>JARBWK010000004.1:194706463-194853963 GCA_030556195.1 Anolis apletophallus | reverse complement strand
ACCTTCCTGGGTCAGCTTGGACCCTCCATGTGTTTTGGACTCCAACTCCCACCATTCCTGACAGCCTCAGAGCCTCAGACCCCTTCCTGGGCCAGCTTGGACCCTCCATGTGTTTTGGACTCAAACTCCCACCATTCCTGACAGCCTCAGACCCCTTCCTGGGCCAGCTTGGACCCTCCATGTGTTTTGGACTCCAACTCCCACCATTCCTGACAGCCTCAGACCCCTTCCTGGGCCAGCTTGGACCCTCCATGTGTTTTGGACTCCAACTCCCACCATTCCTGACAGCCTCAGACCCCTTCCTGGGCCAGCTTGGACCCTCCATGTGTTTTGGACTCCAACTCCCACCATTCCTGACCGCCTCAGGCCCCTTCCTGGGCCAGCTTGGGCCATCCACATGTTTTGGACTCCAACTCCCACCATTCCTAACAGCCTCAGGCCCTTTCCTTTCCCCCCTTGGTATTGTAGAGTCAGCTTCTGTTGTGGAGTCGGTCTCCTTTTATGGAGGATGGATGGCCATCTGTTGGGAGTGCCTTACATGGTGCTGGGTTTAAAAAAAATAATAATGAGTCATCCTTAAGCTCAGCAAGCCTTTCTCTCATTCCTTGGCACAAACTGTCCCAGGATCAACTAGTATGATCCCTTCTCTCTCTCTCTCTCTCTCTCTCTCTCTCTCTCTCTCTTACTCTCTCTCTCTGTGCTTAGGTTTCTGATGCAATTAACCTGCGGATTAAATCAGAAGCCACAAGAGAGAGAGAGAGAGAGCACTATTTATGGTAAAGGGAACTTACATGTGGAGGGGAGAGCGTGTGCTGGAAGGGCGTCTGGCTTGAAACTAGCGGACTAAGTTTCATGCCTTCGTTTTTCTAGGAGTGTCATCAGATAAATATTTTGTGATTGTGTTGTCGAAGGCTTTCACGGCCGGGACTACTGAGTTGCTGTGAGTTTTCTGGGTGGTATGGCCATGTTCTAGAAGCATTCTAGATTTGTTGTTTGGGCATGGCCCCATGGAAGCCGCTCCGAGTTCCCTTTGGGGAGATGGATGTGGGTTAGAAATAAAGTTTTATTATTATTATTATTTTCCCATGACGTTTCTCCCATATTCATGGCAGGCACCTCGGGGTTTGTGAGGTTTTTGTTGTTGTTATTATGATTATTAATGGCTACGGTCGTCCATGCTCTGGTCACATCCCGAATAGATTACTGCAACGCACTCTGTGTGGGGCTGCCTTTGAAGACAGTTCGGAAATTGCAGCTAGTCCAACGGGCGGCAGCCAGATTACTGACGGGAGCTACATACAGGGAGCCTACCACCCCCCTGTTGTGTCAGCTCCACTGGCTGCCTGTAGACTTCCGAGCTCAATTCAAAGTGCTGGTTTTGACCTTTAAAGCTCTATACCAAGGGTGCTCATTAGGTAGATCGTGATCTACTGGAAGATCGCGTAGGGCGTCCTGGTAGATCGCAGGCAGGGCGGGAGGAAGGCTCAGTCCCGCCCTGCAAGCTCCCGATGCTGCCCAGGTGCAGAAGGAGGTTGGACTGGATGGCCCTTGGAGGTCTCCTCCTATTCTAGGAACCCGTTGTTGTTGTTGTTGTTGTTATTATTATCATCATCATCAGAGGCTGAATGGCCATCTGTGAGGAATGCTTTGATTGTGTTTTTCCCTTATGGCAGAAGGAGGTTGGACTGGATGGCCCTTGGATCTCCTTCTACTCTAGGAACCTATTGTTATTGCTGTTACTATTATTATTAGTAGTAGTAGCAGAGGCTGAATGAATATTATCATCATTACTATTATGAATAAATTCAGGGGCTTATTATACTCACATTTAGTTGAATGAAGTCTTAAAATATATTATATGGCTCCCACTGAAATCAATTTCCAAATATTTTGCTTTTATGGCTCTCTGAGTAGTGGGTAAGTAGATCATTTTGACTTTGTTGTTTTATAAGTAGCTCGCATGCTGAAAAAGTGTGAACACCCCTGCTCTATACAGTTCTGGCCCAGCTTACTTGTCCGAACGCATCAGCCTCTACGTCCCACCTCGTAATTTAAGATCATCCGGGGAGGCCCTGATCTCGCTCCCGCCAACTTCTCAAATGCGGTTGGTGGGGACGAGAGAGAGGGCCTTCTCGGTGGTGGCTCCCCATCTGTGGAATGCGCTGCCAAGCGACATACGATCAACCCCATCCCTCCTGGCATTTAGGAAAAAAGTGAAATCGTGGCTATCTGACCAGGCTTTTGCACATTAGCACAATGCAGCACTTTGGATTGGGGTTGTAATGGCAAGTTGATGGATTTGGCTCCAATGCTTATGTTGTGGACGGAATACTGTTTTTAACTTAAGTGTATGTGTATTATGTGTTAATGTTGATTGTATTTTAATGCTGAATGTCTATGGTTTTATATTGTATTTATATTGTGTACCGGCATCGAATTGGTGCCTTTTCTTAGGCTGCTCTGAGACCCCCCTCGACCTGCCCCAGTTCCTGACCGCTCTAAAGACCTGGCTATTTAGGAAAGCCCATGGCTAATGCAGAACCAGGAACTCAACTACCTGAGCCTGGCCCTTGCATTTAACCCCTAAATATTTTAATCTAATTTTTAATATTTTTAATATTTTTAATTGTTGAATTGCTATGTGTAAGTCGCCCGGAGCACTAACGTGGAGGGCGACTCAGAAATAATAAAGTCAGTCAGTCAGTCAGTCAGTCAGAAATGATGTAAATAAATAAATATTATTTAAATCTCCCTTAATTTCCCTCTTCTAATATAGAGCAATGGAAGCTTGAACACAAATAGTTGCTATGAAGCTAAAGCATTCAAAGCCATCAAATTGTTCTCAGTGACTTTTCCTCCCCCTTTTCTCTTAAAACTCCAGTGGAAATTTTGAGTGATTGAAATGCATGAAGGCATTCACTTAAGTTCGTAAAGGAAACTGTTTCTGTGTTGTCGAAGGCTTTTATGGCTGGAATCATTGGGTTGCTATGAGCTTTCCGGGCTGTATGGCCCTAAACTGTTCTGGCCCAACTTACCTGTCCGAACGCATCTCCCCTATGAACCATCTAGGACAGGGGTGCTCACACTTTTTCAGCATGCGAGCTACTTATAAAACAACCAAGTCAAAATGACCTACTTACCCACTACTCAGAGAGCCATAAAAGCAAAATATTTGGAAATTTATTTCAGTGAGAGCCATATAATATATTTTAAGACTGAATTCAACTAAATGTGAGTATAATAAACGCCTGAATTTATTCATAATGATGATGATGATGATATTCATTCAGCCTCTGCTGCTACTACTAATAATAATAGTAATAGTAACAACAACAATAGGTTCCCATATGGGCCATAGCGACGCTGGTCATGCCGCCTCCACGCTGACTGGCCGGCGTCGGGAGCCTGCGGGGCGGGACTGAGCCTTCCTCCTGCCCTGCCTGCGATCTACTAGGATGCCCTCTAGAAGCATTGTTTCAGAGAATAATAATAATAGTTCTGCTACACCTCGAGAACTGTATTTAGGATATTAGGGATTGTATTTAAGCTATTGTGAAGTTGTACTGGAGCATATCCACCCAGAAAGGAAAGGCAAAATTATTTGTTTATTTACAATATTTATACCCCGCCCTTCTCAACCCCGTGGGGTGCGGCGACTTATAGCGGCTAACATTGGCAGCAATTTGAAGCCACAATATCAATAACAAAAGTATAAAACCATAAATGTATAAAAATTAAAAACAGTAACATTAGTTATACAATCACATAATCACATAGCCGTTTCCAATCATCATAACAGTCGTATGGCCCAGTTCCATGTTCAAAGTGCTACTGCGCCCCCATGGGAATAGGGGGACATTTTTATTGGATTGCTGTGAGTTTTTCAGGATATATGGCTATGTTCCAGAAGCATGTTCTCCTCAGTTGACCACAGAAATGGAGTGATTTCACATCTCATTATGCCATCCTACTATAACTTCCTCCCTAAACAGAAAGTTTCTTAGTTGCTGTGAGTTTTCTGGGCTGTATGGGCCATGTTCCAGAAGCATTTTCTCCTGACATTTAGCCCACATCTATGGTACGCATCCTCAGAGTTTGTGAGGTCTGTTGGAAACTAGGCAAGTGGGGTTTATATATCTGTGGAATGTCCAGGGTGGGAGAAATACCGTATTTTTCGCTCCATAAGACGCAGTTTTTTTCCTCCCAAAGTAGGATGAAAAATCAGCCGCGTCTTATGGAGCGAAGATGCAGGTAGGGGGGATGCGCTGGATCAGGGGGGGGAGCGATATACTCACCAAAAGTGTCCCGGACAGCCTCTGTCTCGCTTCGCCGTCCAGGGGAGGTCTTCATCTGGAGACCGCCGCCTCTGTCGCTGCCTCTCCTCTGGTCTGTTGCGGCGGCGGAGGGCAGACTGGATGGAGAGGATGGGGGAATGTGACGCAAGCGCCGTGTCATGTATGGCGCCGGCGCATGTGCAGTACGGCGCTTGTAGTCCAACTACACTTCCCGTCATGCCTGACCAGCTTTTTCTGTGCAGGCAGGCATGACGGAATTGTAGTTTTGCACCTTGTATACCGGTACATGTGGATGAAGAGAGAAGAGCAAAGACCCATCTAGCTGTCATTCCTGGGGGGGCTTACTAGCCAGTTGCAACCTCTGGATGTTTCACTTAACAAGCCATTTAAAGTGTTCATGCGAGAGGAGTGGAACAAGTGGATGGCTGCTGGGAATCATGACCTGACACCCACTGGAAGAATGAAAAGGCCCACCATCACTCAAGTTTGTGAGTGGGTGAAAACGTCATGGCAAGCCGTGAAGGATGAAACGGTTGTAAGTTCCTTCAAGAAATGTGGCATCAGTAATGCCTTGAATGGTTCAGAGCCCACTTTTTGGCTCAAAATATTTTTTTTCTATTTTCCTCCTCTAAAATCTAGGTGCGTCTTATCAGCAGGTGCGTCTTATGGAGCGAAAAATACGGTAACTTGTCTGCTTGAGGCAAGTGTGGGCCAGCTAACACCTTCTAACAAAGGATTCCCCCAGGCAGGAAGCAGTCAGGCTTTGAAGCTACAAGGCTATACAGTGCTACTCAAGATGGCCAATTGCAACATTCACTCTTGCCTCAAGCAGACAAGAGTTCTTTCTCCCACCCTGGACATTCCACAGATATATAAACCTCACTTGCCTAGTTTCCAACAGACCTCACAACCTTTGAGGATGCCTGCCACAGATGTGGGTGAAACATCAGGAGAGAATGCTTCTGGAACATGGGCATACAGTCAGGAAAACTCACAGCAACCCAGAAACTGTTTCTGTTTAGGGAGGAAGTGATAGTAGGATGGCATCAAGAGATACGAAATCTCTCAGTTGTTGTGGTCAACAATGCTACCTGCAGCTAATAGTAATGAAGAGAAAGCAGACTGCATTATTCTGCATTATTCTTTAAGGAGTTTGTTTCCTACTTCTTCAACAACCCAGTTCCTAGATGTTTTGATTATTATCAGATATCTCAGAAACATCAGGTACCTTGGAACACAAGCAGCAAATTTTCTTGATTTTCTCCAGGACTACACAACTGGTCTATGTGAGTAGTGTATTTTTTGAAAATGTGTGTTTATGAAGTACATGCAATTCCTATGAAATTGTATTCTAATAAAGCATACTTACTGTTTTGGGAATTAAGATTTTAGAATCATGCCAGTGCCCTCAGCACCCTGCTGCCAGGCAAAAGGCTTAGTTTACACTTGATATCAGAACAGCAGCTGAACAAATGATGATGAGAGGAGCCTTGACCCTGTGTACTTTCCAGTGGCATTAAACTCATTGCCTAGTTACTGCTGGATGACGCTCTTGGATTGTGGGAACTGGGTCTTGAGGGTAAAGGCATTTTATTTCTACCAGACAGAACTAGTGACCCATCTGTCTGAAGATTATGTATACGGGACGCAGAGCCTGGGAAAAGTTAATCAGAAGTATATCTCTAAAAGTTTCTTTAGCCAACAAGACTCTTTTGGGTCATGTGCCTCAAAGGTTGGTTTCACTTAAATATGATATGAAATGCTTTCTTACACACACAATTTTCTAAAATGGCAGTTTAAATAATTAGTGATAAAAATTCTACTTAATCAGTTTTAATCTGCATTATTTAATATTGTTGTATGCTTTCAATGCATGATCAACTATCTCATAAAAGGGTAAATAACCCAAGTAATTATTCTGAATTGCTTTCAGTTTGATTTACAATTCATCCCAAACATGGGAACCCTTGTATTTATACCTAGATTCTTATTTTTAGTATTACTATTTATTTATTTTATTTACATCATTTATATTCCGCCCTTCTCACCCCTCAGGGGACTCAGGGTGGATCACAATGCACATACAGTATACAGGCAAACATTCAATGCCATAGACATACAACATATATAGACAGATAACGAGCTACAGTATAATGCCTCTTATCTGTCATTGGCCAGGAAGATCTTTACAATGGTACTTAAAATATCTTTTGGGGGACTCAAATAAAAAAGTTACAGAGGAGATAGCAAAAAATTTTGCTCATGCCTCAAACACCCGAAAGAGCATATTATCTAAAAAGTAACCAAAGAGAAACTGAGAAATTTAACTACAGTATTTGTGCGATTATAACGGTAGTACACTAAATAGTAGAAAACTACACAGCCCTAGATATGTATTTTTCGCTTCTAAGAGATATAAATTTTAAGGCCAGCTATCTTAATATGTGTACATTTGATAACATGTATTGTGTTTTATATGTGACTTTTATCTGTATTATATTTTTCTGTATCTGCCTAAGGTTTGTTAACTGAAATAAAGGCAATTGATTGATTGATAACGAGCTACACAATTGGTCGAGAGCTCACCCCAACCTGTGCAGGCCTCGAACTCATGACCTTCTGGTCAGTAGAGATCTTATGCAGCTGACTCCCAGCCAGCTGTGCCACATTCCCGGTGCTATACTATTATTATTATCATCCTCATTATTATGTCCTGCTTTTTCTCTCCATACGGCTCACAATAAAAAGCGTTACAATGCAACTTTAGATATATAAATATACAAATATTTAAAAAGTATTAAACCTCTTATTGTTCGGATCTGTTTTTATTAACTATCTCGGCACTTAGAGAGGGGCATAGCTGAGAGAGAGAGGCTCCTTTACGTGCACTACCTACAGAAAAGAATTATTCAGGTTATCTCCCATATTTATAAAATGTTAGTATATTAGTAGAATATACTTCAAAATCCTGTATTTAATATGCATAATGGACATATTTCTCCTAGACTCTATTTTACCAAACAGTATTATGAAAATGTTGACATCGGCATTGTATTTTAGAGGTATAACTCAAAACAATTCAATTTCAGTGAAGAAAACACACACACACACATGGTAAATTCTTATCTTGTCTATTTTGCACTCCTTTAAGTGGAGGTTCTAAGTTCTGTGACTACAATTTTTACTGAGACTACAATTATTCTGCCAAAGCTCATATCAAAGCCATATTATTGTAATATTTGACTTTATTTTCCTTTAAATCAGACTGTTCTATTTTATTTGATTTAGTTCATTTCTGAAACAAGATTGATTTGTGTTTGTCTTTGTTGTTCTTGTTAACTTTTCTCCCAATAATGGGAATCAAGGCTGCTAATTATATATTTAAAACAATACATATTTAAATAAACTCTGCAAAAATATGAAATGTAAAGTTTAGAAAGCAAACAATGTATAAAAAAGTTAAAAGTAATCAAAAAGCAAGGTACCAACTTTAAAAACAGCATGAAAGCCCCATCCTATTCAGATTGTAAAAGCCTGGTGCCGAAAATGTTTTGATGTGCTGGTGGAAGAGGAACATCCTTCAGGATGGAACTCAACAATTTGGGAGCCTCCAGTGAATCCATTGCTACAATGGCATGTCAATCTACAGCTGCTATTGAGCAAAGAAATAACCTATCGCAGTGTTTCCCAACCGCTGTGACGCGGCACACTAGTGTGTCGTGACGGACTTCCTGCTGTGCCGCGAGAAAAGCTCTCTGCCCCCTTCCTTCCCCCCTCCTCCTGCCGAACTCCTGCTGCTTTGGGGGGGGGGGGAGGAGGAGGAAGGGCCGTTTCCCCGGCCAGCCTCCAATCCGCCATGACTCTCACCCCTCGTTTGCTGAAGCCACGCGGAGGAGGAGCCCCGCCCACTGAAGCCCATCCACCTCTCATGCTCCTCTTCCTCCACGCGGCTTCAGCTTCAGCTGTGGGAGAGCTGAAGCCGGGGGAGGGGGCGGGGCACGGCACGGCCTGGCTCCGCCCCTCCCCTGGCTTCGGCACTCCCAGCAGCTGCTCCAGGGGGCAGTGCCAAGTCAGCATTGTGCTGTCATTGCCCCCTCAAGGCTGGAGCAGCTGCTGGGATAGCTGAAGTCAGGGGAGGAGGGGGGGGCATGCCTGGCTGCACCCTGGCTTTCAGCTGCTCCCCCCAGTGCCAAGACAGCATTGTATTGGCTCTGCCCCTGCTGGCTTGGCACTGCCCCCTCAAGGCTGGAGCAGCTGCTGGGAGAGCTGAAGCCGGGGGAGGGGGCAGGGCATGGCGCGGCCTAGCTCTGCCCCCTCCCCCGGCTTCAGCACTCCCAGCAGCTGCTCCCAGCAGGCCACCATCCCCCAGCCGTTCTTTACTGTGTTAGAGTGTCATTTTGTGTCATTTTGGTTGGTGGTGTGCCCCCGGATTTTTTTTAATGTTAAAAGTGTGCCGTGGCTCAAAAAAGGTTGGGAAACACTGACCTATTGTATCCCGAATTGTTAATTTGGGGGATACATCACACAAACAGGGCTTATTTGTTAACAGCCAGACGGTCTTTTTTTTTTTTTTGCTATAACCCACTCCTTCAGGCTTGTAGGCATACCACAAAGTCTCACAACAGAATACTTGGCATTCTGGAGAAAGGAAGAGCATTTCTGTTTCAGGAATCTGCGCGAAGGAGGTGGTCCTCTTGAAAGAGACAAGAACACCACAAGTGTTGTGGGAGGTCTCTGGATGCCACCAGGCCCACACACACCATATTGAAACAAATATTTTAGTGTGCCATCTGAGTGTGATTAGTATTAACTATTGTTTGTTAAATCAAGGCAGCTTTTTAAATTCATACGTTATCGTTAACAAACGTTGGCTTGAAACTAACCAATGTTAACAATGGTTTGTTTGGTTTAGAGACAACGCCACAAGTGTGTTAACTACAGCTGAAACAGCACCAGTTAGCGCTGCAGGAGGAGAGGGAGCGAGCACATCCGTTGCTGATTTTCTTTCTCATCATAGTTTAGGATACTGTCCAGAGATGACCAATGCCTGTTCAATGCAATTATAGCCTATTTTTTGCTCTTCATTAGTCACACTTGTACTTTTGATTTCTCTCCACCATGCAGTGTGTCAGGGAAAAGATTTGAAACTTTAATAATAAGTTAAATGCCCTGTGTGTATATGTGTGTCTGTTTTTCTGCAAAAAGTACCTCATTTGAAGCATTTATTGGAAGATACTAAGCCAGGATTTTGCCTTGATAACAAATTATCATTTGCCAAATGGACACACAGGAAGAGTACAATATTGCCATCAAGTATTGGACATTTTGAATCTCATCAGTCATGCAAGGGATGTTGGTAGATATACAAGCCAAATTTCTGAATCATGCCAATGATTCATTTGAATCATGTTGCAAAGACTGTTAATTTTAGAGCATTTTAGATTTTACTTTGTGCCTATGCACATTTACTTTTCTCTGTATTCAGTGGGACTAACTCCTGGCTAAAGAACTGCAGCCTGTGTCTGCTTATTTTGAATCATGTAAGAAATTAATATTTTAGTTTATTGTATATCTCTTTGAAATTCTGGTCATTATGCAATCCAAGTATGAAACTAGGAAATATGAGTGAGTTGGCATCAATCTTTCGCAATTCCAGACGTTATCTTCACTTGATGCTAAGATGGGAAGAAGAAAGCAGGTGGGTGAGGCTGAGGAAGTAAACAAGAACAGTAAAACTGATAAACGCATGAATCAGTTGAAACTAATAAAAACTTTACCTTTGGTTTGCTACTTTATAATTAAAATTGTAAATAATTATTTTATAATTATGGTGTTATTATAAAAGAACAGTCTTTTAGTTTTGTTTATACTTGCATATTGAGGCATTAGCCCTGTAGTCGTGTTCATAAGAATATCTCATGAGAACAGTGCTCAGGTGAATAATGTAACTGATGAATAAATAGATTATGGAGTTCGCAAACGTCTCTGTAATCTTCAGTGTTGACTTTAAAAATGAAAATTACCACCTCTGTGAACTACCATCTTGTACTTTATGTTCATCAACCACAATGGAAGTTGCTCTATTGTACTTTTGTATTAGTTCTGTGGAAGATTGAAATATTTTGTTTGTTGATGTTATTGATTTACTCTGAGGTTGAAGGTATAGAGGAAAAAACCCAAGATGTGATAACACAGGGGAAAAAACTGGATAAAACAGTACACTAATGAGCGAGCTTACATGGTAGAACTTGACTTACAATCACGGTTTCAGTGTATCCATATTTTCCAACATGAGATTAATTTTCTTGTTTGCATGGAATTAACATCCCAAATAGATTGAGAGCATATTTTGGCTTCCTTCCTAATTAGTTGTTTAGCCTTTTTTTGGAAGTGATTCTGTTAATTGTCAGTATGGCTATCCTAGCTCCTGCTGTGTTGGTTTAGAGCAGGGGTGCTCATTAGGTAGATCGTGATCTACTGGTAGATCGCGTAGGGCAGGGGTGCCCACACTTTTTCATGTGAGCTACTTTTATAATAACCAAGTTGCAAAGATCTACCTGGCGCGCGCGCGCTCCCGATGCCACCTTCTGCCCACGGCGGGCTTCTTCCGACAATGAGGCCTTAGTGGGAGAGCCCTGGCGCTTGCCTCTTGCCCCGGTGTGGTGACGTGACCGCCCATTGGTTGCTCCTGGCGAGGGGGGCAGGAGCAAGGCAAAGTCGTGTGCAGGGATAGGATGTGAGGCTGCGGGAGGGAGTGTGTGTGTGTGTGAATGAATGAATGAGAGAGAAGACCTCGCCGGAGGAGGATGGTCCCCGCGGTGGGGCTGCAGCTGACGAGCACGCCCTCGATGCCGGTGAGTAAAGCCTGGGCGGGGCCCCAGTACCGCTGAGGGCCGAGGCGCGAGAGAGACAGGGCAGAGCGTGAGGCGAGGCCCCTTCCGCATGAGTGGAAGGTCGCGGCAGGAGCGCGTGCGTGCAGGCAGAAACGCCCCATCTGGCTGGGATCGACCTCATATGGGCTTGGGATTGACTGGTCGATCGCGAGCTACCTAATGAGCACCCCTGGCATAGGGCGTCCTGGTAGATTGCAGGCAGGGCAGGAGGAAGGCTCAGTTCCGCCCCGCAGGCTCCCGACGCCGCCAAGGTGCAGAAGGAGGTTGGACTGGATGGCCCTTGGAGGTCTCCTTCTACCTATTGTTGTTGTTACTATTATTATCAGTAGTAGTAGTAGTAGCAGAGGCTGAATTAATATTATCATTATTATTATGATCTCACTGAAATAAATTTCCAAATACTTTGCTTTTATGGCTCTGAGTAGTGGGTAGGTAGATCATTTTGACTTGGTTCGCATGAAGTAGCTCGCATGCTGAAAAAGTGTGAGCACCCCTGGTTTAGAGCCTGTTGGCAGTCTTTACCCTAATCTACTTTTGGAACTATTGTCTATTCAGCCTTTGATTTTGTTTCTTTTCATGCTTTTGTTTCCTTCTGCTTCCTCCCATAGCAGAGGCTGCCCTGATAGAAACTACTCTAATGCCTGTTTGGTGATAGGTAAAGCTTTAAAACAAAAAAGCTACGTCTTACTGCCTGTTATAATAGTCTTTTGTACCTGCTGAACTTGTTTTACTTTTTTGCATATGGTGGCCGCTGTTGTGTCTTCGGTCTTTGTATTTAACTGTACAAAATTTCATTGAACCCGAACTGAGCAGCAGGCTGCAACTGACATACAACTGCAAGTGGTGGTCTGATATGTAATTACTTAGTAATGTGCACCCCGCTTTCTATATAAACAATGTGAGATGGTTTCAATAAAACCATTGCAAAATCAATAAGATAAACTATAAAGGATTTCTACAAAACTAAAATAGTTTAAATATCAATGAAGCATTATTGATATTGAGAACTGAGGTTATGCGCTTTCTTCCTCTGACCATAATGTCACTTCTTGGCTTTCAACCAGGATTTTGTATTAATCAAGATCAATTTTTGAGGTTGCTTCCATAGATAAGGAAGAAAATCATAACACATACACTCCTTGGTAGTTAAAGTTGACGGGGCATGTAATTCCTATATTATAATAAAATATGGAATAATTTAGTAGGCAGCTTAGATCCCACCAGTTTTTTTAAATCCATGCTGACTGGATCTGATGAGAGTGCTACTCCAACATATGTGGACTAGATGGCAAGTGAAGTCTACCTAGTTTCTGAAGAAAATGCAAGCTATTCTATACTTAAGTATTACAGCTGGAATAGCTGTTTCAGTGCAGATACTGCATTTTGGATCTCTTAGCCATTCTGGGGAGGTTGTGACCTGCTGCATTTCACTCTGGCCTTCAGAATCTAGCTACTGTCAACATCAATAGATCTGTACAGTGGAAATGTACAATATAACCCCTCCCCCTTACCTATGGGATTGGTACCCATGTTTTCACCTACATATATCTGACAAAATATGTTATCCGGAAATTTTCTAATTCTTCAATTCAATTGTTTGGTACCTCTCTAGGAATTTGCTAGATTCTCTATGGCAGTGTTTTTCAAACTTTATGAGCCGTGGCACATTTTTTACATTTACAAAATCCTGGGGAACACCTCCAACCAAAATGACACAAAATGACACTCTAACATAGTAATGCATATAGTTAATATGTTTTTAAATGTATTTATACACTCAGTGTGAAACCTGGGCCTGTTTCAATGAACACAACATAGATATCCTGGCAGGAATGGCAGAAAGACACACACGAACTATAACTCCACAGCTGGGAGTTATAGTTCACCCGCAATCAAAGAGCATTCTGAACTCCACCAATGTTGAAATGGAATCAAACTTCCTACACAGAATTCCCATAACCAAGAGAAAATACTATAAGAGTTTGGTGGGCCTTGACCTTGAGTTTTGGAGTTGTAGTTCACCTATATCCAGACAGCACTGTGGAGGGGAGGGAGGAAGACGTGGGGCGAGTCTGCGCAGTAGCGCCTGCACGGGTCACGTCTTCCTCCCTCCCACCTCCCGCAGAAGCGGCAGCGTGATCAAAGTGAGGCAAAGCAAGCAGAGCGAGGCTGGGAAGAAGGGAGCCCGAGTGGAGAAGAAAAAGTGTTTGGCAGGAGGGGGGAGAAAGGGTATTGGAGGTTCCAATTTCCCACTGCACACCTGATGATTGCTCACGGCACACATGGAAACACTGCTCTATGGCAACACTGTGGTAACTTCCAGCAGAAGTCCTTCAATTCAGTATGGTATGCTTATCTGGAGTTTCCTGTTTCTTTGGTAAATTCAGGAGCATACTTGAATGTAGATGAGGGAGTCATAGGGGAATTAAAATTAGCCATGCCATTTGAAATATTGCTCAGTGGTGTATTCCCTGTTTGGCATGCCAAAGGTTCCACATCCAATTTCAGATATTGCCAATGCCAGGCTTATTGTTATTTTATATCAAGAATATTCACAGCTATACTGTACATACACATGCATTTTCTCCAGAGTGTAACCTTTAGGGGCAGAGCTGGTTGGAATGACATTGTATATACATTTGCCTTAAAGTAATCTCCACATGTATAGTGTCCTTCATTACTTGTGGCATGTGCATTCTTCTGTACATGAAGCTATGGTGTATCTCATACATGGAAACTGCTTGGCCAATTATTTCTATCTTTGTGCCATCTACTGAGAATGTTTGTGTCATACTTTTATCCCGAGACCTTCTAAGAAATGTCTGCAATTGCAGTGTAAGACCAGTAGGACATATAATTAGAGAAAAGCAGAAGCACTGCCAACAATTGTAGGGCTCAAGTGCTTATTCCAGTAGGAGTTGCCTGCACGTGTAAGCTTAATTATCTCAGGGCCCACAACCAATAAATTGTTAGGCATTTGGGGAAGGATAAGGGGCGGGCTTTGGGGAGGTTGAGTGGGATGGGGACGGAATATGAGTTTTAAGGCCATTTTAGTGTACTTGCTGTATTTTAATTGTTTTTAACCACACAGTAACTAATTGCTTTTTAAACTTTTGTATTGCACCTTTTAAACTTGTCTACTATGGAGTGTTAGTCTCAATGTAAGGCTGATTTCTTAGTGAAATTTTTCAGTAAGGCGTGCCCTTGGTGTCCACTAGAATTTGGTTTAAGGACACCCCCACCCCCAGATACCAAAACCTTTGGATGCTAAAGTCCCAGTATATACAATGGAGTAGTATAAAGGAGTCCCTTATATCAGTGTTTGCCAACCTTTTTTGAGCTGCGGCACACTTATTACATTTACAAAATCCTGGGGCACACCACCAACCAAAATGACACAAAATGACACTCTAGCACAATAATACATATAGTTAATATGTTTTTAAATGTATTTATACACTCAGTGTTAAACCTGGGCCTGTTTCGATGAACACAACATAGATATCCTGGCAGGAATGGCAGAAAGACACAAACTTCCCACACAGAACTCCCATAACCAAGAGAAAATACTATAAGAGTTTGGTGGGCATTGACCTTGAGTTTTGGAGTTTTAGTTCACCTATATCCAGAGAGCACTGTGGACTCAAACAATGTTGGATCAGGACCAAACTTGGCATGAATACTCAATATGCCCAAATGTGAACACAGATGGAATTTGGGAAAAATAGACCTTGACATTTGGGAGTTACAGTTTCTGTGATTTATAGTTAACACACAATCAAAGAGCCTCCTGAACACCACCAATTATGGAATGGAATCAAATTTCCCACACAGAACTCCCATATCCAAGATAAAATACTATAAGAGTTTGGTGGGCATTGACCTTGAGTTTTGGAGTTGTAGTTCACCTACACCCAGAGAGCACTGTGGACTGAAATAATGATGGATCTGGACTACACTTGAAATGAATACTCAATATGCCCAAATATGAACGCAGATGGAGTTTAGGAGAAATAGACCTTGCCATTTGGGAGTTGTAGTTGCTGGTATTTATAGTTCCCCTCCAATCAAATAGCATTCTGAACCCCACCAATGATAGAACTGGGCCAAACTTCCCACACCGAACCCCCAGGTGGCTCCCTTCCTGAATGGCTCTCTTCCTCTTCTACACCAGAAGGGAAGGCACTCATTCGATCCATGGTTGCCTGCCTGCCTGCCTTCCTTCTTTCCTGTGGTTTGAAAGAAGAAGCCGGTGGGGTGGGCTGCCTCGGACTGCGCTCCTCACTTCCGCTTCTGTTCGCCCTCCCTCGATTGGAGTCTGGCTGGCTGGGGAAACAGCTGAAGGAGGCGGCGCCTCAGCCCCTTCTTCGCCGCCGTCCGGACCTTCCTCCTCCTCTTCCTCCTCCCCCAAGCAGCAGCAGCAGGAGTTCGGCAGGAGGGGGAAGAAAGGGGGGAAGAGAGGTTTTTCCGTGGCACACTAGTGTGCCGCGGAACAGCAGTTGGGAAACACTGCCTTATATGTACTGGCAAAATTAAGGTCTGCTTTTTGAAGTTTTAAAATATTTTCAAGCTGTGTATAGATGAATCCATGGATATGGAGGGCTGATTGCAGCTGTTGTATGGTCAATGTGCTATCCCTGGTAGACTCTGAAAGAAGGTGTGGGCCTTGGAGGAATCTGATTTGTCTGCCATGTACGCTGTCTATCGCATAGTACTCCTACTGCTTTTTGCAAAAATTACTGGTATGTGTAGAGAGAAAGTGCAGTCTGAACATTGCATTAGGTTTTGTAAGATTTTATGAAATAGTTCCGTAAAGAGGTTGTATTGTCAGGATGAGTGAACAAAAAGGTCTTTTGGTGTGAAGACAAATATATTATAGCATAGCTTTCTTGAAGTAAAGGCTGCTTCATCAGATGTTCTGGTTACAGCTCATGAAAAATTATATTCCAAATGTGCATCTATTTAAGGTGCCAAAGCAATCTTTATTTTATCTATTGCAAACTAAGGCAGATACAAAATGGTCTCTTATGTCAATCAGTTTCAAGTGAGTAATGCAACACATGCTTGGAGTATGTGTTGAAAGCTTATACAGAACTGTATCTGAGAAACATTGATGCTAGTCTTAAATATCTGTGTTCACGCAACTCATCTCCTAATATTGGCAGGTCGTTGTGAATGTGTGTTCAGTTTCCTACCCTGGATAATTTTGCAAAAGGTTTTCCTCTTCAGGTGGTTCTTGGAATTGTGCACCAGGAAGCTTATATACGTATGCTCTTCTTAAGTTTATTGCTCTCAGAGCTATGCAATTGTTGTGTTATAGGACGTCTTGCTTGTTTGCATTTTCAAAATTACCTCTCCAGTGGTGCCCCCTTGTCGTGGGGGAGAGGCTTGCGTACCCTAATGAAGTTGTGAGCTATGCCGGCAGTGGCATAATAGTCGCCGCTAGGGCCTCCTGTGCCAGACAGGTCACAACCGAAGGGTCTGACAAAAAGCATCAATGGGCAGCCTTTTGGCAACCATCCTAAGAGAAGGAAAACTCTAAATTCAAACCCGGGCAGATGGTGCTCGTCTAACCCTGTAAGGTCAACCATCTAAGACAGTGTTTCTCAACCTTCCTAATGCTGTGACCCCTTAATACAGTTCCTCATGTTGTGGTGACCCCTAACCGTTATTTTCATTGCTACTTCATAACTGTACTTTTGAGGGGGGGGGGGTTGATTTTGTCATTTGGAAGTTGCTGGGATTTATAGTTCACCCACAATCAAAGAGCATTCTGAACTCGCCAACAAGGGAATTGAACCAAACTTGGCACAAAATACTCCCACGACCAACAGCAAATACTGGAAGTGTTTGGTGGGCTTTGACCTTGAGTTTGGGAGTTGTAGTTCACCTACATTGAGAGCACTATAGACTCAACAATGATGGGTCTGGGCCACACTTGACACAAATCCTCGATATACCCAAATGTGAACACTGGTGGAGTTTGGGGGGAAATAGATCTTGACATTTGGGAGTTGTAGTTGCTGGAATTTATAGTTCATCTACAATCAAAGAGCCCCTTGCACCCCACCAATGATAGAATTGGGTCAGACTTCCTACACAGAACCCTCATGCCTTGAAGGGACTGGCTGGCGCGAGCCTCCATCCCACCTCACACTCTTTCCCTCAGCCACACATGCGCATCATGCTGCCATGCGCCGAGCATGCCTGCTCTCCCCTCCCCGCTTGGAGTCTCAGAAACAGCCCTCCCCTTGGCTGGGAGGCCTGCCAATCACAGCAGAGGAGGGCACGGTGGATCGCAGTCTGTTTCGAAAAGAGTAAGGGCAACAGAGAGATCTTCAACCTTCTCTGCATGGAAAACTTCTCAGACCACCAGAAACACATGTTTTCTGATGGCCTTTGGCGACCCCTCTGAAACCCTCTCGCGACCCCCCTGGGGGTCCCGACCCCCAGGTTGAGAAACACTGATCTAAGAGTAGGTAACACTAATCAAACCTACGACCCCGAGGACCTTGCTGTCACCATCCAAGCTTGCTAGGCCCCGGCAGACAAACCTTTGGTTTAAAGGGTGAGGCCAGTTCTGTGCACACTGCGCTCCACCAGAAAAATCCATTGCACAGGCTCGAAGGTCACATCCAACTTCCGAAAAAGCCCTGTTGGTCATCGATGCGCTTGTAGAAAGCATGGGATGAGTCCTTCCTGAATCTTCGTTTGTGAAGAAAAGCCAAGAAAAGCTGTGATTTTAGATATTTATTTTTTTTGAAATTAGCATTGTTATGTCCTTGGCGTGTTATAGTTAACTATCTCAAAGAGCTCTTGTCTGCGAGGGATGAACCTCATCCCGCTTCTTGAGGAGACCTCAGGCTCATCTCCCGTGCATGGGTCCATTCTCACCATAATGAAGATGACAGTTGAAATAGACCCATTTCAATATTTATATTTAAAATATGCTTTCCCAGAGTGTTAGTGTTGTTCTGTGTCTTGAGAGTACATATTTTCTTGTAGAATTGATAATGTATGTTGCTGTGCCCACCATGAGCTCTGTCTGAATGGCTGAGAGGTGATAAATGCCGTACATAACTAAATGCCCATCCCCTTTGAAAGAGTTTTAGAAGTTTCTTGTAACAACATCTCCTTAGTATGCTGCTTCTTTTTCATATGGATATTAGTGTAAACATTTCCAATGAGATTCTAGGGCAGTGTTTCCCAACCAGTGTGCCATGAGCGATCATCAGGTATGCCGTGAGAAATTGGAACTTCCAATAACCTTTCTTCCCTCTCCCGCCGAACACTTTTACTTCTCCACTCGGGCTCCTTTCTCCATCCTTGCTCTGCTCGCTTTGCCTCGCTTTGCTCTGGGGCGAGTCTGCGCAGTAGCGCCCACACGAGTCACGTCTTCCTCCCTCCCCCCTCCCCTCCTGAACACGCTCGCGCTGCCCCCTCGGATCAAAGTGGTGGCAGAAGCAGCATTGTAGAAGAAAAAGGAAGTGTTTGGCCGGAGGGGGAAGAAAGGGCGCGAAGGGGGGGAGGTCTCTGTCAAAAGCTGGCATGGGCAAACTTGGACCTTCCAGGTGTTTTGGACTCCAACTCACACCATTCATAGCAGCCTCAGGCTCTTCCCCCCCCTCAGCCATTTAAGCAGGAAAGGGTCTCAGGCTGTTAGGAATGGTGGGAGTTGAAGTCCAAAGCACCCAGAGGGCCAAAGTTTTCCCATGCCTGTTTTAGGGACCTTAAAGTGGTGAGCCTCCTTCCAACATTGTGATTCTGGATAGAAAACAACAACATTGAGTCCACAGTGTTCTCTGGGTGTAGGTGAACTACAACTTCCAAACTCAAGGTCAATTCCCAAGCAAACCCTTTCAGTACTTTCTGTTGGTAATGAAAGTTCAATATGGCAAGTTTGGTTCAATTCCATTGTTGTAAGAGTTCAGGATGCTCTTTGATTGTGTGTTGACTATAAATCCCAGAAAATGTAACTCCCAAATGTCAAGGTCTATTTTCCCCAAACTCCATCTGTGTTCACATTTGGGCATATTGAGTATTCATGCCAAGTTTGGTCCTGATCCAACATTGTTTGAGTCAACAGTGCCCTCTGGATATAGGTGAACTACAACTCCAAAACTCAAGTTCAATGCCCACCAAACTCTTATAGCATTTTCTCTTGGTTATGGGAGTTCTGTGTGGGAAGTTTGTTTTTCTGCCATTCCTGCCAGGATATCTATGTGGTGTTCATCGAAACAGGCTCATGTTTCACACTGAGTGTATAAATACATTTAAAAACATATTAACTATATGTATTACTGGGTTAGAGTGTCATTTTGTGTCATTTTGGTTGGTGGTGTGCTCCAGGATTTTGTAAATGTAAAAAGCGTGCCACGGCTCAAAAAAAGTTGAAAAACACTGTTCTAGGGGATTATTTGCCAGGCTAAATTCTTGTTTCATCTATTAAGTGTAACAAACTCCTTCTCTTTTTCTAATCACATTGTCTGGAAGAACCTTGAGAGTTAAGTCACCTTGCAAGAGATGCTTGTGAAGCTCCTGTTCTTAGTTTCCATGGTGATATTACAGCATGACTTACTGTTTTATTCTGTCTGTCTCTCTGCTCAAACTCTAAATTCAGAACTGGAGTAGCAAACTTCTGCCCTGGCTGTATCTTATCAAGTAGTGGGCAGAAATCCTGGTGGAATGCCAAATCATACAAAATAAACTAATGGAATTTTCTGCACATAGAAACATTGAGGAGAAGAGTTTTAGTTTAGCTTAGCGTCCTTCCAATTATGCAACCTCAGAGTAGGAAGAGTCTGTAAAGGCCATCTAGTCCAACCCTCTGCATACATTCCTTATCTATGTACAGGGAATTTTTTTTAATATTGTTGAACTTTCAATTATTCGGCGTCTTTCTGAAGTGGTAAGCACCAAAATCAGGTTTACTAGTATAGCTGGAAACTAGGTTTTAGAGTGTTTTTGAAGAATTAGTATATAACCACTAAATTCTTGATGTCAAGACATAGTTGTGTAGTGAAAATAATGGACTGCTGAGAACCTACTTCAAACCCTACCTTGGTTGTGAAGCTTATTAGTCTTATTCAGCCACTATCTTTCAGCCTAGCTCACATGGTTATTGTGAAGATAAAAATTAGGAAAAGGGTCTTACATAGCACATTGAGCTCTTAAGAGAAATAATGAAGAGATGACAACAAAGGAAGAATTCCATTTATTCAGTTGTACTTTTCACCATTCTGATAGTTGAGATTAGGGTGTGGTTGTTGTCTGGTAAATGAGATAAACTTCTCTGTTATGACTTCATCCTGACTTTAGAGATGGGTGGAGGTGATGGAATATGTCACCCTCATAATGTGATTCTGGACTTCAGAGGTCACTGAAAGCTCCAGTCTAACTTTGGAGACCGTCATCACCCCTCCCTTGCTCCAAAGTTGGGAGGAAGGAATGGGTGGATTGGTTACTGTTTATCTAACCACCTTCAATGTGTCTTAGAAGAGCAGAGTCAAATTCAACAAACTCCAAATCTAGGAAGGTACGAAAAGTTGAAGGCCTAGAGCAGTGTTTCCCAACCTTTTTTGAGCCGTGGCACACTTTTAACATTAAAAAAATCCGGGGGCACACCACCAACCAAAATGACACAAAATGATACTGTAACACAGTAAAGAACAGCTGGGGTGGTGACCTGCTGGGAGTGCCAAAGCTGGAGAGGGGGAGGAGCCAGGCTACGCCATGCCTCACCCCCTCCCCTGGCTTCAGTTCTCCCATAACTTCGCCAGCCTTGAGGGGCAGTGCCAAGCCAGCATTGGGCTGGCTCTGCCACCGCTGGCTTGGCACTACCCCCTCCAGGCTGGTGAAGCTGTGGAGCGCTGAAGCCGGGGAGGGGCGGAGCCAGGCCGCACCATGCCCTGAATCCTCCCCAGCTTCAGTTCTCCCACAGCTTCGTCAGCTTTGAGAGGGCAGTGCCAAGCCAGCATTGTGCTGGCTCTGCCACCACTGGCTTGGCACTGCACCCTCAAGGCTGGCAAAGCTGTGGGAGTGCTGAAGTTGAGGGGAAGGGGCGGAGCCAGGCTGCGTCATGCCTCCCCTCCCCCCCGGCTTCAGCTCTCCCACAGAGGAGGAGCATGAGCGGTGGACGGGCTTCAGTAGGCAGGGCTCCTCCACACGGGCTTCAACAAGCAAGGGGTGAGAGTCATGGCGGATTGGAGGCTGGTTGGGGAAACGGCCGAAGGAGGCGGCGCCCCGGTCCCTTCTTTTTCTTCGCCACCACCTGGCCCTTCCTCCTCCTCTCCCAAGCAGCAGGAGTTTGGCAGGAGGAGGGGGAAGGAAGGGGGCAGAGAGCTTTTCTCGCGGCACACCTGATGATCGCTCACGGCACACTAGTGTGCCACGGCACACTGGTTGAGAAACACTGGCCTAGAGAGATTATATTTTTCCTTGGAAGATTGAGAATACCAAATTTTTGATAAACTATTACTTTCTCATCAAATGTAAACTTTACTCTTTTAACTACAATTCATAATCCATTACTGTTTGGTCTATGACAATATCTCAATTCTATGCATATCTACTCATGCATTACGGCTCAGTTTACTTTCAGGTGAGCATAGATTGGATTGTAGCTTGAATAGTGCCTTGGTTCATTTACATCAGTAGTTCCCAAACTTTTTTGGCCTACTGCCCCCTTTCCAGAAAAATTTTTACTCATTGCCCCCCTAGAAATTATTTTTTTAAAAAATTAATAGCAATTAAACAGAAAGATATATGTATTAATGCAGTGGTTCTCAACCTTTCTAATGCCAGGACCCCTAAATAAGGTTACTCATGTTGTGGTGACCCCCAACCATATTTTCGTTGCTACTTCATAAATAATTTTGCTACTCTTATGAATTGTAATCCAAATATGTAATATGCAGGTCAAAGCGAAGGGGGCAGGGCGAGGCCAAAGAAGAGGGCCGCACAACCCCTTCTAAATAGCGAATCATTCACCGCCCCCTTAAAGGGGTTTACCGCCCCCCAAATTCTCCTGAGCCTCCCACCGCCCCCTTGGATCGCCTCACCGCCCACCAGGGGGTGGTACCCCCCACTTTGAGAAACAGTGATTTACATGGTAGAATTAATGGTGTTTGACAGCCCTTTAACAGTCATGTCAATGATTTGGAATCATGGGAATTACAGTTTTACAAGGCCAAAACCTATCAAGTCCCAGGTTTTCCTCTCTAAAATTTGACTGCCATAGCCTCTGATGTGTCTCAGACTTCTTTAGCTTGCAGCTGCAGGGATAACATAAATAATTGCACTAATCTTCTAAATGCCCTCTAGCACACTTTGGGAGTGAGCCCTTGTTTCCTCTTTGGCTTGGCAAAAAAGAAGGGAGTTGACCACAACAGATCACCCTCTTTTCTGTCCCTGACCTCCCATTACATTTTGGAACCACAGTACAAGGTCAGGAGCAAGACTATTGCAGAGGACTGGAGGAAAATAGCCCTAGGTCAACAAACATTAATTGATTGGTCATCAAGGCCAGCCAAAAATTGTTGTCCCCAGTTCAGTGACAGTGAGATTGAAATTTAACTTTACTCCTGTATTTTAACCAAAGTTATAAATTTGAAGATTTTTTTTAAAAAATAGGAGTGACTTTATACTTATCATAGATGCACTTAAATCCTTAATATTTTCCCCTTACTATTAAATTTATAATATAAGCTAAGTATGGACATCTGTACTTTGTAGGATACATGTGTTCTGAAAGCCCCAGGTGCCATGTTTGTTGAGTGTCCTGTTTAAATATAAATTCCACTGGTGGCAAAAGATAATGGACAATATATGGAAAGGGAACAGGTCCTTTTTGGTGGCTGCTCCCAGGCTTTGAAACTAGAGAAGGCAGGCAGCAAATCCTCTATGTGTGCTGGAAGCAATATCGATCACCCACTCTTACGAACTACATCCACACCAATTCAGAGATTCTGTCGTGTTCTTGCATCTGGATTATTTTTTTTCCTGTACCCCTGCTGATTTTGGTTTTCCAGTTTTTGGCTGATTCTCTGACTCTTCACATTTAGGCTGCTAATCAACCACACTGATTCTCATTTCCTCATGTACATTATGGTACAAATGTGCTTCAGGTGGAGCAACATATAAGCTGAACCGAATGATCCCTCAGTTGACCTTTAGCACAGCGTTTCCCAACCAGTGTGCCGTGAGCGATCATCAGGTGTGCCATGGGAAATTGGAACCTCCAATACCCTTTCTTCCCCCTCCTGCCGCACACTTTTTCTTCTCCACTCGGGCTCCCTTCTTCCCAGCCTCGCTCTGCTCGCTTTGCTCTGGGGCGAGTCTGCCCCCTCCCCTCCTGAACACGCTCGCACTGCCCCCTCGGATCAAAATGGCGGCAGAAGCAGCAGTGTAGAAGAAAAATAAGTGTTCGGCAGGAGGGGAAGAAAGGGTGCGAAGGGGAAGGGGGAGGAAGAGGTCTCTGTCGAAAACTGGCATGAGCAAACTTGGACCTTCCAGGTGTTTTGGACTCCAACTCCCACCATTCCTAGCAGCCTCAGGCCCTTTCCCTTTCCCCCCCTCAGCCACTTAAGCAGGAAAGGGTCTCAGGCTGTTAGGAATGGTGGGAGTTGAAGTCCAAAGCACCCAGAGGGCTGAAGTTTTCCCATGCCTGTTTTAGGGACCTTAAAGTGGTGAGCCTCCTTCCAACATTGTGATTCTGGATAGAAAACAAACAATAACATAACATTGTTTGAGTCTACAGTGCTCTCTGGGTGTAGGTGAACTACAACTTCCAAACTCAAGGTCCATGCCCACCAAACTCTTATAGTATTTTCTCTTGGTTATGGGAGTTCTGTGTGGGAAGTTTGTGTCTTTCTGCCATTCCTGCCAGGATATCTATGTTGTGTTCATCGAAACAGGCCCAGGTTTCACACTGAGTGTATAAATACATTCAAAAACATATTAACTATATGTATTACTGGGTTAGAGTGTCATTTTGTGTCATTTTGGTTGGTGGTGTGCCCCAGGATTTTGTAAATGTAAAAAATGTGCCGTGGCTCAAAAAAGGTTGAAAAACACTGCTTTAGCAGACTTTGTGATTACAGCCTTAGTTGCTTTGACATATGTGAAATAGTCATGACAGATTGATTGTAAAGTGGAATATCAAACTTGTGAATTGATGATTGTATTACTTCATACAGGATAATTGGCAAAGCGATCGAAAGATTACATTTTAATCCCCAGATTTTTTTGCAACAATGCTGGTATCTATCAGTATACTGCCAATTATAGAAGCTCAGAAAAGCAGTGCGGACTTTATATAAGGAGAGTACATATGATCATCTACACTGCTGCTTACATTTGTAATTCTGGAAAGACTTAGACCCATTTTTTTTAAAGTTTGTAGATATTTTTGAGCAGCTGAACACTTAGGATTTTTTGAAGAAAAGATTGTGCTTTGCCACTAGGAAAATGTGTGAAGTGTTACTATATAGCACTTCATTAATAGGCAATTTCAACCCTTCTGTCGACTTGATTATTTTTCTAGAAAAAATTGGACTGTGGGGGCGTAGCATAAGGTGCACTCCATATTTGTTACCAGTTGGAAGTGTATTTCAGAGATCAGAGTTCTTGTTAAAATGAATGATAGATGAAGGCACTGAATACCGAATTTGAAAAAGAACTGGCATTTATTAGTCGGTAGCAGGTAGATGTGGGTGTGGGTGCTGCTACCATGGTAATGTGATCTGTTGATGAGCTGTTGAATCCTGATAGGTCTTGCTTAAAGAAATACTATTAAAATTCAAGATACCGTTGTCTGAGTATGGTGCAGGAAAGAGGCCTCTAACTGTAATACCACTTCAGTAGTTTGTTGCAAGTTACATAAGAACTGGAGATTCTGCAGAAATGAACAAGGTCTTCTGTGTTACTTATGCGGTGTGTACATATAGATGTCTTCAAGTTGCCTCTTGACTTATGGCAACCCCATTAATTTCATTAGGTTTGCTTAGGCAAGGAACACTTACTTATCTGATTTTTCTATTTTCTTCCTCTGAAATGCAGCCTACAGAAGCTAATCTTTGTTATCTGTCTCCCATCCAAGTACTAACCAGAGTTGACCCTACTTAACTTCAGAGATCAGATGGTATCTAGTGCCTTTAGTGCAGGGGTGCTCAGAAAGTTGATCGCGATCGACTGGTCGATCTTGGGACCCAGGGAGGTCGATCCCAGCTGGATGGGACGCTTCTGAGGGGGCAGAGCCATGTCGTGCCAAGCCCCGCCCCTCCGCCCGGCTTCAGCAGCTTTCCACAGCTCCTGGGTAGAAGAGGGAATGCCAAGCCAGTGGTGGCTATCTATGCCACCAGTGGCTTGCCATTACCCTCTTCTACCCAGGAGAAGCAGTGGAAATGCTAAAGCCTGAGGGGGAGGGGCGGAGCTTGTGGGGCTTAGCTCCGCCCCCCTCCCTCTGGCTTTTAGCATTTCCACTGCTTCTCCTAGGTAGAAGAGGATAATGCCATGCCAGTGGTGGCATAGATAGCCACCACTGGCTTGGCATAACCTTTCTGTACCCTGGAGAAGCTGTGGAAATGCTAAAGCCAGAGGAAAAGGAGGTGGAGCTAAGCCCCACCAAGCTCCGCCCCCTCCGCCAGCTTCAGCATTTCCACAGCTTCTCAAGAGTAGAGTGGCTATCTATGCCACCACTGGCTTGGCATTATTCTCTTCTACCCAGGAGAAGCAGTGGAAATGCTGAAGCCAGAGGGAGGAGGGCGGAGCCAAGCCCCACCAAGCCCCACCCCCTTCCCCAGCTCCACCCTGTTATCTCTTGGTAGATCTTTTTGACTTGGTTTTAGTTTAAGTAGCTCGCATGCTGAAAAAGTGTGGGCACCCCTGCTTTAGTGTATTTACTAGGGCTATGCAAAATTATTGTTAATCCTCGTAAAATCGTTAAATTCGTACATATGATGCTACATGTGACAAGTGGGCCAAAAACTTAAGAATCAAAACTTACCTAATACTTTTATATTGGTTGATATGAGGCATTCAATGAAATAACTATTGTGTCTTAAAAATGTTTTTGTCAAAACTTTTTTAAAAATTCACTAAAATCAGTAGATTTATTAATATTTCTGAAAGTTGCGGGGAATGATCCCGTGCTATCTTGTGTCATTGTATAGAAAATTCAACAAGACAGCTCTTTGAAACTTTGAAAATTCCCCAAAATTTTTTGGATACATGAAATGTTCTGAAACTTGATGGGCTAATAGTGGTAAATGTGTTCTACAATTGTAGCAAGTTTCACGCCAATAACTGAAAAAGTAAGGGAGAATGTAGCCCCTGAAGTTTCCTAACTTGCACAATCATAATGAAAAAGTAACACAATTTCATTACTCTCATTATAGTAACACAATTTTCACTAATGATACTTCAGAAACAATTGATTTTTCCTGCATCTTGGCAGTGGGTTGGACTGGATGGCCCACGAGGTGTCTTCCAACTCTATGATTCTATGAAACGCCGGCACTCCCTAATTTTGTAATGAGTTTTGAAACTTTTTTTCATCAGTTCTACTATTTAGCCTTTGCCTTTTCATGTTTTACCCTTGAGACTGTAGGAAGCTAATTAGGAAGAAGGCTAGTGACGGTCTTTTCTAATTACCTCAAACAGAAAAGCATTTATCTTGCTGAAGGTCGGGTCAACCTCTTATCTTCTAACTGGAAGAAAAGCTGAAAACATTGTTTCAGATGTACTAACATTGTGTAGTATTATTCCACACTAACAATGTGTTTCCTACGAAAATTGAGACATAACTGGAAGTCTAACCTCACCCTTCCTGATATAACTATTTGATGTCTACTTAAGAAACACAGGGGGCAAGGCACTAATGTAATCTGAATTCCATAAGAATGAAAACTGAATTATTAATTAAATTCATGCATACTTCAATATTTAGCCTCTTCCTGCTATGCAGTGGGTTTGAAGTATCCGCATATATCTTGCATGCTTCCTCTATGCCTCTATCCTGGACATCTGGTAAGCATGTATTGAAATGTTATGCTGGAAGGGTCAGTTTAGACATTTTGGGCCATCATTGTCATCATAATTGTAAATAATAACGATTGCTTGAGGAAAGTGAAAGCTATAGCCGCTGCTGTACATACAGCCCTCCATGGCTATGCTTGCAGCTCTCAACCCCTCCAATCCTGCCATATCATAGTTTTGGTGTTTTTTTCCTGGAAAAAAAAGAAGCTACTATCTCTTGTTGGCCTTAGAGCAAAAAAATGGTCCACAAATTTGCTGCATTTGTCAACCCCGTGTATGTTGCGTGAACCCTGGTTGATTTTTATTGGGATGGGGGTAGATGTGCCCACTTGTTCTCTGTACATAATCTTTTGTTCCAGGTTGTAACATTCTGCAATTGATTTAGGTGTGTTTTAACTTACTGATCATCATATGTTTAATCCTAATCAAAACGATTTAGTATTTATCTGATGATGAGTACACATAAGCACAGAGTTAAGTGCATTGCATTTTGGATTAAATGCTTAAGACTTTAACAAAGTAAGTATTTTCTGGCGTACTAGATGACTGGGCGCATAAGGCGACCCCCAACATTTCAATTTAAAGTTTTGATTTTTTTATATACTCTCTGTATTAGACTACCCCTCTTGCCGGTTCAGGCCCCGAAGCCTCCTTTCCTGGGCTTTGAGGCAGCTTCTCAGCTCCATAGAGGTGGCCTCCCCTCCATGGCAGCCAGGCCCTGCCGCAGATATCCAACCATTTTGGGTCGAAAACATCACTTCCTGTTTTGGGCAGCCATCAGGTGCCTCTTGGCTCCCGCTGCCGGGCCTCAGCCTGACCAAGGGGCTTTTTCGCTCCAGGCCTGCCTTGGCAGTCAATGCGGAGGAGGAGAAGGCAACACAGCCATACAGCAAGGATATTGCCTCCTCCTCCTCCACATCAACAGCTGAGGCGGGCCTGGAGTGGAAGAGCCCCTTGGTCAGGCTGAGGCCCGATAGCAGGAGCCAAGTGATGCTGGAGGAGCGCAGCAGCTGCTTCGGACACAGTGCTTCACTGCAGGGCAGCTGCCCGCCTCCCTCGCCTTGACCCAAAACAGGAAGTGATATCTTCTATCCGGTGTACTAGACGTCCCCCAAGTTCAGGGAGAATTTTCCTGGGTTAAAAAATGGTCTAATACGCCGAAAAATACAGTACTTGGCAAAAAAGCGTCTTTATATAATGGAAAGTAAAACACCAGTGCTGCCCTTTTGAGCAATATTCATACATTGCTATAATAATAAATACATGACCCAGTTGTTGGTATATATAGTTCTTAGAAGGATTTTCAAGTGTAGCATTTTTCTATGTGTTTCCCCCTTCTTTTCTCTATTGTAGTTGGGAGCATGTCCAATTGAACTAAGTGGAGCTGGTTTATTTAAAGATGGATGTTCAGTGCTTCGTTTGTTATGGTAGAAAATTATGCATTTTGTCGTTCGTGTGTGTGTGTATATAAGCACACCTATACATATAATATTTGTATTCTACTCTTTATTGTACACATTAGTATTATACTCTGATTTAATTTTCTGTTATTCTAGTAGCCTACTGTATTAAATGTTTAAAAATAGCTATTATATGTCACAAAATATCCAGCATGCACCACATTCCTGCCCCTTTGAGCACGAACTCTACAGGGCCGACACCAACAAATTCAAACTTTGCTGGGTTTCTGCAAGCCTGTACAGAAGTCATATGTGTATGGGGGTGCATTATCCCTTTTTCTGGCTATTTTTTCTGCTTTGGTAATCCTTAAAAATGCTTCTTGGAGAGAGAATCAGTACACCAGCTTCAAAGCTGATAAACGTTTTGCCCTGGAGAAGAGGGTTTAACAGGAGGGCTTTGGTTTTATTTGGATTTGTAAAATGAGGGGATTGCTGCTAGACATCTTTCTCATGCTACAAACTATATTCATGGAATAGCTGGTTGGCCCTCCCAGGTACCTTAAGACTTTGTGTTTATATTTTTTTTAAATCTGACTTTTTGGTCAATTTATTTCTACCTGTCGCATTGTAATGTTGAGGTTGCATGATAATAGTTCTGCAGAACTTGGAGACATTAGTTTTGTATTACGACTCACAACTGGGAGCTTTAATCCAAAATTAGTAGCATTTTGAAGATTAGCACTTTTATTAACTGAAGTATAGGTATTAGAGTTTCTATAAGTTGGTCTCCTTAAAGTTTGGACAGCTTAAAAGATTTCAGCTCTATCAATGTGAAAGTCACTGATTGTACTGCCTTTTTCAGATATATTTGTGCAGGGTGCTCATTAGGTAGATCGTGTAGGGCATCCTGGTAGATCGCAGACAGGGCAGGAGGAAGGCTCGGTCCCGCCCCGCAGGCTTCCAACGCCGCCCAGGTGCAGAGGGAGGTTGAACTGAATGGCCCTTGGAGGTCTCCTCCTATTCTAGGAACCCGTTGTTGTTGTTGTTATTATTATTATCAGAGGTTGAATGGCCACCTGTGAGGAATGCTTTGATTGTGATTTTCCCTTATGGCAGAAGGAGGTTGGACTGGATGGCCCTTGGAGGTCTTCTTCTACTCTAGGAACCTGTTGTTGTTGTTACTACTAGTAGTAGTAGTAGCAGCAGAGGCTGAATGAATACCATCATCATTATTATTATGAATAAATTCAGGGGCTTATTCTACTCACATTTAGCCTAGTTGAATTCAGTCTTAAAATATATTATATGGCTCTCACTGAAATAAATTTCCAAATATTTTGCTTTTATGGCTCTCTGAGTAGTGGGTAGGTAGATCATTTTGACTTGGTTGTTTTATAAGTAGCTCACACGCTGAAAAAGTGTGAGCACCCCTGATTTGTGTATAAGGGTGTGTAGTGGCTCTTTTGTATCAGGAAGTGTCATTCCCAGCATTCAGAAACTTCAACTTTAAGGGAATTTTGACCTGTTTTACCCCCTCCCCCAAAACCTAGAAATTTGCTTCTATTTCCACTGTTGATGATATAGTTGAAGAGTCCCATGGAGAGTCATACAAGTAATGCTTACTCTTTTACAGGTGTCACTGAGAAGATGTCTTGCAAGAGACTTCTTGGAGTTGGACAACAGCTGTTTCGTCGGAAAGTGGTGGACTGCACAAGAGAAGACAGCCGGCTCTCACGGTGCCTCAACACCTTTGACTTGGTGGCTCTTGGTGTCGGCAGTACACTTGGGGCAGGAGTTTACGTTCTTGCTGGGGCAGTTGCTCGAGAAAACTCAGGACCTGCCATTGTCATCTCCTTTCTGATTGCTGCTCTGGCCTCTGTGCTGGCTGGACTTTGCTATGGGGAATTTGGTGCTAGAGTTCCAAAGACAGGATCAGCTTATCTCTATAGTTATGTAACTGTTGGTGAGCTGTGGGCATTCATCACTGGCTGGAATCTGATTCTTTCCTATGTCATTGGTGGGTATTTTCTTTCCCCTTCTTAAGCTGTATATTGGTATCTGTAATATGTTTATGTTCTCATTTTAACAGCAATTCCACTTGTATTGCAATAAGAAATGCACAATATATTTGAATAGGAAAAACTGAGTAGCGTACTCGGACTTGCATAGTGGATGTTAAAATGAACAAGGCTACAATTTAAAAGATCCCGCAAGCTGACTGAAATGAATAGACGTAAGGGTATTCTGGATTTAAAGTTCAGATTTCATTGCTATATGACATTTGAGCATATTAACATGCTATATTTGCAGCATAACTGCTACATCCTGGTTGCGATGAGGAGAAGCTTCAAAAGGGGAAAACAGTTAGTCAGATCTATGTTTAGAACTATGTTTGGAACTGTCCATAGGTTCCTTTTCCATCAGGGATGGTTTAGGGATGATTGGACAACCGATACTAGATTTTTTTTCAGTTTAAGTAGTTGATTACAGTTGTGAGAGATAGAACAGTCATCATCTATTTTGATTTTATTTATTTATTATTCACTTTTATGTACTGCTCCTCCCTGCAGGCTTGGGGCGGTTTACATAAAAACCATAAAATACACATAAAAACAGTTTGGATATATAAAAACACGGGGTATGGACAGGATTATCAGGAGACACCTAGGCTGAAAGCCTGCCTAAAAAGGAACGTCTTGCAGGCCCTCCGGAAGGGGGCTAACTCTGTGATGGCACGGCTTCCGTCTGGTAACTTGTTCCAAAAAGTCGGCGGCACCACAGTAAAGGCTCTTTGTCTTGTTGTTGAAAGGTGGCAGGTACGGATTGATGGGATCACCAGAAGATTTTGTTCTTCTGATCGTAATGATCTCAAGGGAACATATGGGGTGAGGCGGGTCCCTCAGGTACACTGGCCCTAGACCAGGGCTGTCCAACAGGCGGCCGGGGGGCGTCGCGCCCCCAGCCTATTGACACGGCCCCCGCTATGCCCCGGCCGCCATCTTTAAATTTTTTAAAAAAATTTAAATTTTTTTAAAAAATTGGCACCTGGGGGGCGGGGGCAGGGAGGAGGAGCCAGCTCCTCCTCCCTGCACCGCCCCTCCGTCCCTCTCCGCGCAGCCGGTTTGCATCGGCGCCGGTGAGAGAGGGACCAGGGGCGGTGCAGGGAGGAGGAGCCAGCTCTCTTCCTCCTCCCGGCCCCGCATCCTCCGTCCCTCCCGTCCCGCCGCTGCGGCCGGAGATCGGCGCTCGCCGCGGTGGGAAGGGAGGGAAGGAGGATGCAGCCGGCTTCCTCTGTAGCCCCTCCTGCTTCTCCCCGCCGCACCGCTCGGATCCCGGGCGGCAGGTGCGAGCGGGAGAAGCAGGAGTGGCTACAGAGGAAGCCGGCTGCCTTCTTCCTCTGTAGCCACTCCTGCTTCTCCCCCGCTCGCGCCTGCCGCCCGGGATCCGAAAAAGCGGTGCGAGCGGGGGAAAGAGGAGGGGCTACAGAGGAAGCCGGCTGCCTTCTTCCTCTGTAGCCCCTCCTCCTTCTCCCCGCTCGCCCCTGCCGCCCGGGATCCGAGGAGCGGTGCGAGCGGGGGGAAAGAGGAGGGGCTACGTGAGCGAGCGGCCCCGCCCCCGCTCACTGATCACCTCCGGCCCCCCAGGTGATCAGTGACACTTCTTCCGGCCCTTGGGTCGGAAGAAGTTGGACAGCCCTGCCCTAGACCATACAAGGCCTTAAAGGTCAAAACCAGCACCTTGAAGACAATCCGGTACTCTACTGGTAGCCAGTGCAGTTGCTGTAGAATTAATGGATAGAGTACAAACAAATATATACAACTGCACACATTAATTTAAAAGATTCCGTTCTGCTTTTCAAGAAGTCAAATCTACAAAAATCCTATGTATAATACTGATTACAGTAGTGAAAGGATAATGTCAGGGATGAGAAATATGCAGCCCTTCAGCTGTTGTCACACAATATCTTCCAACAGATCTAGCATTTTTAGGTAATGAAGAAAGCTGGAATTAGTATCCCCATCTGGAGGACAGTACTATTCACATTGCTACAAAATCCAAACACCCAATTTAGGCCATAGCAATGTTGTCTGTAATGTGTTTCAAGGACCAAGTTAAAATGATGTTTCTTGCAACCTTACTTAAAGCAAGTGAAGAAGCAAAGTTTTGAACTTCAAGCAGAAAAGGACCCCATGGCCTTTGAGTAATCACTCTAAAAGCCTTGCTGTGGTTCATTGTAAAAGACAGTCAGATTTCTCACCTAATTCATTATTGGAGTAGAAAATAGAATCTGTCAAGGATATTATGCACTGTATGTGGAGCTGCGGTGGCGCAGTGGGTTAAACCATTGTGCCGGTTGAACTGCTGACCTGAAGGTTGGCAATTTGAATCTGCAAGACGAGGTGAGCTCCTGTCTGTCAGCCCGTGCTTCCCATGCGGGGACATGTGAGAAGCCTCCCACAGGATAGTAATGCATCCCGGCATCCCCTGGGCAACGTCCTTGCAGACGGCCAATTTTCTCACACCAGAAGCAGATTGCATTGTATTCACGGGTTGCTTCTAAAACATTTATTAAAAATGCATTGTGTGCACTTATTATTATTAACAGATAACATACAAAAATAGATTTTAGGTTATAGATAAAGAATATAGATCTATCTTTCTCACCTGGCAGCTTCCAGATGTTTTCACTTACAAACCTTATCTGTCTTATCCAACAGTATGAATGATTGGAATTGTAGTCCAAAATATTTGGGATGGGAAAGGTTAAATCAAATAGTAAAGTCAAAGATTGCATTTAAACAATCACAGACATCTTTACTTGAGTAAGATATGCGATAATTTTATCTATGCATGCAATTCATTCACTCTTCTCTTTGCAGTAAGCAAAGTCTCAGTCTCAATTTAAAAAAAGAGTGCTCAGGGAGGGGTTTTTAAAAACAAAAAACAAGGAGGCAGACATTTTAAATGAATATTTCTAACACCTCCAGTCTGAAATGTTGCAGTCCTCACTAGACCTTGACATTTGGGAGTTACAGTTTCTGGGATTTATAGTTAACACACAATCAAAGAGCATCCTGAACTCTTGCAACAATGGAATTGAACCAAACTTGGCATATTGAACTCTCATTACCTATAGAAACTACTGAAAGAGTTTGCTTGGGAATTGACCTTGAGTTTGGAAGTTGTAGTTCACCTACACCCAGAGAGCACTGTGGACTCTAACAATGTTATGTTATGTTGTTGTTTGTTTTCTATCCAGAATCACAATGTTGGAAGGAGGCTCACCACTTTAAGGTCCCTAAAACAGGCATGGGAAAACTTCGGCCCTCTTGGTGCTTTGGACTTCAATTCCCACCATTCCTAATAGCCTGAGGCCCTTTCCTGCTTAAATGGCTGAGGGGGGAAAAGGGCCTGAGGCTGCTAGGAATGGTGGGAGTTGGAGTCCAAAACACCTGGAAGGTCCAAGTTTGCCCATGCTAGCTTTTGACAGAGAACTCTTCCTCCCCCTTCTCCTTCGCGCCCTTTCTTCCCCCTCCTGCCGAACACTTATTTTTTCTTCTACACTGCCGCTTCTGCTGCCATTTTGGACCGAGGGAGCAGCGTGAGCGTGTTCAGGAAGGGAGGGAGGAAGTCGTGACCCGTGCAGGCGCTACTGCGCAGACTCGCCCCATAGCGAAGCGAGGCAAAGAGAGCAGAGCGAGGCTGGGAAGAAGGGAGGCCGAGTGGAGAAGAAAAAGTGTTCAGCAGGAGGGGGAAGAAAGGGTATTGGAGGTTCCAATTTCCCATGGCACACCTGATGATTGCTCACAGCACACTAGTGTGCCACGGCACACTGGTTGGGAAACACTGCTCTAGGTAAATGTATCTGTATTGTTATTGCTTCTGACTCTTCGTGACATCATGGAGCCGCCCACACCAGAGCTCCCTGTCAGCTGTCACCTCCCCCAGCTGCTTCAGGGTCAAGCCAGTCATTTCGAGGATACCATCAATCCATCTTGCCCTTGGTCGGCCCCTCTTCCTTTTTCCTTCCATTTTCCCCAGCATAAGCTTTCCTGACTTCTCATTATGTGGCGTATCTGTATTAGTTCATATGAATTTAGAACCCAGATAGGAAGCTTAATTTAACATGTTGATATTGTGTCACCTGCACAGGAACACCTTTAGGGAATTTTGCATCATTATACTAACGGTGGGTTAAAATCTGCTTAAAGCAGGTTTTTCTTTGGCACGTAGTAAATGGTACTAGTCTGTGATACTATCTGAACTACTTAGTACAATCGTTCAGCTGCCAGCTCTTGTTGAAAGGAGGAAAAATTTAGCTTGTGCTTTTTTTTTAAAAAAAGTGTGTGTGTTGAGAAACAAAGGTTAATGTTTTTGCTGTTTTTAAAATAGTTGGTGAAGCACAGCATGCATTTGTTTTAAGGAGCAAATTTGTTCATGAAAAAACCAGGAGTGGTAGTGTAGGAAGGGTGTGGAGGGGAATGTACACTCAACTTCAAAAGCTTCTTATTTATTTACATCTCCTTGGTGTTGATGCACATCATTTTTAGGAATTTCCTTGCTTTGTAGGCATTTATAGATGCTGGAAAAAATACAACTCTTGTTGATCTGAAAATGCCCCCCTGCAAGTCATACTACATTGTTTCCTATATAATTTGCTCTGTTAGATCATGTTCATAAAGTAGGTTTAAAAGATGGATTTTGCAATAAATATGTTTTGTAAGTGCCCAGAGAGTAGTCACTTATGTGGAAGGGTGAAATATCAATCGTGTTGATCTGATTTTGAACATTAGAACCCAATAGTCTCATGGTTAATAGTCCCAAGTTTGCAAAATGGATTAGTTCCCTTCCCACCATCCTTGCATGGGCTTGATAAACTAAGGTAAATTGGGATGAGACTTGTTTTATTCTGAGCCCAGGTTTTAGTAAGATGAGAACCCTTCATATTCTTGTGCCTAGAGCAGTGTTTCCCAACCAGTGTGCCGGGGCACACTAGTGTGCCGTGAGCGATCATCAGGTATGCCGTGGGAAATTGGAACCTCCAATACCCTTACTTATTAAACAGCGCCGCTACGTCACAGTACAAAACGCACAATTAATCATACATAATCATACGCAAGAAACACATTCAAAGTACCCAATCCTGCTGGAGAAAATCAAAAGTCTTACATAAGATAGTTCGGCGTGGTCGCCACAGAGAGCGGAGGAGTTGCGAACCAGGAAGTAGCGAGTTCACGGAGCACTCCTCTACAGAAAACTCACGATACTTGATGAAATCATGGAAGTGAGTGCAAAAAACAGTGTATCTTCACTATAATATCCAATGTCAGTTCCGGGATCCGCACAATAACACAGTCCGTTTGCGGACAATTTAAAGAAGCAGCACCATAATCATAGCGACAAGGTAGAAAATCACGTAAATAATCACATATATTCAACCGCCAGAGGCTGAAGATAGATGTGGCGATGGAATCGAAAGCTGGCATGGGCAAACTTGGGCCTTCCAGGTGTTTTGGACTCCAACTCCCACCATTCCTAGCAGCCTCAGGCCCTTTTCCTTTCCCCACTCAGCCACTTAAGCAGGAAAGGGCCTCAGGCTGTTAGGAATGGTGGGAGTTGAAGTCGAAAGCACCCAGAGGGCCGAAGTTTTCCCATGACTGACGGCTGTTGTGTCTTTTTGCCATTCCTGCCAGGATATCTATGTTGTGTCCATCAAAAGAGGCCCAGGTTTCACACTGAGTGTATAAATACATTTAAAAACACATTATATGTATTACTGTGTTAGAGTGTCATTTTGTGTCATTTTGGTTGGTGGTGTGCCCCAGGATTTTGTAAATGTAAAAAATGTGCTGTGGCTCAAAAAAGGTTGAAAAACACTGGTCTAGAGCTAGGGTTGTGGATTGTCATTGTATCCCATCAACTGAAGATGTACCCTTGCAAGAGACCAAATTGTAAACCCCGTTCTCTAGCCTCCTAATTCTATTGCTTGTTAGCTGCTGCTGTCTGTTCACCTGCTCATATGTACAAACAATGAAATTAATGAGTTGTAGCAGGATTTTCCGCCTGCCCTGTATTCACTCTTTTTGCAGTTTTGTGCATTAGGGTTATAGCTCTGAAAAATGCTGCACTATAGCTTTCATGGCTTACTTCGTTGGGTGTAGAAGAGACCTCTGTTTTGCTGACATTAAAGAAGCAGCAAACTATGTGACTGGAAGGGAGCATTCAATTTCTTCCTGCATTTGATTAAGATCTGTTATTTAAATGATTTTGGAATCATAATGGTTGTGCACCATTATGTTATATATTCTATATTATATTATATTTGCAACATTTCCATCACGCAAGAAGTTGTCATCTTCAAACATGGGGTAATAACCATGCCACAGTTAGCTCCTAGATCAGGGGTGCTCACACGTTTTCAGCTACTTATAATAAAACCAAGTCAGAAAGATCTACCTACCTCCTCAAGGCTGGAGAGGGGAGGGGGGTGGGGCTTGGCCAGAGGGGGCGGAGCCAGAGTGCGCCAAGCCCCTCCCCTCTGGCTTTGGAGCTCCCAGAAGCTTCTCCAGGCTTGAGTATGGCAATGCCAAGCCAGTGGTGGCATAGCTAGCACAAGGCTGGCTTGGCCCTGCCCTCCTCAAACTTAGAGCAGCTGCTGGGAGTGCCGAAGCTGGGAAGGGGGCGGGGCTTGGCGCGGCCTGGTTCCGCCCCCTCTGAGAAGCGCCCCATCCGGCTGGGATCGACCTCCTTCAGTCCCAGGATTGACTGGTCGATCGCGATCGTCTTCCTGGGCAGCCCTGTCCTAGATACAAAAAAAACCCCTCTGTGGCTGCCAGTTCATCTTTTTACCACAGTCCATTGAATGTATGGGAGTAACTTCAACTCACATGAGTAGAGTAGTGTTCCTGAATCCATGAAGCCAATAATCTGGACAGATGTAACAGAGGGGAAAAAGAAACCCGAGAAGAAGAGACCTGGTCAGTCCTGTCCACTTGCAGCCTTATGCAACCTGTTTTTCTTGATTGTCCTCTCTCAAGCAATAAATTAGTTTTTTATAGACCCGAGGCAACTTTCTGTGGCATTAGCAAATCTATCCATATGGTTATATAGCAACTAGGTAGACTTCTCATATTGACTTGGCAGGGGGTTGGACTGGATGGCCCACAAGGTCTCTTCCAATTCTATGATTCTATGACTTTACCGCCTTGTTACTACATCTCTGAGTCTCGCCATGCTCCCATAACTATATTTGGGTGGAGGAATATTACTTGTTCATTGAGGAGCTAGAGCATTTGTTTTGCACTGTGTTTTGGATTTCTAATCTTACTATTCCTCTGGGTCATGCCCTTGTGTTTTTAAATTTTTCTACCATCTCTTTATTAGCTTCTTCCTGGCTCATTGGTAAAGGTTGTTTCTTAAACAGTGTATCTATCTCTACGCCAGGGGTGCCCACACTTTTTCAGCATGCGAGCTACTTATATTAAAACCAAGTCAGAAAGATCTACATACCTCCTCAAGGCTGGAGAGGGGAGGGGGCGGGGTGGGGCTTGGCCAGAGGGGGCAGAGCCAGGCCGCACCAAGCCCCGTTCCCTCCCCTCTGGCTTTGGAGCTCCCAGCAGCTTCTCCAGGCTTGAGGATGGCAATGCCAAGCCAGTGGTGACATAGCTAGCACAAGGCTGGCTTGGCACTGCCATTGTCAAGCCTAGAGAAGCTGCTGGTAGAGTGGAAGCCACAGGGGGGGCGGAGCCAGGCCGCACCAAGCCCCACCCCCTCCCATCTAGCTTTGGAGCTCCCAGCAGCTTCTCCAGGCTTGAGGAGGCAATGCCAAGCCAGTGGTGGCATAGCTAGCACAAGGGCTGGCACTGCCATTGGCCTAGAGAAGCTGCTGGTAGAGCGGAAGCCCAGGGCGGAGCCACACCAAGCCCCGCCCCTCCCCTCCCCTCTGGCTTTGGAGCTCCCAGCAGCTCCAGGCTGAGGATGGCAATGCCAGTGGTGGCATAGCCAAGGCTGACTTGGCCCTGCCCTCCACAAACCTGGAGCAGCTGCTGGGAGTGCCGAAGCCAAAAGCTTGGCGTGGTCTTGCTCCGCCCCCTTTGAGAAGCGCCCCATCTGGCTGGGATCGACCTCCTTCGGTCCTGGGATCGACTGGTTGATCGACTTCCTGGGCAGCCCTGCTCTACACCATCCCAGTATTCTGTATATCAGTACAGAATACTTAAAGGGAGCAATCTTATATGGAGATGCAAGACATTGAAAGAAGACTTTTTTTTTTACATGAGAGCCAACATAATATTGAGTTTGTATTGATATTAATGTAAAGCAGATACCATGCATGATTTCAAGCTAGTTGAAACCCACTTAAATCGTTAGGTGACAGAAAGATATAATTTGCAGTAGATGAGACAAATTCGTTAAGTCTTTCTTCAAAGGGGACGATAGAAAAAGAGCCACATTTTTGAACTGGCAGTCAATTATCATCCTAAAATTGTCTTTTTAAGGGAGTAATTTAGGATCAGCTGATACTGAAAAGGTTCCCTTGATACGGAAAGGCAGTCAATATATAATTTGTTTAGGATTGTGTGAAATCACATTCCTTAATTTCTTCAGCTGGCATGTGGGTTTAGCATTTATGATCACGGAATAAAGTGGAAGGCAGTTCTTTGTGTTTGGTTGAACCACTGAAATAGATCTTACTGGGCAAGGAGACAATTTCTTTAAATTCATATTCTCTGAAATTGGCACTAAACAGAAGAACACGACTGCATAAGTGGTGTTCCATCTTGTTCTTATGGCAACTATAGTTGGGCTGGATTTATATGTAATGTTTTTGTTGAGAATGTTTTTTTCCCCCATAGAACTGTAAATTTAGCAACTACCTGAAGATCAACACTGATATGGAAAAGAACTGTTTAATGCATCCTATCACACTTGCATCTCTCTCTTTAAAATGTAGCTGATGTTCAACCAAGCTGAAAAGGCTTCAAAGGTTGTCAGTTTGGAGTGAGAAGAATGTTGAAATTTTGTGGATACTGAATGAATTGGTGATTGATTGATTTGTATGTATGTCTGTGTGAGTTGCAATCTATGTGGTGGACTGTGAGGTAATGCTTTTATCGCGGAGCAGTTTTACAAAGGGAATGGATTTTGCTCACAGAAATTCCTATGTACAGTGTCACTAAGGATACCTAAGGGGAATAACATCTTACACTGCATATTGTGTAATTTTGTTATCATTAGAAGCACAAGGAGAAGTACCTTAACAAAGTGAATATATGCAATATATGATTCTGCTAACTTCTTGGTCTATTGCTACTCCTTGCTCTTAGTATCCCCAGATAGGTTTGACTATTCAGATTGATTATGTTGTCTGGGGATGTGACGGTGCCCACACTTTTTCAGCATACGAGCTACTTATAATAAAACCAAGTCAGAAAGACCTACCTACCTCCTCTAGGCTGGAGAGGGGAGGGGGCGGGGCTTGGCGCGGCCTGGCTCCGCCCCTCTGGCTTCGCGCTCTACCAGCAGCTTCTCCAGGCTTGAGGATGGCAGTGCCAAGCCAGCCTTGTGCTAGCTATGTCACCACTGGCTTGGCATTGCCACCCTCAAGCCTGGAGAAGCTGCTGGAAAAGCCGAAGCCCCTCCCCTCTCCCTCGGGAGCTCCCAGCAGCTTCTCCAGGCTTGAGGATGGCAATGCCAAGCCAGTGGTGTGTACAAGGCCTGGGCTCCGCCCCCTGGGAGTCTCAACCGGGGAGAAGCCCCTCGCCCCATCCGGCTGGGATCGACCTCCTTCGGTCCCAGGATCGACTGGTCGACCGCGATCGACTTCCTGGGCAGCCCTAGTCTAATACAACTGGAGTACTAGGTGAGGACATGGTGGTTTGCCATTTGAATAGTTCCTGTGTATCTCTGTGGAACTTTGGGCTGCTGTGGACATTCTCCAAATCCTTCCAACCTTACCGGTATGTTACTTGCATAACTGTGTCTTTCCATTATTTTTATATGTCACACTGAAGTGATGAATAAAGATGGTGTATAAATAAAAATAGTGAATAGTCTCAATTCTCACAATTCTCTTTGACAGGAACATCAAGTGTCGCGAGAGCATGGAGTGCAACGTTTGATGAACTAATTGGCAGGCATATTGAGAAGTTCTTTCAACAATACATGTCTATGAATGCTCCTGGCGTGCTGGCAAAATACCCAGATGTCTTTTCTGTTGTCATTATCCTAATCTTGACAGGTGAGGAATAACAACAACAACAACAACTTTATTTTTATATCCTGCCACCATCTCCCCGAAGGGACTCGGGGCGGCTTACAAGCGGGACCAAGCCCAGTAATAACAGGTTAACTAATGAAACACACTTAATACCGTGTTTCCCCGAAAGTATGACACCCCCGATTGTAAGACGTATCGGGGGTGTCAGGGGGGTCGGCTAATGTAAGCCGTACCCCGAATGTAAGCCGTACCTCGTCGCCACGCCCACGCCGCCGCCGCAACCGGCCCATCGGCCGCGGCACACCTCCGCGGCACACCTCCTTTCTGCCAGGCCTCCAAGGGAGGGGGAAGAGAGCCAGAAGCATGGCAAGCGTGCGCTGCGTCAGAGTAGCGTCGTCGTCGCTTGCCCTCCCGGCTCTCTTCCCCTACTTTCCTTTCTCCAAGAAAGGGAGGGAGAAGGGAGCCGGGGGCGGGGCAGAGCGACGACGCGTCACTCTGACGCGTCGTCGCTTTGCCCCGCCCCCGGCTCGCTTCCCCCTCCTTTCCTTTCTCCAAGAAAGGGAGGGAGAAGGGAGCCCGGGCGGGGGCAGAGCGACGACGCGTCACTCTGGCGCAGCGGCGCTGCCATGCTTCTGGCTTTCTTCCCCTCCCTTCCTTTGTCCAGAAAGCTGCGCCGCGGAGGGTGTGCCGCGGCGGCGTGATGGCGGCGGCGGCGTGGCGTGGCGATGGGGTACGTCTTAGTTTATATAAGACGTACCCGAAAGTAAGACGAGGGGGACTTTTTTGGGGGAAAAGAAAGTAAGACGCTGTCTTACTTTCGGGGAAACACGGTAACACAGTGAACATATAACAACTAATTAAACAATTAAAAAAGTAATAAAAACATAATTTCAGTAGATAAAAAACCCAATCTTTAGAACCAGAACCAGATTATAATTTGCAGAAATAGATTATAGGGCCAAGACTGGGGTAAAGTGCTGAGTTCATCTTGGTTAACTAGGTCTGGGCAAGCATAGAGGTACCTAAAAACTGGTTTAGGAAAGGTTTTTTTAATTAAAAAATTGATAATTAATTGTCCTTCTGTAGTTTTATTGGCTTTATACTAAGGTAAATTATTGTAGCCTTGTTTTTATTTATTTATTTCTTCGAATTTATTTGCCGCCACTCCCAGTGGCTCGGGGCGGCTTACATACAGTAAAAATACAGCTAAAAATTCACAATCAAAACATCATAATACAACATCACAAAACATCGTAATAAAATCAAGTCAGTAAAACATCTGCAGAATGAGATCTGTTGTCAGCCACTTCCTGCTTGTAGTTGCTGAAAATGGGCAGGGAACAGCAATACTGCTTTATCCCAACACAGAGTACTAAAGGAGATTGAAGGTGGGCGGGCGGGTGTCAGGCTTAAAATCTTTGAATGCTGAAGAATGTGGATTTGTTGCTCTAACCTTTGCTTGTATAATTGGCCAATTCATATAGTGTCCTAGGCGGGAGAAGGCTGGGGTTGAAAGGACAGAACCGCCATCATGCTGGTAGATTGCTGTTGTTTTTAGAAGAATCAGAATGTTAACCAAAATTAACATCTTCGTGGAGTGTATAATTTATTTTTAAGGAGGAAAAAGAAACAAGATCAGTCACTGAAGCTGCTTGTAAAATGTGCTGAATTTGAAACCAATGGCTATTTGATATTTTTTTCTGGTGTATTTTGGCATTTGCCAAACTGGTCTTGTGGATAATTTCAAGACAAGTCAGAGTCATATGTCTGCTTTAGCCTCAGAGTATAGGCAACAGCAATGAATCTTCTTTATAGCAGCCATTGAAGTTTGTCTCCTTTCTGATAAGTTCTCTTTAATTGAAAATCTGCAGTGATCTATTGCAGTGATTTTCAACCTTTTATGAGCTGCGGCACATTTTTTACATTTACAAAGTCCTGGGGCACACCACCAACCAAAATTACACAAAATGACACTCTTAACACAGTAATACATATAGTTAATATGTTTTAAAATGTATTTATACACTCACTTAGTGTGAAACCTGGGCCTGTTTCGATGAACACAAAATAGATATCCTGGCAGGATAGCCTGTTCGGCATTTGCATTTTCCTTTCTCAAAAACTTCTCCATCACTGTCACTCGCTTGTCTTGCTGTGATCCCAAATTGAGGCGCAGCTTTGTTTATTTAGCCGTGTCTGAGCGAATCCAAGATGGCGCGACCACAGCACTCTCGCGTCACTTCTTAGGTGATGCGAGAGTGCTATGGTTCCATTTCTTAAAAGGACAGATGCACCTTATAGTTTATATATGAATGAAGTACGAAAATAATTTTGCACGGCACACCTGATGATCTCTCACGGCACACTAGTGTTCCGCGGCACACTGGTTGAAAATCACCAATCTATTGTGTTGTTTGTAATAGTAGAAAGGGAACTGGAAGTTTTACTGCACGTGGGGAGCTTTGCATGTCACCTTATTTTTCATGACTGTAGAGTTGGGATAGCCAGAGTCCCAGAGGAGGTATCTTCTAGCCATCACAACACCATGTTTTGGTGATACAGCAGTAGCAGCAAAGCTACGCAATCATTTAAGAATTGCTTCTGCAATGCTTTTTGAGTTCCATTTTTTTTCTTTAAGAACAACATGCAGAGGGAGTATATGCCTTAATTGAAAAGAATAATGACATTGTAAGAATGGACTAATATATCAATTTAATTCAGCGTGCTGCTCATTTATAATATTAAAAAATGTATTCATGGATTGGCTCTATAAGCAAAACATGTCCAAAATATTTTCTGATTCTGTTTTCTCCTTCACGTACCTGTGAAGTTTTAAGACAAAAGGGACACAAACTACTTGAGAACTCTCTATGGAATTTTTTGCAGCCAGTTTCTCCTGATATCCGATATATTTCTTTTTTTACTGACTAAGAATGTTTTCAAGTTTCATTCCTTTGGTAATTTCACGCACATTGTTAGTTCAGAATGCAGCTACTAGTGAACACTTCCACATGTAGAGAATGGTAGTTAACACAAGTGCAGAAGCATAATTGTGATAGTTAAATCATGATAGCTTATAACTTCTGAATCTGTTCTTTGGGTAACTTGATGTGCTGTGGTAAACCAAGGGAAGTGCTGCATAACAGCGAAACCAAAACAAACCAAGAGACATGCGTCTATAATCTCATATAAATCAGAAAGAACAATTACAAAAATATTTCTGTATTATGTGTCAGGACATGTGAGTTGTGCCACAACAGCCTGGTAGGCTGTATGGATCATATAAACACACTGAAAGACATACAATGTCAATTTACAAATAACCACAATTTCCTCAAAATACATGTATCAATAGCCAGTCAATTACACGCTTAATTCCATTAAGTGCATTGGAAGTTCCAAAAATCCATGCGCCATAGTCTGGAAGATATGGCTGGACGATATATGCACATTAGCATATTTATTTACCTGTGCATGAGACTTGTTTATTTTTGGTAACAACGAAGGGATACTAACCAGCCATTGGGGCTATATATACGGAGTACAGTTTGCCCTCAAGGATTACCGTGATCATCCTCTTTCCGGACATGTGGTTTGCCCAAGCCACGCGAGAGCACCCACTACTTCTGTGAGACTCTGTGCGTCATTGGAGACGCTTCTGGACTATGACGCATGGATTTTTGGGACTTCCAATGCACTTAATGGAATTAAGCGTGCAATGGACTGGCTATTGATACATGTATTTTGAAGAAATTGTGGTTATTTGTAAAATGACATTCTATGTCTTTCAGTGTGTTTATATGATCAATACAGCCTACCAGGCTGTTGTGGCACAACTCAAGTGTCCTGACACATAATACAGAAATATTTTTGCAATTGTTCTTTCTGATTTATATGAGATTATAGACTCATGTCTCTTGGTTTGTTTTCGTTTAACTTGATGTGCTGACCATGGGTAGATATAAATAAAGGAAAATAGATCAGCTACACAGCAACTTGTGTCAGTGGAAATATGGTGATACTACTCTTTCCCAAAACCAAATACCTTGTACTTACTTCATGCTGCAGATAATTAACAATTATAATTATCCACTATACTTTTTGCAGGACTTCTAACGTTTGGTGTGAAAGAATCTGCAGTAGTTAACAAAGTGTTCACCTGCATCAACGTTCTTGTCTTGGGCTTTGTAATGGTGTCAGGTTTTGTGAAGGGATCCATAGAAAACTGGCAGAAACCAGCAAACATCTCACTTCAATACAAGTATGTCCCATCTTATTTTGCTTTAAAAATATATGCGCTTTTGGCGATTAGCCATATAATCTCATACCATCATTCACCGTCAATATTTGTTTTGAGTGTACACCTCCTCTCCATTTACACGAAGGTCCTTTTGTCTGACCTCATTCTGTAAGAATTTTCTCCCCCACAAATAATTTGCCCCACTGCTATCTCACCCCCTGTTTTTATCCCCATGTTTTCTATTTTAATCTGTACATGCGGCCCGCTCATTGTTTTGTGTCATGAATGGTCTTATTTTATTATAGTTTGATATTGATTGTAGTGTTTTTATAGCTTGTGTTCTATGAAATTGATTATATTGTTTTGTTACTGATTTTATTTTGTTGTGTTGTCGGGCTCGGCCTCTTGTAAGCTGCCCCGAGTCCCCGTTGGGGAGATGGTGGCGGGGTATAAATAAAGTTTATTATTATTATTATTATTATTATTATTGGGTTTTGTAATGGTGTCAGGTTTTGTGAAGGGATCCATAGAAAACTGGCAGAAACCAGCAAACATCTTACTTCGATACAAGTATGTCCCAGTTTATTTTGCTTAAAAGAATATATGTGCATGTATAGGGTTGTGTACACATGTGTATGCAATAGAATATAAAGTGATTCATGTGTAATATAGCCTCTAGCAATTTCCAGGGTAGGCATGGCTTGTATGTACTGATACCTATGCTTGGATTGGGAATATGTAAGTTGCACTATTTTCATGAAGTTTGCAACATTATTTGAATCTCTATCACTCTATGATCTCCTTTGGATTCTGGTCATATAGGTCGGACAAATAAATACATGTAGATTTTGCATAAGCAGCCACTCCACTGCTGTTCAGACTAGTGAATAATCCACTCCTAAAATAATCATGTTGAAGCAGTCTCTTACGTTAAATGGCCAGTTTTATCAATGTCATTCAATATTATTTATTTATTTATTTATGTATTTGCATTTGTCTACCCCCTCCCCCCCCCCAAGGCTCGGGGTGGCTCACAACAGGTCCAATGAGTACACAATAAAAACACCACAAAGTTAAACATGATTAAAAACAGCATATACAAACACAATAGGTCGCACATTAGACATTGCGACCACAGACAATAGTACAGGATGGCTATTCCCACCTTTCTCCCATTATAAGGACTTAAGAAGACTAATAATGAATATAATATGTTTAGTCTGTTCCTAAAACGAAACACAGTGTAGTGAGTTCTTTATAAGGCCTGGCCTTCAGATGTGAGCTTAGAAAAGTTATTTTTTTTAATTAAAATTACAGCTGGCCAAGATGACTAATGGATTATGTAGGTTGTAATCTAACAAATAACTTCCTAGTTTTGATTTAAATTTGATTGTATGATATAACATAATTTTTCTCAGTGCCAATAGAAGCCACCACTCTTATTTTGGGAAGTTGCTTGTATTCTATGAAGGGGAAAATCTGCTGTGCTACGAAGGGGGAAATGTCAGTGCTGAATCTGTGTAATATTTCCAGTAAGAGAGAACGCCTCCCTTACCCACCTCCTAAGCAACATTGTGAGGGTTTTTCCAGTCCAGACACAGAGGGCCTTTTGTCTGTCATTGCTCAGGATGTCGGCCACTGGCCTGCTTTCTATGATCACAGCTTTTCTGAGCTTGGAATGGAATTGGACCTGATCTCAAGATATCAGGTTCTTTTTTTAAAAAATAAATTATTATTTTATCCAGTCTTTTCCTTTAACAGCAGACCTGGGAGGATGGCATTACATCCATTACAGCCATTATAGAAAATCTGCAGACTAATGGTCTGACTCAGTAAAAGAACCTTCCTATACTACTACTATTCTTTTAATGGGACATATATCATTCCTCAGCACTTTCTTTCTTGTTGGGTTTATGCATATAGCTGCAGAAACAGCACAAGCAAAAAGTTAGGTCCATAATTAGTACAGGCTTCTATGTTATGGTAGACACATGAAATGCACTTTAAGTTGCTAGTCTTGTGTCTGTTGTGGTGTCATGGATGTTTTCTGATTATTTTTGGAGTATTGCCTTGAATGTCAGTACTGTACTGTTATCTTAACAACTGATATAAAGCAGCATCTATGTCACTCTCACTGCATATATGATTAGCACTGTTTGTTTAGGCCAGGGGTGCTCACACTTTTTCAGCATGCGAGCTACTCTTGAAGCAACCAAGTCGAAAAGATCTACCTGCCCCTGCCGCCGTGTGTTCCCGCGCAGTCCAGCCGCCGTTCGCTCTTGCCACAGCGCGTGCTCCTGCTGCTGTTTTCCGCCCGCGCAGCACCTTTTCCGCCTGCGGGGCATTGCAGGAAGGAGAAAGCACGAGGCAGGGCATCCAGAGGGAGCGCTCCGCCCTGCCTGTCTCGCCGGCAACGGAGGCTGCACAGCTGCTTCTGGAGGAGAGAGAGGCAGGGCTTCCTTCTTCCTGCAATGCCCCGCAGGCGAAAGAAGCACTGCGAGAGCGGAAGCCAGCAGCAGGAGCGCGCGTGCGCACAGGGTGTGCGCGCATGGCAGGAGCGCCCCATCCGGCTGGTGAGGCCCGAAGATCACCTGGAAGAGGGCCGAAGATCTACTAGTACCGTGTTTCCCCGATAGTAAGACGCCCCCGATTGTAAGACGTATCGGGGGTGTCAGGGGGTCGGCTAATATAAGCCGTACCCCGAAAGTAAGCTGTACCTCGTCGCCGCCGTGCCGCCGCTGCCGCAACCGGCCCATCGGCCGCGGCACACCTCCGTGGCGCACCTTTCTGCCAGGCCTCTGACGCGTCGCCGCTTCGCCACGCCTCTTGCTCTTTTCCCCCTCCCTTCCTTCGTCCAAGGAAGGGAGGGGGAAGAGAGCAAGAGGCGTGTGAAGCGGCGCGCGTCAGAATGATGCGCGCCGCCGCCACGCCTCTTGCTCTTTTCCCCCCCTTCCTTCGTCCAAGGAAGGGAGGGGAAGAGAGAGGCGTGGTGAAGCGGCGCCATCAGAGTGACGCGCCGCCGCCGCCACGCCTCTTGCTCTTTTCCCCCTCCTTCCTTCGTCCAAGGAAGGGAGGGGGAAGAGAGCAAGAGGCGTGGTGAAGCGGCGCCGCGTCAGAGTGACGCGCCGCTGCTTCGCCACGCCTCTTGCTCTTTTCCCCCTCCCTTCCTTCGTCCAAGGAAGGGAGGGGGAAGAGAGCAAGAGGCGTGGCGAAGCGGCGCCCGCATCAGAGGCCAGGCAAAAGCGTGCCGCGCAAGAGGCGTGCCGCGGTCGGCCCGTGTGGTACTACTGGTACTACTGGGTGAAGAATTCTTCGGGGTATGTCAAATATAAGGCGTGCCCGAAAGTAGGGCGTAGTGGGGCTTTTGGGGTAAAAGAAAGTAGGACGCTGTCTTTCGGGGAAACACGGTAGCTCCCGAGCTACCTAATGAGCACTCCTGGTCTAGGCCCTAGGGTCTCATATAGTCTTTTTAATAACTAGGATTTGGATGCAGTGCATGTCCTCTATCACTGACCACGTCTCTAAAAACAGTACCATGGGGAAGATAAACTACTGAGTTTGGTCATGTGTAGGTGTTGCTATTGACACTTTAGTTCAGGCGTGGGTGAATTTTTTTGCCTTGGGACCCCATTGTGGCCCTGGCTGGGCACACACTGGGTGGGATGGCCCCAGGAGAGAAAGGGCCTGGGAGAGAGTGGGACCAGGAAAGGGCAGAGAAGGGTCCAGGTCATTTTCATATTTTCCTCCTGGCATAAGGACTGGGCTGCTCAGCCCATCTTACGCCAGGAGGAAAATGAGACATGCGGCGATTGCCCTGATCCTCCCCCCCAATACTCTTCCCTCAATCTTCAGGCTGTCCTCTCAGCATTATGCTGGGAGGAGGGGAAACAGGCGACTTCCAAGAGCATCCCGGAACACTCTCAACCACTGGATGATTTCCTCAAGCTGTCCATCTGGCATAAGGACAGGACTGCTCACACTGCTTTCCAGAGGACTCTCAGCTACAGCGTGCCTTCCTCCCCTATTTTTTCTGCATAAGGATACGGTGGACCACTGCGTCCTTATGCTGAGAGGACAGGGAAAATCCGCAGGGCCTGAGGCAAGCGCCCAGGGGGCTGCTTCCGGCCACCAGGCTTTAGTTTGCCCATGCCTGCTCTAGTTCCTATATTTTACTGCATCTTCACTGCTATTAACTCTGATAGCTTGGACATCTATATCTAAGTGCTCCCTCTTGTTCCTGCTACAACTCCATACTTAAACTTACCTATACAGTATTTTCAAAAAAGAATGGAAGAGGAGGTGGACATTGAAAAAGACAAGAGTTTCCAGATATATAGTCTCTTGGAGCAAAAAAAAAAGGGGGGGGGGTATCTTCTGACATTTTGAATCCGACTGTTCATTTTAGGTGCAACAAGAACCGATATTGTTTTTGCAGGTTAGTCTCGTTTAGCATGAGCAATTTGTATCTCATGGTCGGCGTAGCATGGAATTAAGGAACTGCACCATTAACTAAGAAACTAAGAAACTCACAAAAACCTTCAGTCCAATTGGCTCAAATTACACTGGCAGATTTATGTGATTACTTTAGAACAGCTTGTGAAGATGTTGGCAGGCTGAAATACTTAGGACATTTTCAGTACAGAGTCATGATCCAAGCTAAGGCCTACTGAAATTTATATCTTTTTGGTTTAAAGATACTGCTGTGTGTAGACTTCAGCTTGAGTTGTTGCAACTCCTCATCCCTTGGCCAATAATGCCTCTAGAAAACCAGGTGGTGATTATAGGCTTATAATTTTCTTTTTAAAGTTCAAAGCTGTATTTCATTTAATAACAAATGATTTATTATTAAATGCATTTAAAGACAACTAACATTTTGTTCCTTTCTAAATGAAGCGTATTTCAACAATATATATATATATATATATATATATATATAGAGAGAGAGAGAGAGAGAGAGATATTAAAGGATTGTGCTTCTAAACCAGTGTTTTTCAACCTTTCTTGAGCCGCGGCACATTTTTACATTTACCAAATCCTGGGGCACACCACCAACCAAAATGACACAAAATGACACTCTAACACAGTAATACATATAGTTAATATATTTTTAAATGTATTTATACACTCAGTGGGAAACCTGGGCCTGTCTCGATGAACACAAGATAGATATCCTGGCAGGAATGGCAGAAAGACACAAACTTCCCACACAGAACTCCCATAACCAAGAGAAAATGCTATAAGAGTTTGGTGGGCATTGACCTTGGGTTTTGGAGTTGTAGTTCACCTATATCCAGAGAGCACTGTGGACTCAAACAATGTTGGATCAGGACCAAACTTGGCATGAATACTCAATATGCCCAAATGGGAACGCAGATGGAGTTCAGGGGAAATAGACCTTGACATTTTGGAGTTGTAGTTGCTGGGATTTATAGTTCCCCTACAATCAAAGAGGTAGGTTTCTTAGGGTTTTTATGCTTCAACACACCAGATTCCCCGAGGTTCCAATTTCCCACTTCACATCTGATGATCGCTCACGGCACACTAGTGTTCCCTGGCACACTGGTTGGGAAACACTGTTCTAAACTATCTGTTTTATTTGAGCATCCTCATTTATATGTGTGCTTAAAATGCTACAGCCTCTATGTGCTGTGGTGTTCTTAAATCCAAGTGTTTTTTTGTACACAACAGAGTGATGGAATTCAAAACGTTAGGGTACACATTTGAGCAGTTTTTTACATTGCAATCCTATACCCATTTATGGAGGAGCGGATTTGGAAATATCACTCAGAATAACAACTAATTGTTTCTCAGATTAATGCAGTAGCTTTGCTTACAAATTTCATTTTACTTTGTGAGAAAGAAAACAAAAAGTGATCTCAACCACTGAATACTCTCCAAAGTAACATTTCTGACATAAGTAAACCGAAGTCAGTATTTTTTTTAAAAAAAATCTAACTTGAACTTAGTTCTTATAACTAAAGATAACAACATTGTATTTTGTTACTTAAACAGAATGAAAACTGAATATTTTAAATGCATCTCTTTCAAGCTGTGCATGGAGGAACAAGGTGTATGATATCAGTAATTGTCGCATAGAGATGTATGGGATTGCACTGCCAAGTAGCCATGTGCATTCGTGTCCCAGCTTTTGGTGGGCCCCCCGATCCATTTTTGTTTGAGCCTCCCGAAATTGGGAGGTCAAATATTTGTTTTTCATTTTCAGGGACGAAAGATCTGTTTTCTTTCAGCCCATAATTGAGGGGGGCTTCACCCGTAGGCCCAAAGCGTCCGGGCCTATGGGTACAGTTTTTGGGCCTACCCACCCAGGCCTCTAGGGCCTGCAGCCGAGCATTGGGCAAGGACCCCTCCTTACCCGGCGCTCACCTGCAGGTCCAGCCAGGCCCCACGCAATCCATCCGAAAAGCAGGCCTGCCTGCCTTTCGTATGAATCACATTTTTATTTTAGGAGGGGCCTTTTGTGCCCTTTGAATGGACGGAACGACAAGGAAACACGAATGAAACGAATGGGACAAATTTCGGGCCCATGACTACTGGCAAGTTTTTTCCCCCCTAACAACCAATCTCTCCAGGAAATTCTGGGAAACAGAGTGAGGGGGTTCATGATTTTGGCATCCCCCCTAAAACTGATACTCAGAATTATCTGAAAGACGTTAAGGCAGTGTTTCCCAACCTTTTTTGAGCCGCGGCACACTTTTAACATTAAAAAAATTTGGGGGCACACCACCAACCAAAATGACACAAAATGACACTCTAACACAGTAAAGAACGGCTGGGGGTTGGTGGCCTGCTGGGAGCAGCTGCTGGGAGTGCCGAAGCTGGGGAGGGGGCGGAGCCAGGCTCCGCCATGCCCTGCCCCCTACCCCCGGCTTCACCTCTCCCAGCAGCAGCTCCAGCCTTGAGGGGGCAGTGCCAAGCCAGCGGTGCCAGAGCCAGCACAATGCTGGCTTGGCACTGTCCCCTCAAGGCTGGAGCAGCTCCTGGGAGTGCCGAAGCCAGGGGAGGGGGCAGAGGCCCGCCCCCTCCCCCAGCTTCAGCTCTCCTACAGACCGCACCATGCCCTGCCCCCTCCCCCCAGCTTCAGCTCTCCTACAGAGCAGGAGCATGAGCGGTGGACGGGCTTCAGTGGGCGGGGCTCCTCCACGCGGCTTCAACGAGCGAGGAGCGAGAGTCATGGTGGGAGTCATGGCGGATTGGGGGCTGGCTGGGGAAACGGCCGAAGGAGGCGGCGCCCCGGTCCCTTCTTCTTTTTCTTCGCCACTGCCCGGCCCTTCCTCTTCCTCCCCCAAGCAGCAGGAGTTCGGCAGGAGGGGGGGGGGAGGAAGGGGGGCAGAGAGCTTTTCTCGCGGCACAGCAGGAGGCCCGTCACGGCACACTAGTGTGCCATGGCACACTGGTTGAGAAAGACTGCGTTAAGGTAGTGAAACAGATATCACGGCCATGGGTCCCATGGATGAAATACTCCCTCTTGAATTTATCACTGTGTTACAAAATACTGTATGTTCTTTGATTTGGCTAGTTTACTTAAAACAGAATAACATCTGATATCTTGCTACTGTTTTTCCAGTGGCACAAAGGAACAGTATGGTGTTGGTGGGTTTATGCCCTTTGGCTTCTCTGGAGTCCTTTCAGGAGCAGCAACATGCTTTTATGCATTTGTGGGATTTGACTGCATTGCCACCACAGGTAAGTCCATAGGTACCAAATGCTGTTCTTGTCTAAAATTTGCCCACCAGTGGGCAGCCTTTGTATGCTACTGATCAAGGAGAAAATTGGATAATGGAGTCAGGGAATGGGTACTAAAACAAAATCCCAGCACTCCTCCTGCCCCCCCTTCCATTAGCGCTACATTTTGTTGGCAACAGTGATTGGTAACATCTCTGTAGAAATGGAGATGACAATGAAAAGTATTTTAGTTGAATATCTAGTTTCTAAATAATTGCTCTTCTTGACTAAATGATGATACATTTACACACCAGAGCAAATTAATACTGCTTCAGAGCCCTTTTAACAATCCTGAATCAAGGTGACAAGTTCTCTTAACGAAATAATTTATGTAAAGAACAACCCTCTCTCGGCATTACTTCGCAAACGAAGATTCTTAGGAAGGACTCATCCCACGCTTTTTACAAGCACGTTGATGACTAAAAAGACCAATCTGAGATAGACAAGTTCGGTTGCAGAAAGCACAGCAGAAAGTCTCCTTGGGTGATGTTGTTTCCAAGTTGCGGTTCTTTCTGCGTTGTCGTTTCTCTTCAAGACCCATTCGGCGTGTATTCTCAAAAGATAGTGCATCTCCATGCCTCCCGATGTGAGGCCAGGGTGGTCCATTGTTGGTGATCAATTTGGCCGAGTCTGAGATGTTGTTTCAGGGAGTCCTTATATCTCTTTTTGGGGGCGCCTCTCTTGCGCTGACCTGTGACGAGTTCACCATAGAGTAGTAGTAGTATAGAGTGGTCCTCCATCCTAGAGACGTGCCCTGCCCAGCGCAGCTGTGTTCTCAATAGCATGGCCTCAATGCTGGTGACCCCTGTTTGCTCAAGGACAGCAACATTAGTCACATAGTTGGTCCAGTGTATATTTAGGATTGTGCAAAGACAGCGCTGATTAAAGCATTCGAGGAGTCGTAGGTGTTGGCGATAGGTGACCCATGTTTCAGACCCATAGAGGAGAATAGACAGTACGATAGCTCTGTACACACAGATTTTGGTGCTTTGCCTCAGGTGTTTGTTACTCCAGACTCTTTTGTGAAGCCTTCTGAATGCACTATATGCCTTTGATAATCTGTGATCTATCTCTTTGTCAATCTTGGCATCTGAAGAGATGATGCTTCCCAGGTAGGTGAACTGCTGAACGGACTTAAGCACAGATGTGCCTATGCTGACGTGGGGATGATGGTGTTCTTCCTGTGGTGCGGGCTGGTAGAGGACTTACGTTTTCTTCAGGCTGACTTCCAGCCCAAACAGCTTTGCAGCTGCTGCAAAGCAGGATGTTAGGCGCTGCAGGGCTGCTTCTGAATGGGCGACAAGGGCAAAGAACAACCACTCCTGCTTTAAATCACTTAGTGCTTCCCCCTCCCCCAATGGGTTCTGTTGTTGTTTATGATGTTTGCTTTTATTGCTTATGCTGTTTTTAATATTTTACTGTTCTGTTTTGACTGTATGTTGTTTTGGGCTTGGCCCCAAGTCCCCTCGGGGAGATGGAGACGGGGTAGAAAAATAAAGTTGTTCCTCCTCCTCCTTCTTGGGGAGAGAAAAACATCTGCATTTCTATTGTTTCAATTTGTGAAAGAGACAAACACTTGATAGGAAGCAGCAGTATGTTTCAAAATATGTTGGCTAGTAAAAAGTATAAAAAGATGTTGGTGCCCTGTTCGTAATAACTACAGTCCTGAAATCCATTCTCAATGTATGTGTTTGATCAAGATACATAAAGGTTTATTTCACTGGGCTATACATTCATTTGCTTAAGAAAATATAGGCAGTCCCCAAGTTACTAACAAGATAGCTTCTTTAGGTTTGTTCTTAAGTTGAATTTGTATGTAAGTCAGAACAGGTACATTTTAAGTATAACTCCAGCTAAATATAGGGGAAGTGTTAATACTCTTGTGGCTTTTGTTTTGTTGTCTATGTCCCTGATCAGAAAATTCACCTTATTTTCTGTCCCTGTGATTATTTTAAAAATGACTTGTAGTGGAAATGAGAGTTGGTGAGAAAGTTTTAGTGGAGACATGTTTTCCCCATGATAACTCTTTCAGGAGTGAATTTTCCTTCCTAGGGGTAGATTTCTCTCACTTTCTGTTGTCTCACCCCCATTCCTAACTGTGAGTTGTTTGTGAGTCAGATATTTGTATCACCGGGACTGCCTGTATGCTGTTTGTTGAACTGATATTGAACCAAAGTGTTAGTGAGCAATTTTTGGCTTTTGCATCAGTCAACATAAGAGGGTATTAAGAGGTGCAATCTTATAACTTAAATAATTTCAATTTGCCTGCACTGAGTTTGAGAAACCATTTTCAGATATGGTAAAAGTGTCATGGCACATATAATAGCTATTAACATGATATGTAAATGTAATTAGGAACCATGTGTTATATCATCATCATTATTATATTTATTTATACCCCTCTTTGTCTCCCCAAAGGGAGACGAAGAGGCTTGACATAAAAAGCATCAATATACAATTTAAAATATGTAAATATAAAAAACATTAAAACAGAATTAAACACAAACAACACTAAAAAAATTCATAGTTAAAATCCGTCAAAATATATTCAAAGTTGAAAGCACACCTCTCTCTCTCTCTCGGCATTACTTCGCGAACGAAGATTCTTAGGAAGGACTCATCCCACGCTTTTTACAAGCACGTTGATGACTAAAATGGCCAATCTGAGATAGGCAAGTTTGGTTGCAGAAAGCACAGCAGAAAGTCTCCTTGGGTGATGTTGTTTCTAAGTTGCGGTTCTTTCTGCGTTGTCGTTTCTCTTCGAGACCCATTCGATGTGTCTTCTCGAAAGAGGCCGCAGCATTGTGGATAGTGCGTCTCCATGCCTCCCGATGTGAGGCCAGGGTGGACCATTTTTGGTGATCAATCTGGCCGAGTCTGAGATGTTGTTTCAGGGGGTCCTTATATCTCTTTTTGGGGGCGCCTCTCTTGCGCTGACCCATGGCGAGTTCACCATAGAGTAGTATCTTTGGGAGGCGGTGGTCCTCCATCCTAGAGACGTGCCCTGCCCACCGCAGCTGTGTTCTCAATAGCATGGCCTCAATGTTGGTGATCCCTGCTTGCTCAAGGACAGCAACATTAGTCACATAGTCAGTCCAGTGTACATTTATGATTGTGCTAAGATCGCGCTGATGAAAGCGTTCGAGGAGTCGTAGGTGCTGGCGATAGGTGACCCATGTTTCAGACCCATAAAGGAGAATAGACAGTACAATAGCTCTGTACACACTGATTTTGGTGCTTTGCCTCAGGTGCTTGTTGCTCCAGACTCTTTTGTGAAGCCTTCCGAATGCACTCTATCCCTTTGCTAATCTGTGATCTATCTCTTTATCAATCTTGGCGTCTGAAGAGATGATGCTTCCCAGGTAGGTGAACTGCTGAATGGACTTAAGCACAGATTTGCCTATGCTGACGTGGGGATGATGGTGTTCTTCCATAATAATAATACTTTATTTGTAAGAACATAAGAACATAAGAAGAGCCATGCTGAATCGGGCCTCAGCCCATCTAGTCCAGCATTCTGTGTCACACAGTGGCCCACTAGTTGTACACAGGGATCTCTAGCAGAAAGGAGGGCAGAACCCTCACCTGCTCCCGACCCCCCACAACCAGTACCCGGGGAAAATCCTGCCTTCCTCCATCAACACAGAGGTGGCACTTGGATGTCCATTTCAGTAACTACTGATTCCCTTGGTATCCATGAATCTGTCTAATCTGCTCTATCTCCCTGGGGGAGTTTAAATAAAAAGGTTTTAGCCTGCTGCCAGAAGGAAATCAGGGAGGGGACATTCCGGCTTTCTTGGTCAGGGAGTTATAGAGTTGTGGGGCAGCCACGGAGTAGGCAGCCAACTTATACACAGTACCTGTACACTATTCAGTTCTTTGTTAATGTTAACCATATTAAGATTGCATTCTGCTGATTAGTTTCTCTTTTTCTCCTATGTTTTGAGGTATTAAGGATCTTGATGATAGTTACCAGAAATATATGGAATATCTCTTACTAGCAGGATTTTATTTTCAAGATGTACGTTGCAGAATGTTATTTTGGTTTTTTTTAAAATAAAAAAAGTCATATCTCAACAGAAAAAATGGCAACAAAGAAGTGGGAAAAAGTGTCTTCCAAGCCATTGTAATTTCCTTGCAATAAAACATTTGAGAGAGAAACAATCAATGACCAACTTTTAAACAGATTACAATTGAATACTCTTGCAGTGTAAAGAAGGAAATAGGATTATGTTCCCCCACTCACATTACAACACTCGAGAAAAATATATCTTGGCATTTTGCTGTTGAAAAGGAAACAATTACCCTATTCATTATTTGTGTTTTGTAATCATATGTATTTGTGTTGTAATCTTTTTTGTAGGTGAGGAAGTAAAAAATCCGCAGAAAGCCATTCCAATAGGGATTGTGGCATCACTTCTGATCTGCTTTGTTGCATACTTTGGCGTGTCGGCTGCTCTTACCCTTATGATGCCTTACTACCTGCTGGACAAAAACAGCCCATTGCCAGTTGCTTTTAAGCATGTGGGGTGGGAAGGTGCAAACTATGCAGTGGCTGTTGGCTCACTTTGCGCCCTTTCTACAAGGTAAGGTACTCTGGCTTCCTTTGTACTTTCCAGGAGGGGTTTGCATCGCACTTTTCGTGTTTTAAAATATGGATACCAGAAGGCAAAGCGGCCTAATGATATTTGAGTGTCTTTGCTCTCAGAATAAGTATTTGGGAAAGATGTAATTTAGGGGGAAAGATGTAATTCACTCATAGAACATGTGCAAGATCCCAGGTTCAATACCTGCTATCTCCAGTAGAGCTGAAGAAAGAACACCTATCTAAAATCCTGGGTTAATTGTTATTCATGTGTACACACCACAGCCAAGTCCTCCAGTCATCATGGGCTCTGTGATTGGTGTTCGATTTATCTAGAGAGCACTGGGATGGGACGAACTGCTGAACTAGAAGACTTGTGGTCTTCTGAACTATAGATGGGAACACCTACTGAATAGGAGGCCTGTAGTTTGGTTGGTAGAAGGGGTTTGCTCAAGTTGTACAGCAGACAGATGACAGGTGTCTCAGGCCCAGTTACCTGCCATGTATCAGTTTGCACCTTGTGAATACTATCTTTAATTTCAGAAGTTTACAATCCAGTTTTAGTTGTTTTGCCAGCTTTTTTGAGAACAGGATGGGATATTTGCACAGTTTTGGGGGGAATTTTTTGCATTTTGGAATTCTAGCTTACGAAGCAGAAACATCTATTTCTCACAGTACCAGAATGGCAAATTTTTGTGGCGCAGCTGGCTGAGTGTCAGCTGCACAAGATCTCTACTGACTAGAAGGTCATGAGTTCGAGGCCTGTTCAGGTCGGGGTGACCTCTCGACCAATTTGTGTAGCTCTTTGTCGACCTTTCCAACCCGAAAGACAGTTGCATCTGTCAAGTAGGAAATTTAGGTACCACTTTGTGGGGAGGCTAAATTTAACTGATTTCTGGAATGTTAAATTGCCTCTATGTCTTTTTATATATGTTGTATGTCAATGGCATTGAATGTTTGCCTGTGATCTGCCCTGAGTCCCCTGTGGGGTGAGACGGGCGGAATACAAATGACATAAATAAATAAATAAATAAATATTATCCTTCTCCCTTAATTTATGATTGACCCTTGTCTGCTTTCTATAATGATATTGGATGTGTTCATTTTATAATGAAAATATGTTTTTGGAAATTATATTACTACTGGAATGTTTCAAATTTTTTCGTGGGGAAAGGTTTTTAGTTTTGATTTAATGCATGAGTTTTGATATACAAGATGTGTGCTATGCATAGCTTATTCTTTCCTTTCTTTCTAGTCTACTTGGATCCATGTTTCCAATGCCACGAGTTATTTATGCAATGGCGGAAGATGGGCTGCTCTTCAGGTTTTTGGCTCGTGTTAATGAGAGGACAAAGACTCCAATGATAGCAACAATAACTTCAGGTGCTGTTGCAGGTGAGGTGTAGTGACTAACTCCGTCTCTTGTACAAAGTTTATGTTAGTAAAAGGTTTGGGGAATCTTACAGCCTGGTTTGAAAATAATCTGGAGACTGTGCCTTTGTATTGTTGAAGAACCCGAAAAAGAGAAATCTCTTTAAGCATTGAACCTGTGTGAGTTATGTGATTGGCTTTGTCTAACTCTGTCACTCCTTCCCACCTACTACTAAGGAGGCTGTTCAAGTCCTGAACCGGTGCTTGGCCGCTGTAACGGACTGGATGAGGGCTAACAAATTGAAACTAAATCCAGACAAGACAGAGGTCCTCCTGGTCAGTCGCAAGGCCGAACAGGGCATAGGGTTACAGCCTGTGCTTGACGGGGTTACACTCCCCCTGAAGGCGCAGGTTCACAGTCTGGGAGTGATCCTGGATTCATCGCTGAGCCTGGAACCCCAGGTCTCGGCGGTGGCTGGGAGAGCTTTTGCACAGTTAAAGCTTGTGCGCCAGCTGCGCCTGTACCTTGGGAAGTCTGACTTCGCCACGGTGGTCCACGCTCTGGTTACATCCCGAATAGACTACTGCAACGCTCTCTACGTGGGGTTGCCTCTGAAGACTGCTCAGAAGCTGCAATTAGTCTAACATTCGGCAGCCAGGTTACTAACAGGAGCGGGGCACAGGGAGCATACAACTCCCTTGCTGCGCCAGCCCCACTGGCTGCCAATTAGCTTCCGGGCACAATTCAAAGTGCTGGTTTTAACCTACAAAACCCTATATGGTTCCGGCCCAGTTTTCCTGTCCGAACGGATTCTCCCCTACGAACCATCAAGAGCATTAAGATCCTCCGGAGAGGCCTCCTCTCGGTCCTGCCGGCTTCGCAAGCGCGGCTGGTGGGGACGAGAGACAGGGCCTTCTCTGTGGTCGCCCCTCGGCTGTGGAACTCTCTACCAAGTGATGCTAGATCTGCCCCCTCCCTGTTGTCCTTTAGGAGGCTGGTGAAGACCTGGATGTGGAACGAAGCCTTCCCAGAATAGGCTGAGATTGGCTATTGTCTGAATGTATGACTATGTTTACAGATTGAGTGGAATTGTTTTAATGGCGACGTGGTTTTATGCTGGGTTTTAATGTATTTTAATATGTTGTTGCAGTTGTTTTAAATTTAGAGCATTGAATTTTTGCTGTTATGCCGGTCTGAGTCCCTCGATAGAGGTGAGAAGGTCGGGGTACAAGAGTTTTAAATAAATAAATAATAAATAATACAAAACAGATTGGCTTTGTCTAGTACAAAATCTGGCAGTACAGGAAGAGTTCTAGCGGTATCAGATTTTTATTTTTAAAAGGCAGTATTTTTTTGGTGGAGAAAACATAGATTAAAAATAGGGTTTATTTCCCGGTGCACGGTGGGCCAAGTTTCTATTGGAAGCGACATATTGGTCTTCTGCCCATTCACCAAGTGCTGTTGCCACCATTAACTATTGGCAGTAGCTGCTGGAGGTTCCATAGTATCAGATTGGCCAGCAAAATTGGTATCAATTGCAGCGACTCTCTCTGGTGAGAGAGTGCCAGACTCTGCTCCTCTGTATTTTCCAGACTCTTTCCCTTCTGGAAAGGTGGAAGAAGGTGCAGGGATGCAATATTTCTATATTTCAACACCTTTACTGGGCTTATATGCCACAAGCAGCCTTTGAGCTGCAGGTTCAATGGGATTTTGGCTTGCATAAATAGTGTCTAGTGTCTCTAGTGTCTAGATCCAGGGATGTCATGCTATTCCTCCGTTCTGCCTTGGTCAGACCACACCTGGAATACTATGTCCAATTGAAGGGATATGTTGACAAGATGGAATGTGTCCAAAGGAGGCGACTAAAGTGATCAAAGGTCTGGAGAACAAGCCCTACGAGGAACGTCTTAAAGAGCCGGGCATGTTTAGCCTACAAAAGAGAAGGCTGAGAGGGGACATGATGGTCATGTATAAATATGTGAGAGGAAGTCATAGGGAGAAGGGAGCAAGCTTGTTTTCTGCTGCCCTAGAGTAGGACGTGGAACAATGGCTTCAAACTACAGGATTCCACTTGAACATTGCGAAGAACTTCCTAACTGTGAGAGCTGTTCAGTGAGAGCTGTTGGAACTCTCTGCCCCGGAGTGTGGTGGAGGCTTCTTCTTTGGAGGCTTCTAAACAGGCTGGATGGCCATCTCTTGGGGGGGGGGGGGGTGTTACTTTGAATGCGATTTTCCTGCTTCTTGGCAGGGGATTAGACTGGATGGCCCACAAACGCTATGATTCTATGAATTATCACTCTTGGTTTAGGGCAGGGGTGCTCATTAGTTAGATCGTGATCTACTGGTAGATCGCATAGGGCGTCCTGGTAGATTGCAGCCAGGGCAGGAGGAAGGCTCAGTCCCGCCCCGCAGGCTCCCGACACCACCCAGGTGCAGAAGGAGGTTGGACTGGATGGCCCTTGGAGGTCTCCTAGTCTAGGAACCCGTTGTTGTTGTTGTTATGATTATTACTATTATCAGAGGCTGAATGGCCATCTGTGAGGAATGCTTTGATTGTGTTTTTCCCTTAAGGCAGAAGGTTGGACTGGATGGCCCTTGGAGGTCTCCTTCTACTCTAGAAACCTATTGTTGTTACTATTATTATTATTATTATTATTAGTAGTACCGTGTTTCCCCGAAAGTATGACACCCCCGATTGTAAGACGTATTGGGGGTGTCAGCGGGGTCGGCTAATGTAAGCCGTACCCCGAATGTAAGCCGTACCTCCTCGTCGCCGCCGCTGCCGCCGCAGCAACCGGCCCATCGGCCGCGGCACACCTCATGGCGCACCTTTCTGCCAGGCCTCCAAGGAAGGGTGGGGAAGAGAGCCAGAGGCGTGGCAAGCGGCGCTGCGTCAGAGTGACGTGTCGCCGCTTTGCCACGCCCTGGCTCTCTTCCCCACTCTTCCTTGGACAAAGGAATGGAAGGGGAAGAGAGCCAGGGGCATGGCAAGCGGCGACGCGTCACTCTGACAGCGTTGCCGGCCACGACTCCTCTCCCTTCCCCTCTCTTCTAAGGGAGGGGAAGAAAGACAGAGGCGTGGCAAAGCAGCGCTGCATCAGAGTGACGCGTCGCCGCTTTGCCACGCCTCTGTCTCTCTTCCCCCCCTCCCTTCCAAGGGAGGGAAGAGAGACAGAGGCGTGGCAAGCGGTGCTGCGTCAGAGTGACGCGTTGCCGCTTTGCCACGCCCCTCTGGCTCTCTTCCCCTTCCATTCCTTTGTCCAAGGAAGGGAGGGGAGAGAGACAGAGGCGTGGCAAGCGGCGCTGCGTCAGAGTGATGCGTCGCCGCTTTGCCACGCCCTGGCTCTCTTCCCTTCCATTCCTTTGTCCAGGAAGGGAGGGAAGAGAGACAGAGCGTGGCAAGCGGCGCTGCGTCAGAGTGACGCGTCACCGCTTTGCCACGCCCTGGCTCTCTTCCCCTTCCATTCCTTTGTCAAGGAAGGGTGGGGAAGAGAGCCAGGGGCGTGGCAAGCGGCGATGCGCCACTCTGACGCAGCGCCCTTTTGCCACGCCTCTGGCTCTCTTCCCCCACCCTTCCTTGGAGGCCTGGCAGAAAGGTGCGCCGTGGAGGTGTGCCACGGCCGATGGGCCGGTTGCGGCGGCAGCGGCGTGACGGCAGCAGCGGCGGCGGCGTGGGCGTGGCGACGGGGTACGTCTTAGTTTATATAAGACGTACCCCGAAAGTAAGGCGTAGGGGGACTTTTCGGGGGGAAAAGAAAGTAAGACGCTGTCTTACTTTCGGGGAAACACGGTAGTAGTAGCAGCAGCAGAGGCTGAATGAATATTATCATCATTATTATTATGAATAAATTCAGGGGCTTATTATACTCACATTTAGTTGAATTCAGTCTTAAAACATTATATGGCTCTCACTGGACTAAATTTCCAAATATTTTGCTTTTATGGCTCTCTGAGTAGTGGGTAGGTAGATCATTTTGACTTGGTGGTTTTATAAGTAGCTCGCATGCTGAAAAAGTGTGAGCATCCCTGGTTTAGGGAGATTGAAACATTCTGGAATATTTCCTTTTCCTCTTTATCAGTCTTGACTCTTTCTTGTTGCTTATCCATATGTTAGCTGTGCTCCTGACTTGCAAACACAAATGGCCTGGTCCTCCTATAATGTTGACTCACAGTCTTCTCATCAAGGTGTTTCCAGGTCATCTAATAATAAAAATACACTTTGCTAAATCAGCAATTCCAATAAGCCTAGTGCTGTGATACTCAGAATGTTTTTAGCTATTCTTCAAACAAAAGTATTACAAATTGAAATATGATTGTATGTGATTACATTTTATTTTAGAATTAATACAGATTCTCTGTCTTCTAAAAAATGGGCACGTATAAAACAAAGACACACAGAATTCCTTTAAACTATTTGGTAAGTCTTCCTGCTGCCAAAAAAGAGCAATCAAAGCTGTTTTTGGTAGAGTATTGCAATTAAACCACCAGTTTAACTATATTTGGTGTCTCTGCTTTCCTTTTTAAAATTGTGGTTTTGGTTTCATGCTATTTTTTCCTGGGGTTTTTCATCTCCTCCTTTAAGAGAGAATAGGGGAGACTGTTACATCTTTCACTGGGTCTGACAGAAGCAGAAATGTCTCTCTCGGCATTACTTCGCAAACGAAGATTCTTAGGAAGGACTCATCCCACGCTTTTTACAAACGCGTTGATGACTAAAAAGGCCAATCTGAGATTAGGCAAGTTCGGTTGCAGAAAGCACAGCAGAAAGTCTCCTTGGATGATGTTGTTTCCAAGTTGCGGTTCTTTCTGCGTTGTTGTTTCTCTTTGAGACCAATTCGCCATGTCTTCTCGAAAGAGGCCGCAGCATTGTGGATAGTGCGTCTCCATACCTCCCAATGTGAAGCCAGGGTGGACCATTCTTGGTGATCAATCTGAGATGCTGTTTCAGGGGGTCCTTATATCTCTTTTTTGGGGCGACTCTCTTGCGCTGACCCGTGGCGAGTTCACCATAGATTAGTATCTTTGGGAGGCGGTGGTCCTCCATCCTAGAGACGTGCCCTGCCCAGCACAGCTGTGTTCTCAATATCATGGCCTCAATGCTGGTGATCCCTGCTTTCTCAAGGACAGCAACATTAGTCACATAGTTGGTCCAGTGTATATTTAGGATTGTGCGAAGACAGCGCTGATGAAAGCGTTCGAGGAATCGTAGGTGTTGGCGATAGGTGACCCATGTTTCAGACCCATAGAGGAGAATAGACAGTACGATAGCTCTGTACACACTGATTTTGGTGCTTTGCCTCAGGTGCTTGTTGCTCCAGACTCTTTTGTGAAGCCTTCCAAATGCACTATCTGCCTTTGCTCATCTGTGCTCTATCTCTTTATCATTCTTGGCGTCTGAAGAGATGATGCTTCCCAGGTAGGTGAACTACTGAACGGACTAAAGCACAGATTTGCCTATGCTGATGTGGGGATGATGGTGTTCTTCCTGTGGTGCGGGCTGGTAGAGGACTTCCGTTTTCTTCAGGCTGACTTCCAGCCCAAACAGCTCTGCAGCTGCTGCAAAGCAGGATGTCAGGTGCTGCAGGGCTGCTTCTGTGTGGGCGACAAGGGCAGCATCGTCAGCAAAAAGCAGCTCATGGACTAGATCAGGGCTGTCCAACTGGCGGCCCCGTAGCCTGTTGGACACGGCCCCACCTATGCCCTCAGCCGCCATTTTTAAATTTGAAAAAAAAAAAATCGATTTTATAAAAAAAAATGGCGGCCGGGGAGGGAGGCGGGGCAGGGAGGAGGAAGAGAGCTAGCTCCTCCTCCTCCGGGCGCCCCTCCCTACCTAGGGCGAGGAGCCGCCCGAAAAGGGCAGAAGGCGGCGCAACAGCAGCGCGTCACAGGCCTGGCGTGACGCGCTGCCCTTGGCGCCGCCTTCTGCCCTTTTTCGGCTCCCCGCCCTAGGTGAGGGAGGGGCCCGAAAAAGGAGTAGGCGGCGCCAGAGCAGCGCGTCACAGGCCTGGCGTGACGCGCTGCTCTCCACCGCCTACTCCTTTTTCGGCGCCCCTCCCTTCCTAGGGCGGAGGGGGCGCGAAAAAGGAGGAGTAGGTGGCGCCAAGAGAAGGCGCGTCACGCGAGGCCTGTGACGCTCTGCTCTTGGTGCCGCCTCCTCCTTTCGCGCCCCTCCCTACCTAGGGCAAGGAGCTGCCAAAAGGGCAGAAGGCAGTGCCAAGAGCAGCGCATCACAGGCCTGGCGTGACGCGCTGCCCCTTGGCGCCGCCTGCCTGCTTTTTGGCGCCCCTCCCCTTCCAAGGGCGGAGGGGGGCGCCGAAAGGAGGAGTAGGCGGCGCCAAGAGCAGAGCGTTACAGGCCTGGCGTGACGCGCTGCTCTTGGCGCCGCCTGCTCCTCCGCGCCCCCTCCGCCCTAGGAAGGAGAGGCGCCGAAAAAGTAGGCGGTGCCAAGGGGCAGCGCGTCACGCCAGGCCTGTGACGCGCTGCTCTTGGCGCCGCCCTCTGCCCTTTTTCGGCCGTTTTAGGAGGGGGCGGGGCCTGGGGTTGGGGCGGGCCTGGGGGCGGGCCTGGGGGCGGGGCCGAGCGGCCCCCTAGGTCATCAGTGACCTTTTATCCGGCCCTGGACCCCGTAGAAGTTGGACAGCACTGGACTAGATAGTTTAGAGTCTTAGTGCGAGCCCTCAGGCGGCTTAAGTTGAACAAGCTACCATCAGTACGATAACGTATATATATGTCGTCTTCTTCGAGGTCTGCCGTAGCCCTTTGGAGCATCATTCTGAAGAAGATTGTAAATAGGGTTGGTACAAGAACACAACCTTGTGTTCTTTCACCCCATCTTTCACTGGGTCTGACAGAAGCAGAAATGTAAATGAGGATTAAACTATAACAAGCAGTGTTCAGTATGATTAAAAAAAATCTTGCCACTTAGCCATGTTTTTCTCTCCTTCCAGCTGTTATGGCTTTTCTCTTGGATCTCAAGGATCTTGTGGATCTGATGTCCATTGGAACACTCCTGGCTTACTCTTTGGTTGCTGCGTGTGTGTTGGTATTGAGGTATGGAAGAATTATTCTGTGCTACATTGCAGAAGAAAATAGTATTTTAATATTCTAGTTGTTCTCAAGTGCTTCTTCCAGAAATGTGTCCTGAACCTTGACCTCAAAAAAGCAGATTGTTAGGATGTTTTTAAAGGCCTTTGGGAATTTGGTAACAGTTCAGCATCCGAATACGGACAAATGCTTTCTTAGAATGAAAGCCGTATTTCTACAAAGTATCATGTACTTCTGCCAGTAGGGACTTTTCTACCTGCATTATTGATCACGTGTCGCTTGGAGATCAGCACTGTTCATCTATCCTTGGCATATGTCTAATCGTTCCGTCAGCATGACAATTACAGCGCAACTGTGAGGTTTGTTTCCAAAAGGTACCACCAAATCCATCTGAACAAATTTTTACAGGAATCCAGGGGAAGAAACCATGCTGGGGGTGTGCAATTTTGCTGTGAAATGCAATTTTCCAAACCCTGTGCCAAAGTGATTTGATACATTTTGATAGTTTTTGATCTGTACATAATATTCTACTCCCAACTGAAAATGTGCTGCTAAATATCACTCAATTTTCAATTTTTTTTTTTTTGGATTTGGTACCTTTCGGAAACAAACTCCATGACTGTTTGAACAAGATTCACGGTCCCAGTCTCATCCCATAGGCTTTAGTTTTGCATACTTTTAGTTGTATTATGGGTAGGTATCTCATTTGGTGAATTTTAGTAGGAATGTTTGAAATAAAATGTATGTAATTTGATAGTAGGGATCTCTGGTGGCGCAATGCGTTAAACTGCTAATCTGCTGAAAGGTTGGCAGCTCGAATCTGGGAAGTGGGGGAGCTCCAGCTGTTAGCTCCAGCTTCTGCCAACCTACCAGTTTGAAAACATGCAAATGTGTATAGATGAATAGGTATCGCTTTTGTGGGAAGGTAACAGCGCTTCATGCAATCATGCTGGCCACATGACCTTGGAGGTGTCTACGGACAATGCTGGCTCTTCAGCTTAGAAATGGAGATTAGCACCACCACTAAACCTTTACCTTTACTTTAATTTGATAGTATCAACATTACAATTTTCCCCATTTGGGAATGCTGAGTAGTTTTTGGTCCGGAAAGGCAGGTGGATGATTGATCAGCTTTCCTTTTGGGGCTAGTGGCTGATGATGCTCAGAAGGAGCCTTCGTTGTGGCTACAAGTTTTGCAGTGGCACTCAGTGCTTTCTGTTTCCTTTTCTCTTAGGTATCAGCCTGAACAGCCTAACTTGGCATACCAGATGGCTAGTACAAATGATGAAGTAGATAATAATGAATCTGTCAGCACAAGTGAATCTCAGACTGGATTTCTACCCGAAGAGGAGGAGAAGTATTCCCTAAAGGCTGTTGTCTTCCCTCAAAATACTGATCCTTCCAAACTCTCTGGGTTTATAGTGAATGTTTCTTCCTGCATTATAGGTAAGAGCTGCACCATGGGAGTAGTGGCTGTTAAATTGTGGTTTTTCTTTCTTTCTGGTGCATTGGATGGGTACGGAATGATTCCTTTTTGTGTATCAGGACAAGCAAAATTTGTCTTATATTGTAAGTGATATATGGCTGCCTCTTCCTTTTAAAAAATCCTAAGCCTCCCATGAAATCAAGTATTGTAGTTTGTTTTAATTGGGGCCAGTAACTTTTGGTATTCCTTTTAGAGTTTAGTTTTCCGTAGGATTTTCTGTTGGACCTATCTTGGTCTAATAGTAATTAATATTTTATTTATTTATTTATTTATTATTCGGGCTTCTATGCCGCCGACTCCCTGAGGCTCGCGGCGGCTTACAGGAGCCGAAGGGCACAGTAAAATACAGGCAATAAGCAGTTAAAAACAATTAAAAACAACAGCAGTACAGTAATTAATAACACAGTTAAAACAATGAACAGCACATCATCCTCAGAAGAGCGAATAGATGGCGGGGCATGGGCAGGACTTACTCACCAAAGGCCTGCTTAAACAGGTATGTTTTACAGGCCCGTCTAAACGGGAGCAAGTCCTTCATAGCGCGAGTTCCGGCCGGGAGGGCGTTCCACAGCGTAGGTGCTATGACAGAGAACGCCCTCCGGCGGGTAGCAGTCAGCCTTGCGAGTTTAGCTGAAGGTATCTCCAGGAGATTGGAGTCCTCAGACCGAAGTGATCTCGGAGGGCAATATGGGGTGAGACGGTCCCTCAAATACGCTGGCCCCAGGCCGTGTAAGGCCTTAAAGGTGAGGACCAACACTTTGAAGGTGATCCGGTGCTCAATTGGCAGCCAGTGCAGATCCTGCAAAACAGGTGTTATGTGGGCGCCAGCTGGCGTGCCAGACAGGAGCCGGGCGGCAGTGTTCTGCACTAGCCTGAGCTTCCGGGTCACCGACAGAGGAAGGCCAACGTAGAGCGCGTTGCAGTAATCCAGCCTTGAGATGACTGTGGCTTGGATCACCGTGGCCAGATCGTTCCGGGAGAGATAGGGGGCCAGCCTCCTTGCCTGTTGCAGATGAAAAAAAGCGATCTTGCTGATCGCAGAGACCTGGGCCTCCATGGTCAGCTGGGAGTCCAAATGGACCCCCGGGCTCTTTACGGAAGGCGATGGGCATAACACCGCACCGTCCAGGCTCGGAAGCTGGACATTAACATCACCCGGGCGACCCAGCCACAAGATCTCCGTCTTTGCCGGATTCACCCTCAACCTACTGGTTCGCAGCCATCCAGTAACGGCTTCGAGGCAGTGTTGGAAATTATCGGGGACAGAACCCGGCCTGCCCTCCATCCTCAGAATGAGCTGGGTGTCGTCAGCGTACTGGTGACACTCCAGCCCATAACTCCGCACCAGCTGTGCAAGCGGCTGCATGTAGATGTTAAATAACAGAGGGGAGAGAATGGCCCCCTGGGGGACCCCACAGAGTAGTCTCTGTCTTTTGTCTCTCAACTAGCTCTAAATTATACCTGGATTGCTTCATGTAAGAGTTTAGCTTCCCCTTTTTGAATGTGGAAGGCGACTGCACATTCTAATTCACATTAAGCAAGTTTAGTAGGATTTGGGAGGAAAATCATGATATGTGAACAAGGCCCCATATAGAAACTAGTAAATACACAACCAATAATAGCAGAGAAGATAACTAATTAACGCACTGGTTAGGACAACTAAATAAACCAATCTATCATGAATTATCACATTTACTTATCCAATCTCATGGGTTAATGTATATTCTTCATCAATCAATGCATATACATCTCATACTTTTGTTAATATCATGAGTAGCCTGAACAACAACACACACTTAATGTAAATCGACTGGGAGTAAAGGGAAGATGTTGTAGGGATATATATACAGACCGGGTTTTGTAGAAAAGAATAATAAGGGTATTCCACATATATATCCCTACAACATCTTCCCTTTACTCCCAGTCGATTTACATTAAGTGTGTGTTGTTGTTCAGGCTACTCATGATATTAACAAATGTATAAGATGTATATGTATTGATTGATGAAGAATATACATTAACCCATGAGATTGGATAAGTAAATGTGATAATTCATGAGAGATTGGTTTATTTAGTTGTCCTAACCAGTGCATTAATTCCCCATATAGAAACTGGCATCCACACCAGTTATGTGGAAGTCTATAGCTTTCACTTGCTATATGAAAGCATAGCCTTATACTGATCAATGGACGTGAAATCTCTGTAGATGAGACATGAAAGAATAGGCGTACTCCAAAATGTTTGCGTTTAGTATTTTGGAGGATGAAAACTATATGGCATCATAAATTCTGAGTTAAATCTGATATTCGTCATTATGGGTGTAATAAATTGGTCATGCTCATCTCTCAATTTTTCTTTCTTTTGGATCTCCCCTCCCCAATTTCTCCCACACGTAACTTGAGAGAGCCTTCTAGACACAACTGTTTTCCATTTAATTTTTTGGGGATGGGGTATTTCATGTTTATGAGGCTTCATGCATGGATAAGGCCCACCGTTGTGCCTAGAGAAATCCTTCATCTCTGTGGACTAACTTTAGAATAATATTGGATGTATTAATAACCGACAAGTTAACACAGCGGATCAACACTGAGGAACAGAGATAGAAATCTGTTTCAGTGAAAACAGTGAAACATGTAAAATAATTTATTGTACTGAAATAACACTCATTTTAAATGCTATAAAACATTTTAAAACATAAAAATAAGGATAAAACTATAGTATACACAGACCCATGAAAAGCCCTATCTGCATAAACAGTTAATCTAAAGGTTTGCTGAAAGACAGACCTTACCTTCCTTGAAAAGGAAAGCTGTGTAGGGTGGGGGCAACCTAGTCCAGTGTTTTTCAACCTTTTTTGAGCCGCGGCACATTTTTTACATTTCCAAAATCCTGGGGCACACCACCAACCAAAATGACACAATATGACACTCTAACACAGTAATACATATAGTTAATATGTTTTAAAATGTTTTTATACACTCAGTGTGAAACCTGGACCTGTTTCGATGAACACAACATAGATATCATGGCAGATATACACTCAGTGTGATATACACTCAGTGTGAAACCTGGACCTGTTTCGATGAACACAATATAGATATCCTGGCAGGAATGGCAGAATGACACAAACTTCCCACACAACACTCCCATAACCAAGAGAAAATACTATAAGAGTTTGGTGGGCATTAACCTTGGGTTTTGGAGTTGTAATTCACCTATATCCAGAGAGCACTGTGGACTCAAACAATGTTGGATCAGGTCCAAACTTGGCATGAATACTCAATATGCCCAAATGTGAACACAGATGGAGTTTGGGGGAAATAGACCTTGACATTTGGGAGTTACAGTTTCTGGGATTTATAGTTAACACACAATCAAAGAGCATCCTGAACTCTTTCAACAATGGAATTGAACCAAACTTGGCATATTGAACTCTCATTACCAAGAGAAAGTACTGAAAGGGTTTGCTTGGGAATTGACCTTGAGTTTGGAAGTTGTAGTTCACCTACACCCAGAGAGCACTGTGGACTCAAACAGTGTTATGTTATGTTGTTGTTTGTTTTCTATCCAGAATCACAATGTTGGAAGGAGGCTCACCACTTTAAGGTCCCTAAAACAGGCATGGGAAAACTTGGGCCTTCCAGGTGTTTTGGACTTCAACTCCCACCATTCCTAACAGCCTGAGGCCCTTTCCTGCTGAAGTGGCTGAGGGGGAAAAGGGAAAAGGGCCTGAGGCTGCTAGGAATGGTGGGGGTTGGAGTCCAAAACACCTGGAAGGTTCAAGTTTGCCTATGCCAGCTTTCGACAGAGACCTCTTCCTCCCCCTTCGCCTTCGCGCCCTTTCTTCCCCCTCCAGCCGAACACTTATTTTTCTTCTACACTGCCGCTTCTGCCGCCATTTTGATCCGAGGGGGCAGCGTGAGCGTGTTCAGGAGGGGAGGGGGAGGGGAGGGAGGAAGACGTGACCTGTGCGGCCGCTACTGCACAGGCTCGCCCCAGAGCAAAGCGAGGCAAAGCGAGCAGAGCGAGGCTGGGAAGAAGGGAGCCCAAGTGGAGAAGAAAAAGTGTTTGGCAGGAGGGGGAAGAAAGGGTATTGGAGGTTCCAATTTCCCACGGCACACCTGATGATTGCTCACGGCACACTGGTTGGGAAACACTGACCTAGTCTACCGTGGAGCAGCTACCCAAAAGTCCTTTTTGCATGCCATCCCCAGGAAGCACTATGACAGTGGTGGGCTGAGACAGATCCCTCCCACAAGTATCTTAAAACTTGGGCAAGTTTATATGGGGAACTGTGGTATTTCAGATAGTCTGGACTTTAGTGATGCAGGACAAAGCTATGATTGTACCAACTGCATCAGCATATTTTGTATTCTGTGTTCATATTGAGGCAATCTTTTTATCTCTGATTCCTTTCAAATGTATTAGATATAGCTTCCTTAATCCCCTTTGACCTTCCTGGCTAAGGATGGTGTAGACCAGTGTTTCTCAAACTGATCTCCTCCAGATGTTTTGGACTTCAGCTCCCACAACTGATAAGCTGACTGGGATTTCTGGGAGCTGAAGTTCAAAACACCTGGAGGAGCACAGTTTGAGAAACATTGGTGTAGACCAGTGTTTCTCAACCTGGGGGTCGGGACCCCCAGGGGGGTCGCGAGAGGGTTTCAGAGGGGTCGCCAAAGGCCATCAAAAACATATATTTCTGATAGTCTTTGGCAGAGAAGGTTGAAGATCTCTCCGCTTGTCCTTCTCTTTCTTTTTGGAAACAGACTGCGAATTCTCCCACCTAAAGCTCTCCTTTGCTGTGATTGGCAGGCCTCCCAGCCAAGGGGAGAGCTGATTCTGAGACTCCAAGCAGGGAGGGGAGAGCAGGTGTGCTTGGCGCATGGCAGCATGATGTGCATGTGTGGGTGAGGGAGAGCGTGTGAGGTGGGATGGAGGCTCACACCAGCTAGTCCCTTCAAGGCATGAGGGTTCTGTATAGGAAGTTTGACCCAATTCTATCATTGGTGGGGCTCTTTGATTGTAGGTGAACTATAAATTCCAGCAACTACAACTCCCAAATGCCAAGATCTATTTTCCCTAAACTTCACCAGTGTTCACATTTGGGTATATCGAGGATTCATGTCAAGTGTGCTCCAGATCCATCCTGTTGAGTCGATAGTGCTCTCTGGATGTAGGTGAACTACAACTCCCAAACTCAAGGTCAATGCCCACCAAACCCTTCCAGTATTTGCTGTTGGTCATGGGAGTTTTGAGTGCCAAGTTTGTTTCAATTCCATTGTTGGTGAGTTTAGAATGCTCTTTGATTGTAGGTGAAGTATAGATCCCAGCAACTACAACTCCCAAATGACAAAATCAACACCCCCCACCCCCCACAAATACAGTTATGAAGTAGCAATGAAAATAATGTTATGGTTAGGAGTCACCATAACATGAGGAACTATATTAACGGGTCGCAGCATTAGGAAGGTTGAGAAGCACTGGTGTAGACTTTCATCTCATTTGCAAAGTTTCAGTTTGGGGAAGGCTGTGCCAAGTGAATTAAAATAAAATGAGCAAATGAGAGGAAAAATTAACCAAAAGTATAATTATTTTCAGTACTGTAAAAGCGGGGATCCCTTCCTTTCTGTGCTCTCAGTACATTGCAAGCATCATCCCTAGGGGTTGCATCCTTACATTGGTGTGCTGCTGTTTTATTTTTCCTTAAGTTTTACTGCTTGGCTTTTTAAATGATTTTGCTGCCCCTGAATGTTATTTGTATGTACATCCTTTACATAAAGTAGTAGATTCATTCTCCAGATGAGGTCTCGGGCATCTTAGAAGAAGCATATAATGCCCAGTGAAATAACTAGAGATAAGACAGTTCTAATATGTAGCACTTGGTCATTGTACATCACCAAACACTCTTAGCACTCTCAGTATTTGATATCACCAGTCCTTCAAACTTCGTAACACATTTGTTTTTGTGCTTCTCCTCCTCGGTTTTAGTAAAACCATTTTTCTGTATATCTTTTTCAGGTTTTCTTATCGTCACCTTCTGCAGCTTGACTGTCCTTGGCAAAGACGCTTTGATAAGTGGCAGAACGTGGGCTATTACCCTCCTTGTTATCGTTTTCCTCCTTTGCTTAATTTGCACAGTGGTTATTTGGAGACAACCTGAAAGCAAAACCAAACTCTCATTTAAGGCAGGTGGTTTCAAAGAACGATTTATGATGGAGGAATGAGGAAAATAATCTTAAGCCTTTTTTGGCTCTATGTAGGAAAGCAGAGATTAATCAGAGTTTAGTCTGCTCTTGCCAGAAGGTCAGGAATTAGCTGGTGGAAAAGAGGGTGAAGATGCAGGCAGAACAAACTTTCCCACGCAGATTGGCTGAATGCGCCTCAATCCTGACCTTCAGCAGTCCTGGATACTCCTTTTTCCTTCCTTCCTTTTGACATACTGTCTGTCTGTACTTTGTAGTAGACCAGGGGTGGGCAATTATTTTTTCCAAGGGGCCACACGAGAGCCAAAAATATTATGGGGGGCCACACCTAAAGGTTGAACTACATTCTAATCTACATCATTTATTTATTTATTTATTTACTATATTTACTATATGTTACACATCATTAATATTAACATATTAATATATCAAGAAATATTCATATATTATTAGTATTAATATCATAATTATTATATTATAGTATATATAGAGAGAGACATAATATATTGAAATTATAATATAATATAACATTATATTATTTATTATATTATTTATTATTATAAAATAATAATAAAAACTACTAAAAATTAAAGTAAATTCAAGAAGACAAGGTGTGAACCAAGATGAAGGCTGACATCCTCAAGAGAGGAAGGATCCCAAGATGGCATGGCCCAATGGACCCAGCCTAGAGGATGGCAAAGCAGATCCAGCCGCCACTACAGCAGAGGAGAGGAGAGCAGCAAGCGATCGGAGGCTGCAGGCCTCTGCCCGCTCTCGGCCCCACCCGTTCCCCAGATGATCGCCCTGCTATGGTGTGCCTGCCATCTCCGGGACTGCAGGGGGAGCAGTCGGCGATCTGAGGCGGCTTATTCGACCTGGCGACCTGGAAGACGATCAAGTCTTCCAGGTCGCCAGGGTGATCAGCCCCCGCAGGTCGCCGAGTGCTCCCGCTGCAGGCCCAGATTGCCTCCAAGGATGTCAGGCAGTCACTCCAAAGCCGCCGCTCCTCCGGCCTGTCTGTGGACACAGGTCCCACAGAGCCCGCAATGGGATGGCGGCAGCGGCACCCCTTCTTGGCCCCGCCCCCGACGCCTTTCTCCCCGGGCTGGACAGAATCGGCTGCCGGGCCGCATCCGGCCCGCAGGCCGTAGGTTGCCCACCCCTGTAGTAGACAGTCGGGGGGTATGTGCAGTTGCCATTGTCTTTTGGCACTCATTACAGTCTTTCAGAATGACCAAGTCATCCTATCATTCTGAATCCTATTTTGTTCTTCTTACTATAAAACACCAAGGAACCAACCTGCTCCCCCGGCAACCCCTACAATACCCTTTTCATCCTGAAGGGGATACTGGATAATAATATTACATAAATAATAAAGAAAATTAAGAAAGCAAAGAGTAACCTGAGAAGCAAATAGTATTCCCACTTAATTTTTTTAAAATCGGATATCTTTTTTGTTTCCTTTTAAATCTTCAGAATAGAATGTAGTTGAATCATGAAATTGCAGAATGAAAATGATATAGGCTGCAATCTTATGCCCACTTGAATTCCATTGAATCCAGCAGGATTGGCCTCTGAGTTGACATGTTGTGTGATTATATAAGTATCCTGTAAACCAAGAGTCCCCAAACTAAGGCCCAGAGGCCAGATACAGCCCTCCGGGGTCATTTACACGGCCCTCACTCAGGGTCAACCTAAGTCTGAAATGACTTGAAAGCACACATCAACAACAATCCCATCTCATCAGCCAAAATCAGACCCACACTTCCCATTGAAATACTAATATGTTTATATTTGTTAAAATTGTTCTTCATTTTAATTATTGTATTGTTTTTCAGTGGGTTTTTTTGCACTACAAATAAGATATGTGCAGTGTGCATAGTAATTCATTCATGTTTTTTCCCCCCAAATTATAATCCGGCCCTCCAACAGTTTGAGGGACTGTGACCTGGCCCTCTGTTTAAAATGTTTGAGGACCCCTGCTGTAAACAAAAGCATGTTGCACAGCAGTGCAAGATACAACTAGAACTACGATAGGAATGCCAGGTGAAAAATCATAGAATCAGAGTTGGAAGAGACCTTGTGGGCCATCCAGTCCAACCCCCTGCCAAGAAGTAGGAAAATCACCTTCAAAGCATCCCTGACAGATGGCTATCCAGCCTCTGTTTAAAAGACTCCAAAGAAGACACCACAAAGGCCATCCAGTCCAACTCCCTGCAATGCAGGAATACACAAATCAAAATACTCCTGATAGATGACCACCCATCCACAAATGAGTGTCTGTGCTACATACCCTCTGATTTTGTAATCTATGGCACAGAAATGGGGAACCTGTGGGCCCCCCAGGTGTTGTTGCTCTCATTAGATTAAATGGCCATTGTTAGAGATACTGGGCAAAAACTCTATACTTCAGCCATGGGATTTTTTGTATAAAGAAGAATTCAAACTATGCTGCTGTACAGGCTTGAACAGGTATTACTGCTCTTTCATGATATTTTAAATGGGAGTAGCAGCAACATAGTCTTGAGTATGGCAGAATGCAGATTTTGTGATAGGGACTTCCATCTTTGCTAAACATGGAATGTAGAAGGCTTCAAAAGGTTAAGAATAATGCTCCGGGAATGTGGCGCAGCTGGCTAAGTGTCAGCTGCATAAGATCTCTCTGACCAGTACGTCATGAGTTCGAGGCCTGCCCGGGTCGAGGTGGGTGCTCGACCTTAAGTGTAGCGTGCTGTCGACCTTTGCAGCCTGAAAGACAGTTGTATCTGTCAAGTAGGAGATAAAGGTACCACATTAAGCGGGGAGGCAAATTTTGACTGAATTATGAGGCCATTAAAGAACTCCAGGAATGCTGAGGAATGCGGAAGGAAACAACAAGGGATGCTGGGAACGCTGAGAGATGAGGAGTGCATCAGCTCCCCCTGGTGGCCAGAGTTTGCCTCTGTTCGCCTATATGTGCGTATGTGGAAACGGCAGGGATTGTCTGCTAAGTATGTGTACCTGTAATCCGCTCGTGAGTTCCCTTCGGGGTGAGAAGAGCGGAATATAAATAAAGTAAATAAATAAATAAATAATAAATATTTGGCCCTTAGTTGCAGACTAAGGCTATTGGGAGTTATGGCCCAGCAATATCTGGAGTACCGTCCTTGTCTTCAAGGAGTAAGATGCTGTACCAACGATAGAACGATATTAACCCTAGTATGTGGTAAATTGATGGCAGTGTTTCTAGAAACAAATGTAGAATCATGATGTGTGAAGATTGCTTATAACATGTTTTTTACTGCCACAGAACATGACTATCTACACAAACTATCTCTGCCCAATATTGTGATTCACATCCCTCTGTCTTTGCTTTTTCAGGTCCCATTTCTTCCTGTCCTTCCAATACTGAGCATCTTTGTGAATATGTATCTTATGATGCAACTGGACGGTGGCACCTGGATACGTTTTGCCATCTGGATGTTAATAGGTGAGTTTGCAACGTGTATTTTCACCTTGTGAAACAAGTGTTTGGGAGAAACAAGCCAGCTGCGTAGAGCCCCCTGCCTGTTTTCCCATCTATGGCTCATCTCCCCAAATTAGAGACCAAAAATGAAGAATTGCTCCATTTTCACAAACGGAAATTCTGATTTATAAAACTAAAACTTTGTTTATGCATATGTTTAGTTACAGTATGTGTAATTTTACATTTTTTAATAGTGTAAGCTTCCTTGAGTACTAATTTTGGAGAAAACTTATGGGGTCCAGATAAAGTGATAAGATTTATTCTTAGTGAGGTATGGATTAACTCCAGAATCCTTATATGTAGATAGGTTGAGACATATTTACACATGGATTTACTGTGGTTCATACATTTTGAAAGCTTCAGATCATCTAGAACAGTGTTTTCCAACCAGTGTGCCGGGTCACACTAGTGTGCCGTGAACGAGCATCAGGTGTGCCGTGGGAAATTGGAACCTCCAATACCCTTACTTATTAAAGGAGCGCCGCTACGTCAGAGTACAAAATGCACAATTAATCATACATAATCATATGCAAAAAAACACATTCAAAGTACCCAATCCTGCTGGAGAAAATCAAAAGTCTTACATAAGGTAGTTTGGCGTGGTCGCCACAGAGAATGGAGGAGTTGCGAACCAGGAAGTAGCGAGTTCACGGAGCGCTCCTCTATGGAAAACCGCGATATTTGATGAAATCACGGAAGTAAGTGCAAAAAACAAAGTGTATCCTCATGATGTTATCAAATGTCAGTTCCGGGACCCACACAATAGCACAGTCAGTTTGCGGACAATTTAAAGAAGCAGCACCATAATCATAACGACAAGGTAGAAAATCACGTAGATAATCACATATATTCAAACCGCCAGAGGCTGAAGATAGATGTGGCGATGGAATCAAAAGCTGGCATGGGCAAACTTGGACCTTCCCGGTGTTTTGGACTCCACCTCCCACCATTCCTAGCAGCCTCTGGCCCTTGTCCGCCCCCCCCTACAGCCACTTAATCAGGAAAGGGCCTCAGGCTGTTAGGAATGGTGGGAGTTGGTGTCCAAGGCTCCGGGTGGGCCGATGTTTTCCCATGACTGACAGCTGTTGAGCAAGACCTTCATGTGTGTCTTTCTGCCATTCCTGCCAGGATATCTATGTTGTGTTCATCGAAACAGGCCCAGGTTTCACACTGAGTGTATAAATACATTTAAAAACACATTAGCTATATGTATTACTGTGTTAGAGTGTCATTTTGTGTCATTTTGGTTGGTGGTGTGCCCCAGGTTTTTGTAAATGTAAAAAGTGTGCTGTGGTTCAAAAAAGGTTGAAAAACACTGATCTAGAAAACTGAAACCACAGCTGTAACAGCAACCATTATTTGCAATTGTAGCTGATCTTCATTTCTTCCGGAAGGAATTTTTACAGATGCAGAACAGTTACTGTAAAAACATGATTTCTGGTTACCACAAAAATTGGCATGGACAGTAGGCATGCCAGGTAGTCCTAAACCTACCAAAGAGATTTCCCTTTCATATACAACAAGGCAGTGTAATGTTTTAAAGCACCCTCCTTTTAAGATCAGCATCTTTCAAAGCAAAAACAAAGTGGCAGCTCATGAAGCTGGTAGGAAATGCTGTATGCCCTTGTCCTAATAATCATAATCGTAATAAAACTTTATTTATATTCCGCCCTCTCTCCCCAAGTGGACTCAGGGTAGATTCACAGCAAAAGATGGCAAACATTCAATGCCAGATCCAATTCATAGATAAAAAACATAAAACAAACAACTATGTCCCCCAAAAAACAATCTAACATAGCATACATTAGACATGAATTATATAAACAACCATAACATTCATTTAAGATAATTATTAAAATATTATGCAGCCAATAACGCTAGCGAGGTCAACGGTACCAACTCCTCTGTTATGCCAGCTCCACTGACTGCCGATCTGCTACCAAGCACAATTCAAAGTACTGGCTTTAACCTTTAAATCCCTAAACGGTTCTGGCCCAGACTACCTGTCCGAACGTATCTTCTGTGGGTCAGCAAATGAAGGCTTGATAAGATCAGAAAAGCAAAAATGTCGAAAATCACCTGAAATGACAAACCTGACCTTCTTGAGCAGCGTTAGTGAAAACAGGAGGCATTCCCAGAAGCTCTTTCTTTCACAGGTAAACAAATCCTCTCTGGACAACGGATGTTGTTTGGAACATTTCAGTTACGGTATTAGTCTACCACTGTTTCTTTCCATGGTTCATAGGCCCCCTACCTGTCCCACCACGATCTAGCCACAGTGGTCCAAGCCACGGTCATCTCAAGGCTGGACTACTGTAACGCTCTCTACATTGGCCTTCCTTTGTCGGTGATCCGGAAACTCAAGCTGGAGTAGAACGCTGCAGCTCAGCTGCTGGCAGGCATTCCAACATGCTGCCACATTACTCCCATCTTACGCGAACTGCACTGGCTCCCAGTTGAATTCCGGATTACCTTCAAAGTGCTGGTATTGACCTTTAAGGCCTTGAATGGTCTAGGGCCAGTGTACCTAAGGGACTGCCTCGCCCTATACTGTCCCACTAGACCACTGCGTTAAGAGTCACATAACCTTCTGGTAATCCCAAGCTGTAAGTCCTTTCACTTGACTTCAACACGGAGGAGAGCTTTCCGTATTATTGCATCAACACTTTGGAATGCGCTCCCTCCAGAAGTCCGTGCTCTTCCTAACTTGCTGGCCTTTCGGAAGGCCTGCAAGACTTTGTTATTCCAACAAGTGTTTGGCCTTTATCTATTTATTCATTTATTTATTTATTTGTTTGGATTTATCCGTCGCCACTCCCGTCCGGCTCGGGGCGACTCTGTTGCACCTCAGACCTGGGACGTACCCCCCTAGATCACACACACAAGCAACTCAGTAAATGATTTTATTTAGAATAAGAAGAGTCCAAAGAATGGAGGAAATAAATGCAAAAGTAAGTCCACTGGTAAATCTTGAAAAGTCTTTAAACTGGAGTAAATCCCAAGGAGAACAAATCCAAAACCATGACAGGCTGCTTCGGCGGCCAAAACAGGAACTTAGTGTCCAAAGCAAACCGCTGCAATGGCCAAACAGGAACGTAGCTCCACCGGGCAAGCCGCTCCGGTGGCCAACTTGAACCTGGAATCTTGAACGGAACTATCCAAGCCAAACGTAGCTTCAGCTCTGGTGAGATCTTCCCCGGCCAGTCTCTTAAAAGAATCTATTTTCTGTGGGACCACTGAATTCCCCAACGCAAATTCCAATCCTTCCGGGAGGATCTGATACCCTTCTATCAAAATCCAACAGCTCGTTAGCAGGCCCAGGTGGACTCATATCTTGCTGAAAAAGCTCTTCCTCCCCATTTCCCGAGAGCTCAGCTGGCAAGGGAGTCAAGTTCCCGTGAGAGTCAAGGTTACTGGAGTTCTCGCTAGCTGTCTCGAAACTAACTTCCATGGAATCTTCATTAACCCCTTCCTCAGGGCAATACCCATGCAGCCAGTCGTTATCCCAAGACAAATCCCCATTTGCAGAAATGTCCTCATCTGGCCATTCATCATCCCCATCCTGGCCCTGATCCACTGGCACCACTGGTGTCTGTCTCTGACCACTAGGCTGGGGCATCACACTGCTAGGCTGGAACACCACAGACTCACAGCATTAAAAACATTAAAAACAAAGTTAAAACAGCACATATAAACAGAATAAAATCAGAACAACAACACATCAGACTTATACACAAGTGGCAGGATTGCAGGCCCTCTGCTATTGGAAACTTCAGGCTCTCTGACACCTGATATTATGTGTGTTCGGATTGTTGTATTGTTTTAGGATTTTTAAATGTATCTTTTAATGTATTTTATATATGCGGTTTTAACCATATTTTACTATGTGTAAGTCGCCCCGAGCCGGATGGGAGTGGCGATGGATAAATCCAAATAAATAAATAAATAAATAAATAGGGCCGTGGACTGTCAGTTGACCTTGTGCTGACTAACATTACACTTATTTCTCCATTCCTCCAGGTATGGTAATTTATTTTTGCTATGGCATGTGGCATAGCGTGGAAGCGTCTTACTCAGCACCAACAGATGCAGAACGAAGTACAGATAACAACATGGAAAATTGTAAATGATAAATTGCCTTATTATACTGAAAGACGGTTGAGCTTCACCTCAGAGAAGGGCGCATTTTTGCCTGGGACCCTGAAATAATTTTATTTTTGTGGAACATCCGGTGGCGCTCCCATGCCCCCACTGCCCTTAGCAGCTTGCGTTTACCTCGGTGGGGCAGCTCCAAAAGATCACAAGGAAACAGCCAACTCTGACATACGCCTAACAAATACTGTTACCTGATGCTGGCAGCTCTCTTCTTTCCACCACACCATCCTTTATCATATATTGCGTGTGGGGGAAAAACAGTTTCTCTGTATGCCAGATCACCTCGAGTGCTGCTATGAGACCAAGTCTTTTGGAGAACCTGCAAAATAACGTCCTGGGTACTGTACTTGGAATTTAAAGGGAGCAAACTCTGCATCATCCGTCTGCAAAGTCACCCACATCGCACCGCCAAAAGTCAAGATGCCCTTGCTCAAAAAGAAAGTAAAAATATCCCAGGGCTGATCTCATTTTAATGGAAGGTTGGGTGGTGTTATTTAATCATTGTACTTGATATATTTTGTGCAGGTAACACACAAAATGTTGCATTTTGCTTCATTCGTGGCTTTCAGGCTGAGTTTTTGCTCTTGAAACACAAATGGTTGTTTAGGTCAGTAATGGATCCTACTGCTTAGGGGAAAAAAAAAGCTCCCAGCTAGTAGTATAATGCTGAGTGGAAAGCATGGTTCTTTGTTCATCTCCTATTCTATTGGATCAGGTATATGCCAAACTTGTAAACTGAAAAGCAGTTATTAGTTTAGGTTGCTGCCATGCCATATGAATTAATACTATCTTTTGAGGACAATTGCTGAAGGTCCTCGGAAGTGAGTCACAGCAACTGTATACAATCATCCAGTTAATCCATTTGTAAGGATGGGATTTGAATCTAGGTCTGTTAGGTCCAGTGACAACGACATCTAATATAATTGTGTTTTTAAATAATTTAAAGTCCAATATTTGAAGGGAAGGTTCCTCTGATTTGGCTTTCCTGCGTCAAGAGTAGTAACCACCAGCTTGAGTTAGAATCCTGCTAGAGGATTTGGAGCGAGTGTATATATTTTGTCAAGTAAATATATTGTGAAATACTAGAAGTGAACATCTGCAGCCAAGCATGAGAGTGTGCTAACATATCACACACCTCAGAGAGGTTCCTGGTTATAACATTTGTATAGCAGTTGCGTGCTGTCAGTAAAGTGCTGTTCCCATTAAGTAAATGCTTGAGAGTCAAGCTTAGCTGTGCTGAACTCCAAATAGGATGTTGTGCTGTTTTCAGACACTTCTGGTACACGTGCGTACTCTCACTGAAGTGCCGTGATATAAGAAGCAGCCGAAGCTGCTGAGATAGCTGCTTGTAATTTTAAAGCCATTTGTTAACTGTCTATGCATAGATAGAACCACCTCTATAAAAATGTGGGTTTCTGCGGGAAGAATACCCCATGAGTTTAAACAGATACGTACTGTAAAAAAAAAAATGTAAATATTATAGTTTATTGTTAATATTTGCTTGCATTTTTTGGTCTCCCTGGAAACCTGACTATATTATTTTATTATTAATATTATTAATATTATTTTGTATTTATGTGTAGCTGCTTCATTAATTGCATTTGAGGCAGATTTTTTTTTGAGGGGGAGACATTTAGGGGAATTATATATTTTTTTATTTTTGGTAGAGATTTTCTCAATAGAGATTTGGCATCTCAGTAGAGATTTGGTAGAGATTTTCTCAATTGGTGTGAGAAAATTCAGTGGAGAGAATGGTTCAATAAAAGCCCCCCCCCCATTTTCTGTTGGGGAAACGGCCCAGATTTTCATCCCAGAGCATGTGTTTTGGATGGAGAAGGTATCATTATCCGTCAGGTAGGGCTAAAAAAAAAATAACCCTCTGCCTGAAACCTTGGAGAGCTGCAGCCTGTCCCATGTTGACATTGAGCTTGGTGATCCATTAGTCTGACCTCAGTAAAAGAGAGCTCACTATATATATATCTGGTATTATTAAATCACAACTGTTATTGTAACAATCATGTGAGGCCACAACTGCAGGGAGTGTGAGGGTGATCCATAAAAGAGCATAGAGAAGAATGGGATGAATCAAGAAGCAAAAGGAGAACAACTTTTGAGCCCAGCTGCTCTCTTTGAGAAAACCATTGTGTGTCTTATGAGGGTTAGAGAGTGTAGAGTAGGGATGCCCACACTTTTTCAGCATGCAAGCTACTTATAAAACAACCCAGTCAAAATGATCTCCCTACCCACTACTCAGAGAGCCATAAAAGCAAAATATTTGGAAATTTATTTCCGTGAGAGCCATATAATATATTTTAAGACTAAATTCAACTAAATGTGAGTATAATAAGCCCCTGAATTTATTCATAACAATGATGATATTCATTCAGCCTCTGCTACTACTACTACTACTACTAGTAGTAACAACAACAACAATAGGTTCCTAGAGTAGGAGGAAACCTCCAAGGGCCATCCAGTCCAACCTCCTTCTGCCATAAGGGAAAAACACAATCAAAGCATTCCTCACAGATGGCCATTCAGCCTCTGATAATAATAACAATAACGGGTTCCTAGAATAGGAGGAGACCACCAAGGGCCATCCAGTCCAATCTCCTTCTGCACCTGGGCGGCATCAGGAGCCTGCGGGGCGGGACTAAGCCTTCCTCTCGCCCTGCCTGCGATCTACCAGGATGCCCTACGCGATCTACCAGTAGATCGCGATCTACCTAATGAGCACCCTTGGTGTAGAGTGACCTGAATAATCTGTTTTAGCAATTTGCTAAGCCAGGATGAGAAATCTTTGCTCCTGCTTCCACATACCTTTACTTTTCAAGTCCCAGAAGCCTTACTCAACACAGCCAGTGGTTAAAAAGTCATCAGATTTTTCAAAAAAAACCTGTTGGAACAGGGTACCTCAACAGTGTCTTAAGCTTTGATGAGAGATTCATCAATTTTTCTTTTTTGTCATTCTGTGGGAATTTTTCCCCTCAGATTTTCTTCCTTTCTCAACAGATTAGGATGCTCATAATCATATCCTGTGAGAGCCAGTATTATGTAGTGGTCTGAGCACTGGAATATAGTGTTCCCTCACTTATTGTGGGTGTTACGTTCCAGGACCAGCTGCAAAAAGTGAAAATCCGTGAAGTAGGGACACTATATGTATTTTAATATTTATACATTATTTTAGTAGTTATACACTACATAACCCTTTATAAACCCTCCCCACACACTTATACACTACATAACCCTTTTCCTTTACCTTATAAACAAAGATCCTTGAAAAGCAACTTTTAGAAAACACTCCACTTCCATTGGGCATATTTAAGAAGTGTTCATGTGCACATGTGCAGTCTAACCCTCGCACTTCCTTACCTGCCTCTGCTGCAGGTCCACACAATAAACGCCTCCGGAGCCACTTCTGGGGCTGCGGTAGTGCTGTAGGCCGCACTTCGTGACCAGCAATCCTTCCCTGCTGCGCCTCAGGCCTACCCCGCACACCAGCCCTCCTTTTTGAGGTCCATTGGCCTCAGAAAGAAAGAAAAACGGCAAAACAGCGAATCCGTGAAAAGTAAACTGCGAAGTAGCAAGAGATTACTGTACTCTAGAGACAGGGTTTAAATCCTTGCCCAGCCATAGAAACCTACTGGTGACATTAGGCAAGCCAGAGTTTCTCAGCCTTAGAGGAAGGCAACGGCAACATCTCTGACCAATTAAATGGTTTGCCATACATTGGAAAGAACCTGAAGGCACACAAGAAGAGATCCCTGTTGCTTGGGCCCCACTTGCTGTGAGGGCGGTTTCCTATAGGAAAAAATATCCTTGCACAGAAGTCACATTGGTTCTTTGGAAAACCTCCTTTGTGCCAAGCTCCACATTACCAATGACTTTAAGACCACTTATACTGATTTATGAAAATATTCTCTAGTGTGAGCGGCCACTCCGATTGCTTTGAAACACGCTTGTACAAAAGCTTGTCCTAACTAGGAGCAGATTTGTGAAGGTGTTGCCACTGCCCTTTACCCTTTAACTTTTAAATCAAACTTCTGTTTTAAGCTGTAAGGGAATACAACATCTTGGCTTAATTTATTGTTACAGATATCTTCTCCTTTTTAAGTAAGTTAGGCCCTGTTCCATACTCCATGTGAGCAAGCACGGAAATGGGAAGCGGCTTGTGACAGCCTGTGGAACCTCAACTCTGATAATAATAATGGGTCCCTAGAATAGGAGGAGACCTCCAAGGGCCCAGGTACATCTGTTTCTGTACCTGGGCGGTGTCGGGAGCCTGTGGGGCGGGACTAAGCCTTCCTCCCGCCCTGCCTGCGATCTACCAGGACGCCCTACGTGGTTCTGTTAGGACAAAACTGCTGAAATCCAGACCTCAGTAACATTTTAACTTCTAGCAAGCATTTTTGCACAAACTGTAATTGCAGTGCAAACCTATGTGCATCTACAGTAGAATCTCGCTTATCCAACCATCACTCATCCAACGTTCTGCATTATCCGACACAGTCTGCTTCCTGCCCGGACCCACAGCTGTTTCTCTAGGCAGCAACCTGCAGCAGGCCTCTCCTCACACTGGGCGCCCGCTGGTAGGGGCAAAATGCAGCTGGCACAGCATCCAGCCTACACTGTCTGCGCATCGCCCCTCCCGGCAAGCGCCTAGTGAGCGGAGAAGCCCGCTGCACATTGCTGCCTAGAGAAACAGCTGTTTCGCTAAGCCAGGGGTCCTTAAACGTTTTTAAACAGAGGGCCAGGTTACAGTACCTCAAATCTGAAGAAAACACAAATTTCTATGCACACTGCACATACCTTATTTGTAGTGCAAAAACACTTAAAAACAATAAAATAATTAAAATGAGCAATTTTAACAAATATAAACTTCAATGGGAAGTGTGGGCCTGCTGTTGGCTGAGATAGGATTGTTGTTTTTGTCGTGTGCTTTCAAATCATTTCAGACTTAGGTTGACCCTAAGCAAGGGCCAAGTAAATGACCTTGGAGGGCCATATCCAGCCCCCCCCCCCCTCGGGTCTTAGTTTGGGGACCACTGCTCTAAGCAGTAACGCCTAGCGGGCCTCACCGTGCACCAGGTGCCTGCTAGGAGGGGCGAGATGTGGGCACAGGGTCCGGCCTCCAGCAGCTTCATCTCGCCCCTCCCGGTGAGCGCCCAGTGTTCAGAGAAGCCCTCTGCGCGTTGCTGCCTTTCCTTAATCCCTCCTTATTATCCAACATTTTCACTTATCCAGTGTTCTCCCGGCCCTGTTTATGTTGGATAAGCAAGACTACTGTACTTGTCCGTAAATCCCATGAAATGCACTAAAGAGCTTGTGTGTGCATGTACTTTCAAATTGTCTTATCAACTTACAGCAGCCCCATAAATCCCACAGGGTTTTTCCCCCCAGCAAGTTTTGCCCATTCCTTCCTCTGAAATATAGCCTAATATACCAGATATGTATTGGCGATCTCCTGACCAAATACTCATCAAGGCTCACTCTGCATAGCTCAGGATCTGATGCTTTCGGGGTATTTTTGCTAGCAATGAGGCTTACTACCCAGAACTTCTATCATTGGGAAGCCCACGTGCTGTGATTGTTTGCTTAATTTCTATTTCCCTTTAACCAATCCCTTGCTGCACTACACCTTCCCTACTGCAGCATATTCCTTATTGCTTACAGATCCCATTAGTTACTCTGATTTACTCAGGTTAGGGTTAGTTACTCCTGTCTTTACAATTAACCATGAATCTGCCAGATACTTTACCAAACTCTAACAGCACTGTTGCTCTACAAAGGCAAGCGGAGGGGTAGAGCCTGAGAAAGGACCTTAAGAGACGGATTTTGCCCAGATCCTCTTGTTGGACATTACCAACAAGTGCTGTCTTCACCGGCATTGCTACATCTCTGTGCTAGTTTAGTTGAATTTGGTTGGTTGTGAAACGCAGAAAGTGGAGTACAAGCATCTTCCAGAAATTAAATCTTGCAACTGTAAGCAGGACTAGACCTCGTGGCCAATGTACCCTCAATGCTGAAACATACATGTAAAAATTATACCAAGTTTGCGTTTATGGGCGAAAAATCTGCACAAATGCTGCTGCATGTTTACCATTGTAAAGAATAGGCTGGCAGTTATTGAAGCTTGTCTCTGTAAATAAATGGATAAGTATTATTATAAGTTTTTAAAGAAAGGATGGTTTTGTATTGCTGCTAGGACACTTTGCTGTATGTAAATGCTGTATTCGGATGTGTTGCCTGCTTTGGAGTGTGTACTACAAAGAAAAAACAAGCCTGAATAAGGTGCAGCCACACCAGGGGTGCTCATTAGGTAGATCGCGATCGACTGGTCGATCCCAGGACCGATGGAGGTCGGTCCCAGCTGGATGGGGCGCTTCTGAGGGGGTGGAGCCATGCTGCGCAAAGCCCCACCCCCTCCCCCGGCTTCAGCGCTTCCGCAGCTTCTGGAGGCAAGGGGGGTAATGCCAAGCCAGTGGTGGCTACCTATGCCACCACTGGCTTGGCATTACCCTCCTCTTGCCTCCAGAAGCTGTGGAAGCGCTAAAGCCAGAGGGGGCGGAGCCAGGCCACGCAAAGCCCTGCCCCTCCCCCCTCTGGCTTTAGCGCTTCCAAAGCATCTGGAAGCAAGAGGGGGGTAATGCCAAGCCAGTAGTGGCTACCTATGCCACCACTGGCTTGGCATTACTCTCCTCTTGCCTCCAGAAGCTGTGGAAGCGCTAAGGCCAGAGGGGGAGGGGGCGGAGCCAAGTCACAGGAAGCCCCCCTCCCGGCTTTAGCGCTTTCACAGCTTCTGGAGGCAAGAGGGGGGTAATGCTAAGCCCGTGGTAGCATAGATAGCCACTACTGGCTTGGCATTACCCCCCTCTTGCCTCCAGAAGCTGTGAAAGCGCTAAAGCCAGAGGGGGGAGAGGGCGGAGCCAGGACGTGTGAAGCCCCGCCCCCCTCCCCCTGCTCCGCCCTGCTTCTCTCTCGGTAGATCTTTTAGACTATTATAAGTAGCTCGCATGCTGAAAAAGTGTGGGCACCCCTGATCTACACTGTAGGATCAGTGCAGTTGACACCATTTTAACTGCCCTGGCTCAATGGTATATGATCATGGAAGTTGTAGTTTTACAAGGCCTTCTCTGGTGCTGGTGCCTCATCAAACTACAACTCCCAGGATTTCATAGCCCACAGGAGCTACAGGAGTTACAGTGGTGCCAAACTCTATTAATTCTACAGTGTAGTTGAACCCTAAGTCTCCATAGTAGAAGGTCCTATGGGTTCCCTTTGTAAGCCACCTGTTCATGAGCTATTTTTTTTCCATTTCTACTAGATTGTGAGGTTTGTTCATTTGGTTTTGTAAACTTACTGAAATGCATCATGAATGAATATGTATATATATGTATGTGTATATATGTTAACCATAAGTGCAAGTTATCCACACATGTGACGAGTGGTTCCTTAAGCAACAAGATGAGATGCGCTGTTCTTCGTACAGGGTCACAGTACAATTTTACTTCGATCACCACCCCACACCCTAAAACCGAGAATTTTACCAGTCAACCTTAATGCAACAGCAGCCAGACTCCAAAATGAATTCTGCTCATAGCAAAGTGCATGTGTGCTTGCTTTTTTGAGTGCTACAAGCCACAGAATTGTATGTATGCTCGCTTCTGTTGAAACTACATGGCATGAACATGCGTATTGCTTTTACACACTTGAAGCTGTAGGATGCAATCTATTCAATGAAATATGTAAAGATTTTATTTTTTTCTTCAGTCGAGGTAGGGTTCTACCATAGATTTTTGTGCAAAAGTTATATGTTTAATATGCAAATATGGATAAAAGTTACTTCTTCCGCCATTTATGCTCAGTTGACCAAAAATTCCACTTTTTACTTGGATGAAAGTAATATATTTAGGAGCACTCGATTAATAATTACCTTCTTAGCTAGTCAATGGGGTAGCACATGCAATATTATTTTTCATTATCTCTTCCTTTTCCTGTCACTTCCTTTATCATTCAGACATTGCTTGAAATGTTATCCAAAAATGTTGGAACCAAAATAATTCCAACCAAAAATCTCTATGTTGAGGTGGTTGTCCTTTTTCATGCTTAGCTGGAAACTGAGGGATGAATTTGTTGTGCCATGGAAATTCTTGTGACATGCGTTCTCCAAAGTACCTTTGTTGAAACTGACTCTCATATTCTCTAACGTGAGGGTAAGGCAACCTGGTAAGCTCTAGCTATTTAGGATTGCAACTGCCATAGTTCCCAGCCATTCAGCGTGTTGGGAAATATGACAATTATTGGTTGCTTACCTGTAACCGTAGTTCCCTGAGTGGTCACCTGTGAATTCGCACATATGGTATTTCCTGTGCCTGCGCAGACAGTTCGGAATCTTATAGAAAGTTACTATCACTTTAAATGTTAGCCCCGCCCACATTCCCCTCGAGCATATATAGCCAGTTGGAGGGGCTGCCATCTCAGATCCTTTTGTCCGCCACTGTTGCGACAGCTAGGAATCTTATCTAACATTTTTTTACTAGCGTATAAGAACTACTAATATTTTTATTATTAGTTTTTAATATTCTTCATATTGGTGGTGATGTATTACCACCACTTAATAATTGTTAATTTTACTATTCTTCATCTTGGTAGAGCAGTGTTTCCCAACCAGTGTGCCATGAGCGATCATCAGGTGTGCCGTGGGAAATTGGAACCTCCAATACCCTTTCTTCCCCCTCCTGCCCACAGTGTTCTCTGGGTGTAGGTGAACTACAACATCCAAACTCAAGGTCAATTCCCAAGCAAACCCTTTCAGTACTTTCTGTTGGTAATGAGAGTTCAATATGCCAAGTTTGGTTCAATTCCATTGTTGCAAGATGCTCTTTGATTGTGTGTTAACTATAAATCCCAGAAACTGTAACTCCCAAATGTCAAGGTCTATTTTCCCCAAACTCCATCTGTGTTCATATTTGGGCATATTGAGTATTCATACCAATTTTGGTCCTGATCCAACATTGTGTCAGTCCACAGTGCTCTATGGATATAGGTGAACTATAACTCCAAAACCCAAGGTCAATGCCCACCAAACTCTTATAGTATTTTCTCTTGGTTGTGGGAGTTCTGTGTGGGAAGTTTGTGTCTTTCTGCCATTCCTGCCAGAATATCTATGTTGTGTTCATCGAAACAGGCCCAGGTTTCACACTGAGTGTATAAATACATTTAAAACATATTAACTATATGTATTACTGTGTTAGAGTGTCATTTTGTGTCATTTTGGTTGGTGGTGTGCCCCAGGATTTTGTAAATGTAAGAAACGTCCCACGGCTCAAAAAAGGTTGAAAAACACTGTGGTAGAGATTTAAGAACATAAGAACATAAGAAGAGCCATGCTGAATCGGACCTCAGCCCATCTAGTCCAGCATTCTGTATCACACAGTGGCCCACCAGTTGTACACGGGGATCTCGAGCAGAAGGGAGGGCAAAACCCTGACCTGCTCCCGACCCCACAACCAGTACCCAGAGGAAATCCTGCCTACCTCAACCAACTCGGTGGCACTTGAATGTCCTTTTCAGTAACTACCGATACACTTGGTATCCATGAATCTGTCTAATCCTGCCTTGAAGTTGTCAGGCTGACAGCTGTCACAACCTCTTCTGGAAGTGAGTTCCATAACCCAATGACCCTCTGGGTGAAGAAATATTTCCTTTGTTAGTCCTAACTTTCCTACCTTGGAGCTTCAGGGAGTGCCCTCTAGTCCTAGTGTTTTGTGACAAAGAAAACAGTTTTCTTTATTCACCTTTTCTATCCCATGCATGATTTTATACACTTCGATCAAGTCACCTCTTAGACGCCGTCTTTCAAGGCTGAAAAGACCAAGGCATTGCAACCTGGTTTCATAAGGGGCCACTCCATCCCTTGGATCATTCTTGTTGCCCTTTTCTGTACCTTTTCCAGTTCCGTTATATCCTGGTAGAGATTTGTTATATTGATTATTAATTTTTGATATTCTTCATATTAATGGTGATTGGTTACCACCATTTATTACTTATTAATTTTATTATTCTTCATCTTGGTAGAGATTGGCTACCAGCACTTATTAATTTTAATATTCTTCATGCGAACTGTCTGCGCAGGCGCAGGAAATACCATATGTGCGATTCACAGGGACCACGACAGGGAATTGCAGTCCTATGTTGTGGTTTGACACTGGTCAGAAAGTCACCAAGTAGCCTCCCTTTATTATTTTTTTCAACTTCACACAGGTTTTAATTCATGAAAAGTGGGTGTACTTTCAGTACCGTTGGATTACTGAGTATATGTTTACAGGGAAATTCTGTGCAATTTTAATTCCCTCTCTTTAGCCAAATGTGTATTTAAAGCTAAGTGCTAAAAAAAAAGGAAGAAAATACGTATTCAGCATATTCCTGGATGTACAGTAGTACTACATTGGAGAACCCTTGGCTGCCACTTCGGTCCAAGGGAATTTGTGAAATTAATGGTTGCGATTAGGATGTGGTTGGGGAAGCCAAAGCTTATCAGAGAGTAATCATTGATGTATACTAGATTCCCTCCACTAAACAAGGTTTCTGAGTAGGCACACCATCCATTGATTGAGCAATTAATATGAATTCAAAGTCATTCTATTCGTTCACTGCCATGGTATTGTATTTCAATTTTGAAAAGGTCAGGTTGTGTTGCTGTACTGGAGAAAGACTGGATGCACCATGAAAGTCCCAGTTTGAAAATGTGTTCATGTATCTTTGTTAAACAAAATCATGTCCATTATCTCAATGGGAGGTGGATGCAGAGCTACCTTCCCTCCCTAGCATCCTTGTACAGCCACATGGCATTGCTTTGGCTATAACATATTGGTGTGTATCTAGCTCTAAAAGCTGGTTGCAGAGGACCTACCTGTTCAGTAGGGTTTTGTACGCACTGGGTTTCTCATGCCGTGCAAGATAGAGGAACGTAACTCCGCTTCCACATCTTTATACCATCTAGATCAGGGCTGTCCAACTTCTACCGGCCCAGGGGGTCACTGATGACCTGGGGGGCCGAAGGGTCTGCCCCCGGCTCCGCCCCCGCCCCATCCCCATCCCTCCTCCGGCTCCAATTTACTTACAATTCATAAGAGGCATCCATACAATCAAATATAATCTTTTACTAAGGGGAAATGCAGGGTGGGAATTCATAAGAGGCATCCATACAATCAAATATAATCTTTTACTAAGAGTAAATGCAGGGAGGGAATACATAAGGGGCATCCATACACAATTACTTAATAATAACATAAAGGTTAGCCTACCTTCCCAAACGCAGGATCCAGGAGTAGCCGGACCACGAGCAGAGGCGACGACCGACCGAGGCAGCAGCCGAGAAGGTCCAAATCACGTCTGCGTGGGCCGCAGGGATTAAGTAGCCGAGATTTCGGCAACAGGACTATCGCGAGACTACGGAAGCCACACAGGATTTCGCTCTCAACGCAGGCGTGATCTCACGTTGAGAGCGAAATCCCGTGTGGCTTCCGTAGTCTCGCGATACTTGCTCCGGAACCCGGAAGTGGGGAATTTTTTAAAATATTATTTAATTTTTTAATTTATTTTTTATTAAAAAGCTTAGGGGGCCGCAGAGAAGGGGCTGGGGGCCGTATACGGCCCCTGGGCCGCCAGTTGGACAGCCCTGATCTAGATGCATCCGGAATTCATGTTCCATAACTAGATACTGAGAGTCCTTAAGTTCATTTAAATTGACTCAAATCTACCACATCTCAGATTTCATTATACAGGGTATTGACAGGGTAACGAAGTGAACAATTCCTCCTGTAGCTATATCGAAAGAAACTCCCAAACTCTGCTTTGGATCTCTAATATTGAGCCTATTGTAATATTTAATCAGAAATATATGTCCTACCTTTAGTTATGAATTTCTTTGAAATTTCTTTGGGTTGGGTGCTTGTAGAGTTAAGTGGCTATTTTACAGGGGTTTCTTGGGAGGAAGGAAATTTTGTCATGCGCTCTTGCATTATCTGCACTGTAACTATGGTGGCAAGGCAAGTAATGGACTTTTGTGCTTTAAACCAGTGATTTTCAACCTGTGTGAACACTAGTGTGCCGCGAGAGATCATCAGGTGTGCCGTGGGGAATTATTTTTGAACTTCATTCATATATAAACTATAAGGCGCATCTGTCCCTTTAAGAAATGGAACCATAGCACTCTCGCGTCACCTAAGAAGTGACGCGAGAGTGCTATGTTCGCGCCATCTTGGATTTGCTCAGACACAGCTAAGTAAACAAAGTTAGAGTTAGTGCTGGCCAACAAAGCAATTTTGACATTGCTCCCGTTTTCAACCACATATCTGTGTGAGATGAGCTTCTCAAGCTTGACTGCGATAAAAACTAAAAACAGAAACACTGGCAGCTGTTGAGCGAGAGCTTCATGTGTGTCTTTCTACCATTCCTGCCAGGATATCTATTTTGTGTTCATCGAAACAAGCCCAGGTTTCACGCTAACTGAGTGTATAAATACATTTAAAAACATATTAACTATATGTATGACTGTGTTAGAGTGTCATTTGGGTTGGTGGTGTGCCCCAGAATTTTGTAAATGTAAAAAATGTGCCGCAGCTCAAAAAAAAAGGTTGAAAATCACTGCTTTAAACATTTGAGACAGCAGTCTTAAATTTACTTTCTAAAGCCTAAGCCCTGTTGAAGACACTGGACTTTGTGTGAATATGCATATGTTTGCCCTGCAAATTGAAATAAATTTATACACTTCAAAAATATTTATGGCCTCAAGGCTAATCAATATAAAATTATTATTATTATTACTACTACTACTTCAAAAATATTGGAAGTGTGCAGAATCTTGCTCTCATGTTACAAGATAATACTATTTGTATTATTTCCCCCCTGATCTCCGATTGGCTAGCTGACCAGTTAAAATGGCCTTGAAAATTAATATGTAACTGCTTTGCCTTTAGATGTGTGAGTTCCTTTCAGTTAAAACAAGGCCGTCCCTATCTCACATGCAATGATTAATCGTTCAGAGCTTTAATGTGGCTGTAATTATACAGGTCCTTCTATAAAAATTAGCATACAGTGCTAAAGTTCATTATTTTCCATAATGTAATGATAAAAATTAAACTTTCATATATTTTCAATTCATTGCACACCATCTGAAATATTTCAGGTCTTTTTTTTTGTTTTCATACTGATGATTTTGGCATACATATCTCAAAAAAATTAGCATATTCCATCCGACCAAATATGCTAATTTTTTGAGACAGTATTTTTGGGTTTTCAGGAGCTGTATGCCAAAATCATCAGTACAAAACAAAAAAAGACCTGAAATATTTCAGTTGGTGTGCAATATATGAAAGTTTAGTTTTTATCATTACATTATGGAAAACAATGAACTTTAGCACTATATGCTAATTTTTTGAGAAGGACCTGCAATGGCATTTTCTTGGCAGGGCTGGGAAATTGTAGTTACGTTCTTTAAGCAATTTGTGAACTTTCCGGAATAACTTCAGGACTTGATTCCATCTCTTTTTTATTCACTTGTTTGACTTCTTGGTTTTGCATTGTTTGGGGCACTATTGTTGGCGGAATGTGTTTGGTTTAGTGTTCTTTGTGCATGTCATGTGAGCATGTATCGTTCCTTTTCCCTTTTCCAGTTCGAATTTTGCATTTCCTTGGTTGTTTGCCTAAATATCTTTTTGTCGCTGTAATTTTTAACAAGCGCATCTCAAAGCAGCTTGCATTGCGGAAACGATCATATGTCCATTTGTCAGTATTTGGAATGTACTTCTAAGACAAGGGACAAATGTTACGGGGTTGATGCCTGTTGCAACGGATACTTCCTCAGGGTATACTACTTCCTTGTCCTTAGCACACGTCCCAAGGCAGGGGAGAAACCCCACTCTTGTCAAGGCAATGAAATGTCAAACCACAAAGAATTTTCTTATCCAAATCACAAGCGGCCATAGCTGTGCCCTGCCCTCAAACAGTTGTAGTGTGTGTGTGGATCGAATGAGGTGTGGAGGGTTCACGTCTTTCTGTTGTGCCTTTCAGTATACGTTGGGTCTCAGGAGCACAAACAAGTGTGGCACCTTTAGGGTTGTACTGTTCAAGCCTATTGGAATTCATGAGCTTCCTTCAGGAACACATCTGTTACAAATCACGAAGCCATGAAAGATGGTGTGCATATTTGTATTGAGTAAAAATGTATATACTTTTTTGTTGACCGTTCTATTTTTCTAATTGTTTCTTCAGAATTTCTAACTTTGTGATATAGTTACTCGGCTTCTGATGCTAATGTAATTCCTATTGCTTTTTTTCCGTCTCCCATTTCAGTGGAGTTAATCTTGTTTTCCTTGGAATTCGCCCCGTCCCCTTTAAATAAAAAAAAACTTTGTTCTTGTTTTTTTTAAAATTAAAATGTGAAATCTGTCTAGAGCCTCTGCTTAATCAAAAGGTTTCTGCAAATGACACTGTAAATATGTGGTTTTTTTTCCTTCCTCAGATGGTGTAGTTTTTTTTTTGACTTGAGAAATCAATTTGTAAATACGTGATATTGCATTGCAATTCTTCCTTTTAATGGTTCAAATAAATTATGCTAGTTTCAGTCGGCTTTAGTTGATTGTTTTTTTTTTTTAAAAAAGCCTTTCGGTTTGTTCTAGCACAGGGCTGTCCAACTGGCGGCCCCGTAGCCTGTTGGACACGGCCCCACCTATGCCCTCAGCCGCCATTTTTAAATTTGAAAAAAAAATCAATTTAAAAAAAAAATGGCGGCTGGGGGCCGGGGGGGAGGGGGAGGCGGGGCAGGGAGGAGGAAGAGAGCTAGCTCCCCTTTCGGCGCCCCTCTCCTACCTAGGGGCAGGGGAGCCGCGGGAAGGGGCAGAAGGCGGCGCCAACAGCAGCGTCACAGGCCTGGCGTGACGCGCTGCCCCTTGGCGCCGCCTCTGCCCCGTCGGCCCCCGCCCCAGGAGGGGTAATAAAAGGAGGAGGCGGCGCCAAGAGCAGCGTCACAGGCCTGGCGTGACGCGCCCCTTGGCGCCTTCTGCTTGGCGCCCTCTCCCTTCCTAGGGCGGGGGCGCCTAAAAGGAGGAGAGGCGGCGCCAAGAGCAGAGCGTCACAGGCCTGGCATGACGCGCTGCTCTTGGCGCCGCCTACTCCTCCTTTTCGCGCCCTCCGCCCTAGGGAGGGAGCGCCGAAAAGGAGGAGTAGGCGGTGCCAAGGGGCAGCGCGTCACGCCAGGCCTGTGACGCGCTGCTCTTGGCGCAGCCTTCTGCCCCTTTTCGGCCGTTTTTAGGGGGCGGGGCCTGGGGTTGGGGCGGGGCCTGGGGCGGGGCCTGGGGCGGGGCCTGGGGGCGGGGCCGAGCGGCCCCCTAGGTCATCAGTGACCTTTTATCCGGCCCTGGACCCCGTAGAAGTTGGACAGCACTGTTCTAGCAGGCTGATACACATAATTGCTCTTCTGTGAAACAATTCACCATCTAGGAAAGTGCTTTTGTTTTTCTGTGTGCGTGTCGGCTCCTGGCAGGCTTTGGAACAAAAGCACGCTCACAAGGAGGGTCCTTGGATACACTTTTATTGTTCGTTCTTGCCAAAGCAAAGTGAAAGTTAGTTCTAACTTCTTCCCGCCAAACCCGCAGTATTTCACCCTTCCAACCCCTGACCCCCTTCTTATCTATTTTAAGGTTACATTCCATTCCTACAGAACATCCAGCATCTCCCAGGTTCCTCCCTCCTTGTCCAGATCACCCTTATCAGTTTGTCATGGAGTGGATGGGCAGCTTGTTGACTTAAACTTAGACGGACGACACATCCTGACAGTGGGTGTGTTCTTTCATACTTCTAATTGCCCCCCCCCCCCCCCCTGCCCCATTTCCTTGCACAACTCAATATTGTGGTTCTGCTGCATTCTTATACAAGAGCTTGTAATTGCAACAGATCTTGAGACTAATTTTCCGCATCTAGAACTGTCCAGAGCAGGGGTGCTCATTAGGTAGATCGTGATCTACTGGTAGATCACATAGGGCGTCCTTGTAGATCACAGGCAGGGCGGGAGGAAGGCTCAGTCCCGCCCCGCAGGCTCCCGACGCCGCCCAGGTGCAGAAGGAGGTTAGACTGGATGGCCCTTGGAGGTCTCCTCCTATTCTAGGAACCCATTATTATTATTATCAGAGACTGAATGGCCATCTGTGAGGAATGCTTTGATTGTGTTTTTCCCTTTTGGCAGAAGGAGGTTGGACTGGATGGCCTTTGGAGGTCTTCTCCTATTCTAGGAACCCATTATTATTATTATTATCAGAGACTGGATGGCCATCTGTGAGGAATGCTTTGATTGTGTTTTTCCCTTATGGCAGAAGGAGGTTGGACTGGATGGCCTTTGGAGGTCTTCTCCTATTCTAGGAACCCATTATTATTATTATTATCATCATCATCAGAGACTGGATGGCCATCTGTGAGGAATGCTTTGATTGTGTTTTTCCCTTATGGCAGAAGGAGGTTGGACTGGATGGCCTTTGGAGGTCTTCTCCTACTCTAGGAACCTATTGTTGTTATTAGTAGTAGTAGCAGAGGCTGAATGATTATCATCATCATTATTATGAATAAATTCTGGGGCTTAGTATACTCACATTTAGTTGAATTCAGTCTTAAAATATATTATATGGCTCTCACTGGACTAAATTTCCAAATATTTTGCTTTTATGGCTCTCTGAGTAGTGGGGAGGTAGATCATGTTGACTTGGTGGTTTTATAAGTAGCTCGCACGCTGAAAAAGTGTGAGCACCCCTGGTCCAGAGAGTAACAATGACTGCCAAAATACCTCCACACACAAAAAAGAGGAAGACATAAGTTCACTCCAGTGGCTCTTTTTAATGTTGAGAGGTTAAGGGCTACACAAAGAGCCTTGTGATCCAAGGGCCACATTTTATCCATCCTTTTCTAATTAAATTCCATATTTTACTGTATTAGAATACATTTGAAAGGAATTTTCAAAATGTTGAAGAAAAAAAGAAGCCACTAAAGATAACTGGTGAGATAGGGGTGTATTCCAATCAAAGATGAAAGAAAAATTGCACAGAAATATTAATATAGTATGGAAAATTGTGATCTTTCTCTCACACCAATTTAATTAGGAACCAGATGCAGACCGGTAGCTTTCATCGTCTAGTAAGATGGGGAAATTAGGAACCAGATGCAGAGCCAGTGCTTTTCAGTGAAACCATTTAGTAAGATGGGAAAATGGTGTTGCCTCATCACACTAGGTAACATAAAACATAAGAATGATTTCAGAAGAGCCAGTGTCTTCTTGTCCAGTGAAACCATTTATGCAACCCCCACTTTGAACTATGAGTGTCAGCCTCATCACACTAGAACATGGATCCACTTTAAATCCAATTTCTGCTTCCTGCGGAATTCTGAGGCTTATAGTTTAGGGAGAAGACATGGGCCTCACTAAACTACAAAAAAAAAATCCCAGAACTCTGCAGGAGGCAGAAACGGGATTTAAAGTGGACCCATGCTCTAGTGATGAGGTTAGGAGTCATGTACTAGGTACACCCCATAGTCAGCCGAGGAGCAAATGACTTCTGTGTATCATCTAGCTCAGTGGTTCCCAACCTGTGGTCTGTGGACCACCAATGGCCCGCAAGAACTAAAATATGGTCTGCGGCCTCACTGTTACTTCACTCTTGCGACTGGTGTTGCGAAACCCTCTTATAGTGCCGAGGCTTATTAAATACGGTTTTCTGTGGCCGTGCAGATGGCGACTATTGGATGGCATATGTTCTGTATCAGAAACTAGAGCTGATGTGGTCTATCCAATGCAGTTTTCTGAGTCAACACCCCAAATAACCAAGTCAAATCCGAAGTTGACCAAAAAAGTGATCTGTAACCGTTTTGGTACTAATGTTGGAGAGTGGTCCCAAGTCCAAGTGGTCCCTGGTCAAAACATGGTAAGCTACTGATCTATCTGCATCATCTATTCAAGCTACACGTATGTAGCTCAGAAAAATTAATTGTTGTGTTATGGATCTCTGGTATTGCTGGAAGTCTGTGAAGACAGGCACTATACTATACCTTATTTCCAGGCTTTAGCACTGCAACCAGACAGTTAGGAGCCCATTCACTTCTAGTTGGTGTGGGTGCGCAGCTCAGTGTCTTTAAGCAACAAAATCCCAGTGGAGTGTGAAGCATAGATTTCTGCCAATCATCTTAGTCTGCAGATGCTTCATTCAGCCCTGTAAAACTTCACTACTAAGAAGGAGTTAGATTTCAACATAACTTGCAGAGCAGGAGTTATCATGGGTATAGCATGATTTAGCACAAAACAACAGGCAAAACACTATGCAAATAAAGATATATTAACCATACGTTAATGAGTATCCGTAGGATAATATGTACAACGCTATTGTCATATATTCATACAAATGTAGGGTTCAATTATAGAGTTGTATACATGATCAAACACATAAACGCAATGTTGGACACAATCGCGGTCTTTCGATGTGTAGTATCAGTAAGTAGTATAGAAAGTCGTGTAGAACCCGTAACAAAATAATCTTCGCTACACAATGTAGTTAAACCAAGTGTTTTGATGTAAATAAATGATGAAAATGTATCCAATGTATCCAAATAATATTCTTCACCACCCAATGTGGCTAATCCAAAGACTCCAGTAATCTGAGTTGAAAGTGTAAAACAATTCTGGGTCGAATTCGACCCAGTGGATACTATAATCCAGCATTGTTTATGTTCTTATGCTTTCAACTCAGATTACTGGAATCTTTGGATTAGCCACATTGGGTGGTGAAGAATATTATTTGGATACATTGGATACATTTTCATCATTTATTTACATCAAGACACTTGGATTAACTACATTGTGTAGTGAAGATTATTTTGTTACGGGTTCTACACGACTTTCTATACTACTTACTGATACTACACATCGAAAGACCACGATTGTGTCCAACTTTGGGTTTATGTGTTTGATTATGTATACAACTCTATAATTGAACCCTACATTTGTATGAATATATTTATTTATTTATTTATTAGTTCAACTTAATATACCGCTCTCTCTGGAGCCCAGAGCGGTTCACAGAATTAAAATAGCAAATAAAACACAATAAAACCAATGACAATAGCATTGTACATATTATCCTACGGATACTCATCAATGTATGGTTAATATACCGGTATCTTCATTTTCAGAGTGTTTTGCCTGTTGTTTTGTGTTAGTTTAGAGCAGGGGTGCTCATTAGGTAGCTCGGGAGCTACTAGTAGATCTTCGGCCCTCTTCCAGGTGATCTTCGGGCCTCACCAGCCGGATGGGGCGCTCCTGCCAAGCGCACGCATGCGCACTCCTGCTGGCTTCCGCTCTCACGGTGCTTCTTTCGCCTGTGGGGCTTTGCAGGAAGAAGGAAGCATGAGGCGGGGCCTCTGGAGGGAGCGCCCTGCCTCTCTCTCGTCCAGAAGCAGCTGTGCAGCCTCCATTGCCAGCGAGACAGGCAGGGCGGAGAGCTCCCTCTGGATGCCCCACCTCATGCTTTCTCCTTCCTGCAATGCCCTCAGGCGGAAGCGACGGCAAGACCGTGCGGCGGTGGGAGCGCGTAGGAGTGCACGGCGGCGAGGGCAGGTAGATCTTTTGGACTTGGTTGCTTTAAGAGTAGTTCGCATGCTGAAAAAGTGTGAGCACCCCTGGTTTAGAGCAACTCCCCTGTTTAGACTATAGCATGATTTAGGACATTGACATGAAAACTATTGAATTCCACATGATAGCTATGTAGATAGAGGTAGTCCCAGGTTACGAGCAAGATAGGTTCTGTAGGTTTGTTCTTAAGTTGAATTAGTATGTAAATCAGAACTAGTACATTTAAAAAAATGTAACTCCAGCTATTTGTTTTAGTTTTGGGTACCATAGGGGAGGATCAACATCTCTGTAACATTTGTTTTGCGGTCTGTGGAGGAGATTTCACCTGTCCCTGTGACAATTGGATTTTGGAATGCGGAAACACCTTTTCATCATGTTTACTTTTGCAGAGTGATATGTCTTCTCTTAGGGGTAGATTTTCTTCTCTTCCTGTTGCCTTACCTCCATTTGTAACTAGGAGTCATATGTAAGTTGGATGCTTGTAACTTTGGGACGGCCTGTACTAAGCAACCAATACCCCTCCCTCGCCCACCTTGTTAGCATCCATGCACTTGTCTAACTATAAAAAGAATGGACACATGCTAGAGATACTAATGCTGGAGCATGTATTTATTATCATGAATATATATTACAGACACCTGTACACAGCAAATGAAATAATACAAACTTTTTTTCCTGTAATTCAAATAGCCATAAATCAAGTCAGACCACAAACTCTTATTGTGTATGGGATGGGGGAAACTTTACATAAGGATCCACCAGGTGTCCATGGGACACAATTGTAATCAGTGCAGAAAGAAAAATAATAATACCTGATTTGGAGTATTTGTATTTAACGTAAAAGAGATCCTCGCCATCCAGTCCCCACTGATTTGTTAGTGGGAAAAGTTATGTATTTTACATATTTCAAATGTAGGAAACAGGAGGTATGCTATTTTGTATCTTTACTCCTTTGCTGCTCTAGGGGCTGGTTTAGCATCTCTTTAGATGCCTAAGGCAGCAGGGCCCTGCTATTGGAGGTCACCGGGAATGAATTTTGTGGACTTCTGAGACAATTTTGGAGAGATGGATATATTATATCACAGAGTTTGAAAACACATTTCACCCATTTATATCTGTCCAAAGCTGAATTTTATATGGACAGGCCCGGATTAACACTTTTTTGTGCCCTAGGCCACAGTTTGGAATTACGCCCCCTTTAAGCCAACCTCCTGCCACCTCCAAGGTCCCCATTCCCACCGGCTGGAAAGCTCCGCTGTGCTCTGAAGGTCTCCTCGGGAGTCGGGAGGCTTGGGGAGAGCGCAGCGGGTGCAAACTCGCTCCAAAGGCGCGTGCGAGAGAGAGAGTGTGCAATGCCAAGCCAGAGTTGGCATAGCAAGCACAATGCTGGGTTGGCAGTGCTCCCTCAAGGCTGCAGAAGCTGTGGGACAGCTGAAGCCACGGGGAGGGGGTGGAGCCAGACTGCATCCCTTCCTCCCAGGAAAGCAGCGGGAAGCAGCCCCCTCCCTCCTCTCTCCTCTGCGCGTTCCCTCACCGAGCTTCACGCTGGGACTCCCTCCAGCTTCTGGATCTCTCCAGGAAGAGCATGGAGACTCGAAGGCGAGCACCGCCAAGAGCTGCAACTTGGGCGGCATAATCCGGAGCAGATTTTTCTCCCTTCTATACAGGATTTGATTATCTTGCTCTTCTGTTTTTGACAATTTTCTCATTCACTTAGTAAGATCACCCTAACAGCCGGTAGGCTGTTTGGAATTGTGGGAGTTGAAGTCCAAAACACCCAGAGGGCCCAAGTTGGCCCAGGCCTGCATTATTATTATTCCCTTGGTTTTAACTTTTAACAGCCACAGCCGCTGCCCGCCTTGCTCGCACGTCGGGTCACGACATCCCGCATGAAGGGGACGCCGAGCTCCTCACATTCCTCGCAAAGGAACAGCCCTCTCCTCGCCGCCGCCGCCATTGCGTTTTTGTTTCAACATGTTTTTTTGGTCCGTGATCTGCGCCCCCCCCCCTCGGCTTGCACCCCTAGGCCATGGCCTAGTCTGGCCTTATGGGTAATCCGGGCCTGCCCAATAGTCAGGGGGATATAAGACTTGCAGTCCCAGATCTAGAAAGTCACACATTTTCCTTATCTATTATTAATATTATTATTATTATTTCCCTATAACTAACACCCCCAATGATGACTGGAAGCAATTTGGTGCATATGGAAGTGGTAGATGACAGGTGGAAGAAGCAGCATAAACAGAGACGCCCATGGACAACCCGAACCTACCCACCGTCCCGCCCGCCCACCTTCCTTTACTAGCCTCTAAGTGATGAGTGATACAGAGCTTGCAAAGCAACATAAGGTAATCCAAATTCATCAACATTGTGGTAACATTGCTTGCATGACCCAACATTGCACAAAATTGTAACAGAACAACAAAAACAAGTGTATTGTGATGCCACATAGGTCTTCTAACAATTGCAGTATGGAAAGTGGCTGAAATTATAAGAGTAGATCATTGCCACGCTTATCCTATACTTGATTTTTTTTGTATTTGCTCATATGCAAAATTCGGTTCTGGCATGTGTGATCGTTACAAACATAGCATGACCTAATCTAAAAAGATGTACTCAATATCACAATATCATGCAAGGCAACTAAAAAAATAAATTTCCCTAAAAAAATTAACCTTGTTAATTTTGTACATCATGGAATTGGGCCACAAACCTGTGGCAATCAACCAAGACTGACTATTTCTTGAATTACAGCACCTGTCTTAAACCTACACGTCATAGGCAAGTCAAATATCCAGATACCACATAGAGTCACTTACCTAGGTGCCTGTGCAGCCCCCTAAAATTATCTGTACAATCTCACTGAGGACAATGACTAATCCCACTTTTTCTTCTTCTTCTTATGGTGGCTTTGGTACTTTGACTTTCCCTGATCGAAGGGACTCAAGAGGTGGCGGTGCAATATTGCACTTTATAGATGGTTGGAGTCCTTGCCACCAACAGAGAATCAACGTATCGCATGGATATCTAAAAACCACTTTTCATTTGCTTATGATTTGTGTTTCACAATTGTCCAACACTACATTTAACTGGGTTGTTGTAGGTTTTTCAGGCTGTATGACCATGTTCTAGAAGCATCTGCAGGGGCGGTCTAAGGTAATTTTAAATGGTAAGTGAACATTATTTTGCCCCCCCAAAACATTATGTTGGTGCCCCCCGCGGCAAGCCGGGCGAGCTTCCCTCCCTCCCCCACTCGAGCCTTTCATCCCGCCGCCTCTGCGTGTTTCGATTGGCCGAGGTCAGAACTTAGAGAAAGCCAGCGAGGGCGATCTCCCACCGGCAGATAGCTGACGTCATCAACCAGAAGCCTCCTCGACCTCTAGCATCCTGACCTCAACCTGCCCCGAAATAGACCTCCTGAGCGAGCCCGTGACTCAGGGCTTGTCTCGCGATGCAGGCGTGCTCTGAGGTGCCTGATGCTGCCTCCTCTTTCTTCTCCCCAACAAGCTTCCTCCTCCTCCTCCTCAAACCCAGCGTTCCGAAGCTTCCCATTGGCTGCCGGGCGCATGCGCCACGGACGCGCCACACATTCCCACCTCCCCTTCCTCTCTTACGCCCACTGCTGCCCCAAACCCTATTTCAAGATGTCGCTCTTTTTTTCTCCCCCCTTTCATTTCCAAAATGGCTCCCTTTCGGGTCTTAATAATACACATCAACAGACTTGCATATGTCGCATGGGAGCGGGGTGGGGTGGGGGGTGTCACTCTCCCCTCAAGGACCTATGGCCTCACGAGACTGAGGGGGCAGCTTTGTGTTGCAGGAAAGGCCCTCTTAGTTGGGCTCCTTTCAAAACGTGACGCTGTCTGGCGGGCAGGGGAATGCGCCCATTACCCAGATGGTGCGGCTGGCGCCCCACGCAGCGGCGTCCTTTGCCTAACGGTAGGACCTTCCCTGAGCATCTGTGGCAGGCATTCAAAGAGGTTGTGTTGTGAGGTCTGTTGGAAACTGGGAAAATTGGGTTTATCTATCTGTGGAAGGTCCAGGGTGGGAGAAAGAACTCTTGTCTGTTGGAGCTAGGTGGGAATGTCTCAGTTGACCACCTTGATTAGCACTGGATGGCCGGACAGTTATTAGGTGTGACTTGTTACTGCCTGGGAGAATCCTTTGTTGAGAGGTGATTGTTTCTTGTCAATCAAAACTTTATTACGGTCACAGACCAGCACAAAGCGGGCACAAGCGCCCTAAGAGGAGAAGGACAACTCCCCAGTAAACAGTTATTTAAAATCAGACTAGAAATCAGTATAAAAATATATTTTAAAAGACAGGATATTGTTGCCTTACGATGTCAATCATCACCCGTCTGATATTAAGGGCAGCAGCACAGAACTTAGCAACACTGTAAATCATTGCAGTGTTAGAGTCCCAAGCAGCAGGGTGGAATAACATCTTTCACTGCGCCCGGGTACTTTAAAAGCCATGGTCCAATGAGATTGGATCTAAGATCTCTGTAGAACATGCATTGAAGAAGCACGTGCTCAGTTGTTTCCACATCACCAGACCCACAGGGGCATAGTCTCTGCTTGAAGGGGGTCTTCCGATACCTCCCCTCCAATACAGCCGATGGGAGGGCATGGCATCTTGCCAGGGTAAAAGCCCTTCGGTGTTTGGGCACCTCCAGGTCTGTTAGGTATGCCATGGGGGCAGTGAGGTATCTAGTGGCTTCCCTAACAATGAAGGCTGGGGAACAGGCTAGGTCGGATTGGTGCTCTATGTCCAGGATCCGTTGCTTAATGAGATCCTTGGCTTGGTCCCATCTCATGCCTAGCAATTGTCCTCGGGAGAAACCTAGCGTTGCGATCTTTGCTGTTACTGTTTTAATCCATGTGGACTGGAAGTCGTCTCTCATGATTAGGGGGGCAAGACCACATGGGGAGAAGCATAGGTGTAGCCAGTAATTGAGAATAGCTGTCCATATTCTCGCTTCCTCTTCCACGAAGCCTGTCTCCAATCGCAGGGTAGCGTTAGGGACACACCTGGGAGCCTGTAGAGCCGCTCTTAGGAATTTCGATTGGACACGCTCTAATGGGGCATAATTTGAGAAGGGTCCAAGCTGGGCTCCATACAGCATTTGTGCGACTGATTTTGCTTCAAAAAGTTTAAGTGCCGCCGGTATAAAGTGACCTCCTCCCGTCCTGAGATATCTTAAGATAGCAGATGAACTCTTTTGTGCTGTCTCTGCTGCACACTCTGCATGGGCTTTCCTGCTGTTGCTGCTATGGAGGAGATTGTTTCTTGTCTGGAGTTCCCCTGTGTTTGAATTTTGGTCTTTATTTACTGTTATAATTTTAGCATTTTTTTAAAAAAAAATACTGGCAGCCAGATTTTGTTCATTTTCATGGGTTTTTTTTCCCTTTCTGATGAAATTGTTCACATTTCAACAGCTTCTCTGTGTAGCCTGACATGGTGGTTGTGAGAGTGGTTGAGCATTTCTGTGTTCTCAGATAATATGCTGTGTCCAGGTTGGTTCATCAGGTGCTCTGCTATTTATTTATTTCTTTCGATTTTTGACCGCCACTCCCGGAGGCTCAGGGCGGTTTACATATGAGATAGAATGAATAAAAACATAATATAAGAACAAGAACTTTAAAAGCAGTTTAAAAGATTATAACATTAATCAAAAGCTTGCTTGAATAGGTGAGTTTTGCATGCTCTGCGGAAGGTTACAGATTGTGCAGAGCACGAATCTCCGAAGGCAAGGCATTCCACAACACCGGGGCAATGATTGAAAAAGCCCTCCGCCGGGTTGTAGTTAGGCGGAAAGATCTTAAGCTGGGGATGTCCAAGAGGTTTTGGTCCTCTGATCATAGTGGTCTCGGGGGGGGTTGTATGGGACTAGCCGATCCCTTAGATACACTGGCCCCAGACCATGTATGGCCTTGAAAGTGAGAACTAACACCTTGAAAGTGATCTGGAATTCAATTGGTAACCAGTGCAGATCTCGGAGTATAGGTGTTATACGACAACTCGCAGACTCCCCTGCGAGAAGTCGGGCTGCACCAGTCTAAGTTTCCGGATCAGAGTCAAGGGCAGGCCAGCTGCGCCCATACCTTGGGAAGTCTGATCTGGCTACGGTCGTCCACGCTCTGGTCACATCCCGAATAGATTACTGCAACGCACTCTACGTGGGGCTGCCTTTGAAGACAGTTCTCAAACTGCAATTAGTCCAATGGGCGGCAGCCAGATTACTAACGGGAGCTAAATACAGGGAGCATACCACCCCCCTGTTGTGTCAGCTCCACTGGCTGCCTGTCCAATTCTGAGCTCAATTCAAAGTGCTGGTTTTGACCTTTAAAGCTCTATACGGTTCTGGCCCAGCTTACTTGTCCGAACGCATCAGCCGCTACGTCCCACCTCGTAATTTAAGATCATCTGGGGAGGCCCTGCTCTCACTCCCGCCTACTTCTCAAACGCGGTTGGTGGGGATGAGAGTCAGGGCCTTCTCGGTGGTGGCTCCCCATCTGTGGGATGCACTCCCTATGGATATACGATCAACCCCATCCTTCCTGGCATTCAGAAAAAAAAGTGAAATCCTGGTTATGGGACCAAGCGTTTGCACATTAGCACGATACAGCACTTTAGATTGGATTGAAATGGCAAACTGGTGGACAAGACCCAATGCTTCAATTATGGACGGAATACGGTTTTAACTGATGTGAATATATATGATGTATTTTAATGTTAATTGTATTTTAACGAATTTTAATGCCAGCTGTAATTTAATGTATTTAATTTTAACTGTTTTTGGGTTTTTATTATATGTACAGTATGTTGTGTTGGCATCGAATTTTTGCCGTTGTTAGGCCGCTCTGATTCCCTCCCCCCCCCCTCGGGGGTTGAGAAGAAGCGGGGTAGAAATGGTGGAAATAAATAAATAAATAAATGTAAAGAGCGTTACAGTAGTCAAGTCGTGAAATGACCGTGGCTTGGATTACCGTGGCCAGGTCGTTCCGGGACAGGTAGGGATGACTTCTCTGGTTGAAGTAGTCTGCAGTGCCTTTCATGTCAGGAGAAAACGCTTCTAGAACATGGCCATACAACCCGAAAAACCTACAACAACTCAGTGATTCCGGCCATGAAAGCCTTCGACAATACTACATTTAACGCTCTCACAAGCTAAGTCTAACATATCTGGCACATGCTGGAACCCACCTTCTATTACATCAAAGACAATAAGGGACATTGGCTCTATCCTCTTCATCTGTCTAGCTTATGTTCAAGAACCTTCTTAAGATCTAACACTAACTTGACTGCTATGCTATTCGCTAGGAAACCAGCCTACGTTCTAGCAGTCCTAATGTCCTATGTGGTGCTGGTACTAAATATACACTGGGTAATAGTCTTGAGATAGCTGTAAAAAAGACAAGAGTTGTTAAATCCAGTGGTTTGATCGGTAGCAAAACTCCTCAAACTTTTGTTGTGAGGCTGATTATGCTCACAACATTAGTACTTATGAGCATGTCCAGCCCAGGATAGTCTTACTTCCCAATCTGACTGCAGCCGCCCATAAATCTAGGCAACACTGTGAAGGATGCCGATAGTGTGTGCAATCCCAGATCCTTGGGAACATCACAACAAAGGGAACCGAGACAGCACTTTTCAGACTGCATCATTAGCAGTCCCTTACTGCTTGGGCTGATGGTAGAGTCGGGCCCTTCAGGTGGACGAGGGGGAAAAAAACACTTCTAGAATTGGGTATCGTGTGATGTGAAAGAGGGCAAAATGTGGATGGAAAACACCCAAGACACCTTAAATTTAGAAGCAAACGTAACATGTATGTTAATTGTAGAGTGACCCTTTCGTCTTAGGTTTCATGACCATTGCATTTAAAAAAAAATATTTTGTGATGGCTGACGTCATCCTATAAATGTATACTTACACGCGTATTGCCTTGTTATTATTCCAGAAGTTTCAAACATGTCATTTGAAAACAGCCACATATGTGTTACGCATGGAGATATTTTGACAAACTGAATTGAGACGGCCTCCTAATGTCTTTTGATAATGCGAAGAGTTGGAAACCTGTCCTATAGGATGAGTGGATCTATAGGATGAGTGACCATGTTTAGCATTAATTAGAAAATCGATTATTTTGGAAGGCAGTAACAAGTTAAGAATCTAAAAGTCGCTGGTGTTTTGCTTTAGAAAATATACCACGTGGTGGTCATTTGGAAAGTGCTTCTACTTTTGCGTAACTTTCTCTTAGTTTGGGTAGAAATATTCCTGGGAAGCTTTAACAAAAAAACATTATTTCATTTCAGTTTAAACTCTTAGGCACATGTTAGAAAATTTGCTGATGGTCATGAAAATATATCAGCACTTTTTTTTGTGTAGAATTCATATAAAAACGCAGTTCAAAAGAGATTCTGCTACATATACAGAAGTGGGTATGCCTGCCTTACGTGTAACCCCGGTTTATGCGCATAGACGCCAGCACCATCCATGCGTACTAGAGCCCCAAACACATATACACACCGCTATTCAAAATATGAACTTGGCGACTAACCTGAAATACTGCAGCAAAAAGAAGTCCATTCAGAGTGAACAGAAAATAGTTGCAGACATTTCCCTTTACTTCTGGCTCCAGTTCAAGAGATTACACTGAATTATGATATTCTATGGCATCCGTATGTCATCCCTAGGAGCTTCTGATACTGGAAACCACAAGAGCAGGCCATCTAGCCATATGCAGCTATGATACAGTAGACATTTCCAGATATCTATTTCTACTGTGGTTAATACTTTCTTGGTTGATAACATTCAGCAGATGGGATAAGTAATCTGAACCAGCTGAATGGCCTGGTCATCTTGGCACCATGCTCACTTTTGCAGGGGTAGGCGGTCCTGACGAAGAACGATACATGTGGGTTGGAGAGGTTGGAGACAGTTTAACAGGGCTGATCGGTTCGGATGTCTGAAGTTTCCACATCAGCTCTTCGTTTGTTCGGCTCAGCCTCTTCTTTTCCTTGCTTTCCTTTTCAACATGCTCCTGAAGATTTGCATTTTCTTCAGATAACTGTCTGGAGGGGGAAACAAGGCACCATCAGGACTGGACTTGCTTGTAACAGTATGCTCCCTCTGTCCCACAATGCTCCCACAATGTCATTTATTTATTTCCATCATTTCTACGCCGCTTCTTCTCAACCCCCGAGAGGGGACTCAGAGCAGCCTAACAACGGCAACGATTCGATGCCACATAGTATACATATAATAAAAGCAAACAGTTAAGAATAAAATACATTAAAATACAGCTAGAATTAAAATACATTAAAAATACAATTAACATTAAAATGCATCGTGTACATTCACAACAGTTAAAACAGTATTCCATCCATAAGCATTAGGTCTTGTCCACCAGATTGCCATCTCAATCCAATCAAAGTGCCGTATCGTGCTAAAGTGCAAACGCTTGGTCCCATAACCAGGATTTCACTTTTTTCTGAATGCCAGGAGGGATGAAGATGATCGAATATCAATCGGGAGTGCGTTCCACAGATGGGGAGCCACCACCGAGAAGGCCCTATCCCTCGTCCCCACCAATCGCATTTGAGATGTAGGCGGGAGCGAGAGCAGGGCCTCCTCGGATGATCTTAAGGTACAGGATGGGACGTAGCGGTTGATGCGTTTGGACAAGTAAGCTGGGCCAGAACCGTATAGACTTTGTAAACAGTGTCTTCCTCAAAAAATTGTTGACCTGGATGTTATGGATTTTTGATTCCCACCTCCCCTCATTGTCTTCCTGCCACTGTTTTTACCCAAGAAAAGCAAAGATATTTTCTCTTCAAGAGATCAGTATGATGGCTGATTATTTTTAAAGACATAGCTTGGTCAGTCTGCAATATCAAAATGTAAAAGGGATCTTCTAGAGACTAACCGAGAGAACAAAGTTGGTACAATGAATAGATTGTCTACTTCCTCAAATGTACGCAGTGAGTGAGCTAAGAACACACCTATTCCTTCACACTTCATTCCATGCACCTGAGAAAGTAGACTTACCACTTCATCGGACGGGTAAATTTTCCCATTGTATGCTGCTTCCATTGCTTTCGGCATGGACTGTTCTGCCTCCAGAGGCACAATTTATAATCTGATCCCTGTGCCTTTAAGGCTGTGGTTCCCAAAGTGGGCGGTACCTCCCCCTGGTGGGCGGTGGGGCGATCCAAGGGGGCGCTGGGAGGCTCAGGAGAATTTGGGGGGCGCTGAACCCCTATAAGGGGGCAGTAGCGTGAGCCAGGCTTACTTGTCACTCGCAGGGTTGCGCTCCTGCGAGGAGGTTCCCGTTGGAAGAAAGAGGCGATACACAGGACTGCGCCGTGGGCGAGGTTGATGAGAGGAAGGAGGCGCGGGCTGCGGTTTCCACGGCAACACCTGCCCGGGGATTCCAACTTCCAACACAGTCATAAGCACACGATCCCCGGGCAGGCGTTGCTGTGGAAACCGTAGCACGCGCCTCCTTCTTCTCGTCAACCTGCCCATAGCACAGTCCTGTGTATTGCCTCTTTCTTCCAATGGGGACGTCCTCGCAAGCGCGCCTTGCTGGGCCCGGCACAGGGCGGGGCGAGTGAGAGGCGCTTTTCAAGGTGGGCCTCGCTTTTCAAGGTGGACCTCTTTTTTCAATGCCATAAAACAACATGCAATTAAAATAACATTTAAATTAAAATTTAACACATTAAAACATTTAATTTTATGAAAAAGGTAGAAACATTAAAACATATATCTTTCTGTTTAAATGCTATTAATTTTTTTAAAAAATTATTTCTAGGGGGGCGGTGAGAATTTTTTTTTCTGGAAAGGGGGCAGCAGGCCAAAAACGTTTGAGAACCACTGCTTCAAGAATAAGGGGAGGGTTAAAGACAAAAAAAGAGTACATGAATCCACATCACGGCAGAGTTAAAAGATAGTAAAATAATAATAGCCATGTCACATCGGAGATATATAGATAGTAAAATAATATATAGTCTAGTAGGAGATAATTAGATAGTTATAGTTATTTAGATAGAGATAGTGACATTGTGGCATAGATGATATAGTATAGAAGTTACATCTAATAACTATTTAGTAAAATAAAGGCAGTCATATTTTGGATAAGCAAAAGACTGCAGAAGATCATAGGGTTTCCTTTCATATAGTGCAGGGCTGGGGGCCGCATACGGCCCCCAGCCCCTTTCCTGCGCCCCCCTAAGCTTTTTAATAAAAATAAAAACAAAAATTAAATAATAATATTTTTAAAAATTACCCACTTCCGGGTTCCGGAGCAAGTATCGCGAGACTACGGAAGGCACACGGGATTTCGCTCTCAACGCGAGATCACGCCTGCGTTGAGAGCGAAATCCCGTGTGGCTTCCATAGTCTTGCGATACTGCTGTTGCCGAAATCTCGGCTACTGAATCCCCTGCGGCCCACGCAGACATGATTTGGACCTTCTCGGCTGCTGCCTCGGTCGGTCGTCGCCTCTGCTCGTGGTCCGGCTACTCCTGGATCCTGCGCGTTTGGGAAGGTAGGCTAACCTTTATGTTATTATTATGTAATTGTGTATGGATGCCCCTTATGAATTCCCTCCATGCATTTCCCCTTAGTAAAAGATTATATTTGATTGTATGGATGCCCCTTATGAATTCCCACCTTGCATTTCCCCTTAGTAAAAGATTATATTTGATTGTATGGATGCCTCTTATGAATTGTAAGTAAATTGGAGCCGGGGGAGGGGCGGGGCGGGAGCGGAGCTGGGGCGGAGCCGGGGCGGGGACAGAGCCGGGGCGGGGCCAGACCCTTCGGCCCCCCAGGTCATCAGTGACCAGAATTCAGGCCCCTGGGCCGGTAGAAGTTGGACAGCCCTGATATAGTGGCAACCAAAGGAAAGGAAATTCAGATTGTTTAAATAAACGTCATTTGACTGTACACACAGACTCCAACCTGTCCTTTGTGTAAAATTCCTTCTAATCCAACCCAAGTAACAGAGGCAGAATATGAAACATTTACACGGCATACAGGCACTTCCAGCTGGACTCTGTGCTGAAAAGGGAAAGCAAGCAGTGCACGCCACTGCTCTGGCATCATGGGAGCCTTCCCATGTTCAGGAAGAAAGTATCAGAACGCTGAATTTAGAAAGTATTTTGTATTGAATAATTACTCCGAAGGAGTTTCAGGCAAACTAAATATATCAACCCAAGTCGGGTGCCAAAACTTAACAAAAATTCAATCTCACAATTGAAGTAGCTCACATAGGAATCAATGTCAAATAAGTAAGTTCACCAATTAATAGGTGGGATGAGAGGACGAATGCGCCGCAGTAGAAATGGTGTTGCACCCCAATGGGTATTTGTAATCCCATCCCGATGGGTGTTTGTAATCCAGTAAGGGAGTGGAATGCAGACCCGCCGGCAAGCACAATCTTAGGCTCAGTGGCGTCCCCAATTCGGAGAAATGGTTATGCGGACGGTGTTTGCGAAGTCTTCTGGCCGCATAACCATTTCTCCGGGTGGGACGCCACTGAGCCTAAGATTGTGCTTGCCGGCGGGTCTGCATTCCACTCCCTTACTGGATTACAAACACCCATCGGGGTGGGATTACAAATACCCATTGGGGTGCAACACCATTTCTACTGCGGCGTTACTCCGTCCTCTCATCCCACCTATTAATTGGTGAACTTACTTATTTGACATTGATTCCTATGTGAGCTACTTCAATTGTGGGATTGAATTTTTGTTAAGTTTTGGCACCCGACTTGGGTTGATATATTTAATTTGCCTGAAACTCCTTCGGAGTAATTATTCAATACAAAATACTTTCTAAATTCAGCGTTCTGATACTTTCTTCCTGGTTCTGCAGTGACCACGCCCGTTGTGTTATATTGTACCAGCCTTCCCATGTTGCCTTCCCTTCAATTGGGGGGGGGGGGGGAGTCAGGTGGCAATGTTTCATCCATGGGATGAGGGCACGTTATAATGGGTGATGTGAGACGTGGAGCAGTAGCCTTTATGATAAGGTCCTTAGTCTACAAAAGCTCCATGGGCCTTTATGATAAGGTCCTTAGTCTATGAAAGCTTATCCTACCAACTTCATTTTTTCAGTTACTCTCTTACTACCTCATCACATGGACCAATTTGCCCGTCATATATTGCTTTAGGTCCATTTTCAGCACGGAGCCCTTCACACGAGACACAGGCACTTCTGGTTGGACTGCATGCTGAAAAGGGAAAGGAAGTGACGCACGCCACCATGGTAGCAACACAAGAGCCTTCCCATGTTGCCTTCCCAGCAATTGGGGGGGCAAAGTAAGGCAATATGTAACTAAGTAGATGATGCAGAATTATGATCAATGGTTCCTCATCAGTAAAAAAACCCCACACATTTGGACATTTAGCTTCCAATATCATCTCTAAAATATCCAGATGCAATGTAATTGAGCAATGGGCATGCATGACTGAACCAAACTTAAGCCATTGTAGAAAGTAGGCGTAAGCACAGACTACCTTGCTGTTTCACAAGAGAGGCACCGCAGTTCAGTGGCAGAGCACATGCTTTACATGCAAGCAATATTAATATTCTCCCCCCACTCCCCCTGTGCCTTTAAGTCCCACTCCCCCTTGTGCCTTCAAGTCGGTGAGGAGCCTCGGTGTCATCCTGGAATCTTAAGATGACAATGGAGGCCCAGATTGCCTCCACGAGCAAAAGGGCCTTCTTCCACCTACGCCAAGCGAGGCAAATGGCGCCCTACCTACCAACGGTTAGCTACAGTAATCCACGCCACGGTTACATCAAGGCTGGATTACTGCAACGCCTTGTATATGGGTCTGCCTCGGTCACTAACCCGCAAGATGCAGATTGTGTAGAATGCTGCCGCCAGGCTCCTCACAAAAACACCAATGAGATGCCACATTACACCATCCCTGCAGCGCTTGCACTGGCTGCCGGTCGAGTACAGAGTCCTATATAAGACCCTGACTTTCAAGGCTCTGGGGGGCCAGGGTCCTTCATACTTAAAAGACCGCTTAACTCTACCTACCCACCCAAGAGCACCACGGCCAGCAAACGAGAACCTCCTCTGTATCCCGGGTCTGAGAGAGGCTCACCTGGAGTCCACGAGGAAGAGATCTTTCTCTGTTGCGGCCCCCGCCCTGTGGAACTCTCTACCGCCAGACCAAAGAGCCACCCTCGACCTGCCCCAATTCTTGGCGGCACTTAAGACATGGCTATTTAGGAAAGCCTACGCATAATACGGAAACCAGCGACCCGGAATTCACCGAGTCCGATATTTCAGCTATTTTAACCATTTTAATATTTTATACCCTAGTACTGCTATCGCTAGCTGTGTAAGTCGCCCGGAGCACACACGTGGAGGGCGACTCATAAATAATAAAGTTCAGTTCAGTTCAAGTCTATGGCTCATGCCTGAATTTCATTGGATTTTCTTAGACAAGGATTATCCAGAGTGGTTTTGCCAATTCCTCTGAAACGTAGCCTAGAATACATCTATCATCTAAGCATTAACCAGGACTGCTCTTGCTTAGCCTCAAAGATCAGACCAGATTTAGTGCCATTAGGACAATTGGGTCTGCCTCTATAGTAAAGGTAAAGATTTTCCCCTGACGTTAAGTCCAGTCGTCTCCGACTCTGGGGGTGGTGCTCATCTCCATTTCTAAGTCAAAGAACCGGCGTTGTCCATAGACACTGCCAAGGTCATGTGGCCAGCATGACTGCATGGAGTGCCGTTACCTTCCCGGCAGAGCAGTACCTATTGATCTACTCACATTTGCATGTTTTCAAACTGCTAGGTTGGCAGAGGCTGAGGCTAACAGCGGGAGCTCACATCGCTCCCCGGATTTGAACCTGCAACCTTTCGGTCAGCAAGTTCAGCAGCTCAGATATCCACAGCTAAAAATGTCTTTGGAAGTACAGGCTGTCAAGAGACCCCGAAGAGCCACTTGCCATCAGAGCAGACATTGCTAGGCTAGTAGAACCAATGGCACACACGCATAATATTTTAATGCCAGAAAAGCCAATATTGCTAATGATCTAAAGAAGGATGCAGTCCTTTTGCATACACTGCAATATCCAGGATGTTGCTAAGTACCTCTTGGACAGCATTCATTTTGCAGAAAGAATCACAAAAACGATCCATTCTCTGGATCATAAGATAATTCCAAAAGGGGTTGTTAAGCAAGGGGCTTGTCGTTGCTGCCAGGTGGGTTTTGATTGTTTGACAATCCCAGCGTACGCCCAAAGACAATTTGCTTTGATGTGCAGAAACAAAATATTAGCCCTTTGTATTGCTACACTGCTTATCTTTTCTGCATATTGGGTCAGGATTGTCTTTTGCTGTGTCATCGGATGCTGGTGCACCGGTAAAAGCTGAAGGACAGTTCAGGTCACAGTGGAAGTGGCTTTTAATGTCAGAGCAAGGCTTGGCACATTGACTGGATATTGAAAAGGAAGCCAAGAAATTATCTTGAGTCTCTTGGGTGGCTGCCTGAGAAGCAGTTCCTGCTGAGACAGACAGAAGATGGAGTGGAGGCAGGTAATCAAGGATCCTCAGAAAACACTGAGGCAGGCCAATAGCAAGCATACGAGGAAACAAAGACTTCGGCAGGTCTGCATCATTGGCCATGTAGTTACTCACTATAGATGTATACATTAACACAGTGTTTCCCAACCTTTTTGGGCCGCGGCAAAATCCTGGGGCACACCACCAACCAAAATGACACAAAAGGACACTCTAACACAGTAATACATATAGTTAAAATGTTTTTAAATGTATTATACACTCAGTGTGAAACCTGGGCCTGTTTCGATGAACACAACATAGATATCCTGGCAGGAATGGCAGAAAGACACACACAAAGGTCTTGCTCAACAGCTGGGAGTTATAGTTCACCCGCAATCAAAGAGCATTCTGAACTCCACCAATGATGGAATGGAATCAAACTTCCCACACAGAACTACCATAACCAAGAGAAAATACTATAAGAGTTTGGTGGGCATTGACCTTGAGTTTTGGAGTTGTAGTTCACCTATATCCAGAGAGCACTGCAGAGGGGAGGGAGGAAGACGTGGGGCGAGTCTGCGCAGTAGTGCCCGCACGGGTCATGTCTTCCTCCCTTCCCCCTCCCGCAGAAGCGGCAGCGTGAGCAAAGTGAGGCAAAGCAAGCAGAGCGAGGCTGGGTGAAGAGAGCCCGAGTGGAGAAGAAAAAGTGTTCAGCAGGAGGGGGAAGAAAGGGTATTGGAGGTTCCAATTTCCCACGGCACACCTGATGATCGCTCACGGCACACTAGTGTGCCACAGCACACTGGTTGAGAAACACTGCATTAACAAGACTGCAAGTTTGGGTTACATGAGGGATTTATGATCTGATAGTCTGTTTTCCTCCTAAATAACTATATTTTTCAATTAGTGCTTCAAGCAAGGTGATTAAGTAAAAATAAAGGTTTTCCCCTGACATTAAGTCTCGTCGAGTCTGACTTTGAGGCAGAGGGCGGGGCTGAGTTTGATTGGGGGGGTGAGTCTGAGTGAGAAAGGGTCTACCCTAGCAAACCTTTTGTATCGTTATCCCAATACCCCCATGCATATGGGATATATTGAGCATGGTGATCAGATCATGATATAAATAAACATAACAGTTTCAATAATGTACCAGTAAGGCCTTTTTGCGGACTACCCCTCATTTTCCTTCGTGCCACGGCCATTTCCCAGGAAACACCTACAAACGCCACAGCAACTCAGGGGGCGTTTGCAGACGCGGAAGCTTTCCTTCTCCGCTGGACCAACTGGCAGGCACACACTCGCAAGCGCATGACTGTCTCAGCCTGCCAGTTGGAATCCCTGGGCAGGCGTTACCTGGAAACTGCAGAGCGCTCCCCTTTCTTTCCTCAACTCCGCCCATGGCGAAGTCCCATCTTGCCCCTTCCAAGGGACCCGTTGGATTAGAAAGGGGGATACAGGACTGCGCCGTGGGCGGAGTTGAGGAGAGGAAGGGAGCACGCGCTGCGGTTTCCAGGCAGTGCCTGCACGGGGTTTCCAACTGGCAGGCGCAGACTCGCACACTTGCGAGTTGGAATCCTGCCACCGCCCCCTTACAGGGCTTCAATGTCCCCCAAATTCTCCTGAGCCTCCCACCGCTCCCTTAGATCGCCTCACTGCCCACTAGGGGGCGATACTGCCCACTTTGGGAACCACGGGGCTATGCCAAAGCCAGACACTTCTCTGATCCTCCTCTCTTTCACCAACTATTGAACAGCTGTGAGAGAAGGAAGGCTGTAGTGCCATAACAATGAACCCGAGAGGGTGACGTTAGTCTTTCCAGAGGGAGGAAGAAACAAAACAATAACAAAAGGCAGAAGAGGAGAGGGAGACAACAACTACATACACAAGGCTACATTTGATTTGCTCGTGCATGCTACTGTCAGAATGACAACTTCTCCAGAAATCAGTTCAGTGGTGTTTATTCTCAGGAAAACATAACATAGGATTTGGGTTGCTGTGAGTTTTCCGGGCTGTATGTTCCAGAAGCAATCTCTCCTGACGTTTCGCTCACATCTATGGCAGGCATCCTCAGAGGTTGTGAGGTCTGTTGGAAACTAGGCAAGTGAGGTTTATATTATCATGGCCATACAGCCTGGAAAATTCACAGCAACCCAGTGATTCCAGCCATGAAAGCCTTCAACAACACATACATCGTTATCCACTGTCTGAAGCACTTTCATTTTCATAGGAAGCCTTATAAACATGTCTTCCAGATGATAGTGTTGTGCTGCTACATTAGGGAAAACAACTCCCAACATGTTCCCCAACCCAGCTGTAAGGGAGACCAGTGGTATTATTGTGTGCCAGTTGAGCCCGTAGCTTGGGAAGTCAGACTTGATCACAGTAGTCCACACACTGGTTATATCCTGAATAGACTACTGCAACATGCTCTATGTGGGGCTGCCTCTGAAGACTGTTCAGAAGCTACAAATGGTCCAACAGGTGGCAGCCAGATCGCTCCCTGGAGCGTCGTACAGGGAGCATACAACCTCCCTGTTACGTCAGCTCCTCTGGCTGCCAATCTGCTACCAAGCACAATTCAAAGTGCTTGCTTTAGCACAGGGCTGTCCAACTGGCGGCCCTGGGGCCGCATACGGCCCCCCAGCCCCTTCCCTCCGCCCCCCTAAGCTTTTTAATAAAAAATAAAAATTGAAAAATAAAATAAAATAAAAAAATACCTACTTCCAGGTTCGGAGCAAGTATCGCGAGAATACGCAATCCCCCGGGTATTTCGCTGTCACCGCGATATCAGGCGGGCGTTGAAAGCTAAATCCGGTGTGTTTTGTGTTTTCTCGCGATACTCTTCGGCTACTCTACTACTGGATCGCTGAGGCCCACAGACGTGATTAGGACCTTCTTCGACTCAGTCGGTCGTCGCCTCTCTTGTCCGGGTACTCCTGGATCCTGCGCGTTTGGAAAAGGTAGGCCGAAGCAGGGGCTCCTCAGGGGGCTCCTCATTCCCTCCCCCCCCATCTCCCCTCATGTATAAAATATAAAATTAAATAAATTTAAAGATGAAATAAGGGGAGATGGGATACATTAAGGGGGGGGAGGATGGAATTAAATATATTTAATATTAAATAAAAATAAGGGGGGAGGGGAGGATGGAATTAAATATATTTAATATTAAATTAAAATAATTTAATATCTTATCCCTGCATTTTATCTCAGTAAAAGATTATATTTGACTGTATGGATGCCCCTTTTGAATGCCCACCCTGCATTTTATCTCAGTAAAAGATTATATTTGACTGTATGCATGCAGGGGCGGGGGCGGGGGCAGAGCCAGGGGCGGGGGCAGACCCTACGGCCCCCCAGGTCATCAGTGACCGGAATTCAGGCCCCTGGGCCGGTAGAAGTTGGACAGCCCTGCTTTAGCATATAAAGCTCTAAACGGCTCTGGCCCAGCTTATCTGTCCGAATGTATCTCCCTCTATGATCAGTTTAAGGTCATTTGGGGAGGCTCTGCTCTCGATCCTACCTCTCTCGCAGGCACGATTGGTAGAGACGAGAGATAGGGCCTTCTCAGAGGTGGCCCCTCAGCTGTGGAACTCCCTCCTCAGTGATGTTAGATCAGACCCCTCCCTTCTGACCTTCCACAAGAGAATGAAAACATGGCTTTGTAACCAAGCCTTTAGAGAACTTGTGCAATAGACAAGAGCAATAGAACAATGTGCAATGATCATTGGAACGGCCCAGATTATGCTTGTGGATTATGTGTTTGACTCTGAATTCTTGTTTTTAAATGTTTTAATTGTTTTAATGTATTTTTAAAATCTATTTTATATTTATTTGAGTGTAAATTGTGTTTCAGGGCATCACATTGTTGCCTCTATGTAAAGCCGCCTTGAGTCTCCTCTGGGGTGAGAAAGGCGGGGTAGAAATGTCGTAAATAAATAAATAAATAAATAAATAAATATTATTTATTTACTAGGGGAAGTTAAACTCCAGAGGTGTAATAAAAGCACTGATTTCAGTAAAATCAAGTAAGAAACAAATCAGTCCATGGCCATTTTGATTTGAATCAAGCACATCTTGGGTAATCTTGCAAATATTTACTTGAGATGCTGGAAAAATCTCATTCAGCTTACATTTTAACTGATCTTAATTAACCCTTTTCACACTAACACATAGGTTGAAATGCAGCAACCCTTCACCATTTTAAAGCTCTTCTTTGTTCAAAACTGTGGTTCCATATATATATATTTACTAGCTGAGGACCCGGCGGTACCCGGGTTATTTGAGGAAGGCATTGTGTGCCAAGGTTGGTTCCTATTAGATGTTTATGTGGCTTGCAGTGGTCTCAGGAACTTAGTGAAGGTACTGCAAGTCCCATTGGCCATGGTCCACCCCCCTCCAAACAGCATCAGAATGTAGAGTGGGTCATGGGGGCTGTATGTGTCACATTTGGTCTTGATCATTCTCTGAATGAGGGTTGCAGTGGCCTCTGGAAGTGAGGGAAGGTACTGGAAGTTCCATCATCCATGGTCCCCCGTTCTCCAAACTGCACCAGGATGTAGAGTGGGTCATGGGGGCTCTGTGTGCCAAGTGTGGTCTTGAGCAGTCATTGGATGAGGGTCACAGCGGTACTTCAACTGCCATCATGAGTAGTCCATCCCACTCAAAACGGCACCAGGATGTGGTGTCATGGGTACTCTGTGTGCCAAGTTTGGGCCTGGTCTCTGCTGTGTAGGGGCTGCAATGTTCTTTGGGAAATGAATTGGGTGAAGGTACTGCAAATCCCATCATTGGTGAGCCATCCTGCCGTAAACTGCAGCAGGTTTGTAAAGTGGGCCATTGGGCCTCTGTGTGCCAAGTTTGGGCCTGATTCGTCTTTTGTGTGGGCCACAGTGCTCTAAGGAAGTGAATTAAAGTGCTGCAAGTCCCATCATCCATGGTCCAGCCTCCCTCAAACTACACCAGGATGTAGGGTGCATCTTGGGGGGGGGGTCTGTGTGCCAAGTTTGGTCTTGTTCTGTCGTTGTTGGGGGCCTAGTCAGGAAAATCAAATTGAGGAAGCCTTGCTGTGAATGTTGGGCCTGGTCTGTAATTTATAGGGGCTACAGTGTTGTTTGGGAAGTGAATAATGTGATGGTACTGCAAATCCCATCATTCATGGCCCATCCTGCCCTAAACCACACCAGGTTGTGAAGTGGGCCATTGGGCCCCTGTTTGCCAAGTTTGGTCCTGACCCGTCATTGCTGTGGGCCGCAGTGGCTGACTGCCTGAGGCCTTTCCTTTTCCCTCTTTTCCTGAGTCACTTTAGAATGTTGGAATGTGGCTGGCCAATCGGAGTCCTTTATGCAAATACCATTTCAGTTGCAAACAATCCCCTCTGTCTGGGGCCGTAGAATGTTGGAGTTCTGAGGCTAGCCAATCAGAGCCATTTATTCAAATAATCTCATAGTGGCAGCCAATCGAAACACTGGCACATATTCCTCCCATCGCACCACCACAAACACTGGCTTTTATTATATACACTAGCTTGGGGACCCGGCCCTGCCCGGGTTATTTGAGAAGCGCAGCAGGATGTAGAGTGGGTCATGGGGGCTCTGTGTGCCAAGTTTGGTCTTGATCCATCATTATTGGGAGTTGCAGTGGTATCATGAAATTACTGAAGGTAGTGCAAGTCCCATCATCTCTGTCCCCCCCCAAAGTGTAGTAGGATGTAGATTGGGTCATGGGGGCTCTGTGTGCTAAGTTTGGTCTGTATTGGTGAATGGATGAGGGATGCATTGTTTTTTGGAAGTGAGTGAAGGTACTTCAAGTCCCATCATCCGTGGTCCGTCTCACAGTAAACTGCACCAGGCTGTAGAGTGGGTCATGAGGGCTCTGTGTGCCAGATTTGGTGTTGATCAGTCATTGGATTAGGTTTGTAGCAGGATTGGGAAGTGAGGAAAGGTACTGCAAGTCCCATCATCCATGTTCTGTCCCCCTCCAGACTTCAGTAGGATGTAGAGTGGGTCACTGGGGCTCTGTGTGCCAAGTGTGGACTTTCTTGGTGTTTTTTGGGGGCCACAGTGGTCTGTGGGAACAGAAGGGTGTGAAAATACTACAAATTCCATCATCCATTGTCAGTCCTCCCCTGAACCTCACCAGGACGTGAAGGCAGTCATGGGGGTTATGTGTGCCAAGTTTGGTCTCAATCGGTAATTGGATGAGGGTCGCAGCAGACTTGGGAAGTGAGTAGAGGTACTTCAAGTCCCATCATCCATGGTCCACCCTCCTCCAAACTGCACCAGGACGTAGAGTGGGTCATGAGGGCTCTCTGTGGCAAGTTTGCTGTTGATCAATCATAGGATTAGGTTTGTAGCAGTCTTGGGAAGTGAGGGAAAGTACTGCAAGTCCCATCATCCATGTTCTGTCCCCCTCCAAACTTCAGTAGGATGTGGACTGGGTCACTGGGGCTCTGTGTGCCAAGTGTGGTCTTTCTCGGTGTTTGTTGGGGGCCACAGTGGTCTGTGGGAACAGAGGGGTGTGAAAATACTACAAATTCCATCATCCATTGTCAGTCCTCCCCAAACCTCACCAGGACATGAAGGCAGTCATGGGGGTTATGTATGGCAAGTTTGGTCTCGATCAGTGATTGGATGAGGGTTGCAGCGGACTTGGGAAGTGAGTAGAGGCACTTCAAGTCCCATCATCCATGGTCCACCCTCCTCCGAACTGCACCAGGACGTAGAGTGGGTCATGGGGGCTGTGTGTCCTGAGTGTGGTCTGTATTGGTCCTTTTTGGTGGCCTCAGTGGTCTGTGGGAACCAAAGTGTTGGAAAGTACTACAAATCCCATAATCCGTGGGTCATGTCCCCCGACCCGTGCCAAGGCGTAAAGGGGGTTAAGGGGGTTATGTGTACCAAGTTTGGTGCAGGTCCATCACCCTGGTCGCTGAAAGTGGCTGCCACATATGTGGCCTGTGAAAGTGGCTGCCACATATCCGCCCTGGCCTGGCCCGTGAAAGTGGCTGAAAGTGGCTGCCACATATCTGCCCTGGCCTGTGAAAGTGGCTGCCACATATCCGCCCTGGCCTGTGAAAGTGGCTGCCACATATCCGCCCCTGGCCTGTGAAAGTGGCTGCCACATATCCGCCCTGGCCTGTGAAAGTGGCTGCCACATATCCATATCCGCCCTGGCCTGGCCTGTGAAAGTGGCTGCCACATATCCGCCCTGGCCTGTGAAAGTGGCTGCCACATATCCGCCCTGGCCTGTGAAAGTGGCTGCCACATATCCGCCCTGGCCTGTGAAAGTGGCTGCCACATATCCGCCCCTGGCCTGTGAAAGTGGCTGCCACATATCCGCCCTGGCCTGGGAAAGTGGCTGCCACATATCCTGCCCCTGGCCTGTGAAAGTGGCTGCCACATATCCGCCCGCCCTGGCCCGTGAAAGTGGCTGCCACATATCCTGGCCTGTGAAAGTGGCTGCCACATGGCCTGTGAAAGTGGCTGCCACATATCCGCCCTTGCCTGTGAAAGTGGCTGCCACAATCCGCCCTTCCGCCCTTCCGCCCTCCGCATACACACAAACATTCCGTTTTATAAAGGTATACAGATAGATAAATAGATAGATGGTGACTCATATACAAAAATGCAGATAAAATGCAAATTTTAGAAAAGAACTTTCATAACTGAAAATTTGAGTTTATGTTCAGTATTTTTTTTTTAAAAAAAATTAGAAAATGGAAGAAAGCAGGGTTATGTTTTAAACTCTTATGAAACCATTATGAAGTGGCCTTTCCATCTATACTTGGAAGTCAGTCCCACTAAAGTCAATGGTTCTCAGATCAGAATGAGCCTTAGCTACAATTGTTTACAAAGTCTCAATGAGCTACGTGAATGTCATCTTCCTTCCACTGAGCTGCTTCTCTATAAAAAGCACACATGAGGAAAGTTACCATTTTATAACTGTAACTATAACTCCCCATTTATATTTTCAATTTCAAATCGGGAGCAATTATTTAGACAGACCTTGTCACCACGGTGTTCTGATCGATGCGGACTCTGAGGTCCTCGTTTTGCTGTCGAAGTACTTGAATCTTTTCTTCCAATATTAGGTTCTTTTCAGCCTGGAGCAATAGAAGGGATAGTTATATGTTTACAGAAGCTGAAGCATTAACGTCAGTATAGGGCGGTTTTCCAACAGGAACAAAGGACAGGACTGAGCTCAAGGACAGGCTAAGCAGCCAGTGGCTAGGGATGTACTAGCTCCAGCACTGAGTTTTGCCAGCTCTTACAATCTGATGACCTCAAAGGTTAAATTGTTTGCACTACTGGCCCCATAAGTGCTAATCAGCTTAGCAAATAGGGTTCATTGCCAAGATCTGCCTGGCTTCCAAGAGTTGCTACTTGAAGCAGGCATCTCATACTGAGGCCCCATCTGCAATGACCATTTAATGCAATTCAAAGCTAGCTTCAAACTGGTGGGCAGACACCAACGTTCCACAAAAATGCATGAAAGAAAACCCTTAATGTGCACTAGTGCTTTGTAGTTTGTGTCATTACTATTCGGGCTGCAAACTGTTTCTAGGATTTCCTTTGTAATCATCTGCACAGAAAACCACTTTCTTCGATCCCGGTTTGAAACTGCACTAAATGGTCAATGCAGTTGGGGCCTATGATTAAACTTTCACCTTTAGCTTGGGAGTTGTGCATCTAATGTAAGGATTTAAGCATATGATTACTTCATTGTCACATGTGAAAATAAGTAACGTTTACAGTTTTTTTCTCTGCTGCAGAGTAAACAAGTTTCTATCCAGTCCTCATGAGATAGTCACACATCCAGAAGTGTTTGGAGAAATCATTCTGTGCAGAAATACCCACATTTTTTGCAATTTTTTTTAGAAGTTCTGCAAAACAAAAGAAATAAAAGCATGTGTTTGAGATAAACACATGGGTTTTTTTTGTGCAAGGCTGGAAGGTTTCTTTTTGGCACAAAATGCAGCCATATTGGAAACAAGGGCCCATGGGGCTATCTAGAAACACGTTTTGCGCAAAATGTGTTTGTGAATATTTCTGCACGCAATAATTTCCAAGACATGTTTACGGCTGTGCGAATAAACAAAACAATTGGGATAACTACCTAATAGCACACAACAAAAACACTACAAAAAGAAAATAACCATCATCTCTTATACTGTACAAAAGTCCCAGTGCCACAATAGTCTCAAATAATCCAAAAAGTGCCTAAATAAATCTGCATATGCTCATTTTTCATTAATTCTATATGTGGTTCAATTTCCAGAAATGAATTCACAAGAATGTATATTTCTATTCACTTAAATAATCCCAACTTTAATTAGTAGCGTGACTGGAGATTCATTTTAGTTTAGCCGGAACTGTTTGTAAACAATGAAGGGGCGCATTCACTCCGTCCGGGATATATGAATACATACAACTAAACCAAGGATTCTTGGCGATTCTTCCCTTCGGCTTTCTATCGACTGAAATTATATTGGATTGAAACTATTTGTGTGTTCATCCACTCATTAAGATTGGACGCATCATTCCTTCCACAATGGGGCTGGAGGGTTCACGTCTCTCCGTTCCGCAGCGTGGCTGGGATACTTTCCAAGTAACAAGGGACTATTTCGGCTCCCTCTTGGGATAATATGGATTACAATCTTTATTGAGGACCACTGTGAACCTACTTGTGGTTCATCCCAGCAACTTTTGTGAACGAAGATATTATACTCAAGAAATGTAAATGCTCAATATAGAAAGAACATCAAGCATATAATATACATATAAAGAACACATTGGAGTACAATACCATGCAATGTCTGAAGGTCACCAAGGATAATCCAAATAAGGTAGAAAAGTCCGTGATATAATACAAATAGTCCGGGGTATATTTCAATGAGTCCGGGATAATATACAAAGAGTTCAGTATGGGGAAGGTGTGAGGGGTACTCCAAAAGGGGGTTCAAAAGACCATATGAAGTCCAATATGGTATTAGGATGAGGTGAGACATAGATTCAATCTATGGGTAGTAATCCCAGGGAAGCCAAAAAGCCGACGGAACAGCGTGAGAGTATCACGTTTCCCATTGGTCAATTTAATCCGTTTCGCCAAGCAGTATTGATGATCGCTTTTTCAAGGCTTAGGCAGGAAATATATTACTCATCTTATATGCAAATATCAGTAGCATAACCTCGCATCCATGTGTGCAAGGTGACCCAATGGGAAACGTGATACTCTCACGCTGTTCCGTCAGATTTTTGGCTTCCCTGGGATTACTACCCATAGATTGAACCTACGTCTCCCGGACTATTTGTATTATATCACGGACTTCTCTACCTTATTTGGACTATCCTTGATGACCTTCAGACATTGCATGGTATTGTACTCCAATGTGTTCTTTATATGTATATTATATACTTGATGTTCTATCTATATTGAGCGTTTACGTTTCTTGAGTGTTGTTCGCCACCCGTGCTCGTTTTCTCTTAGTTTGCGAAGGTATTATACAATATCCATACCGGATTTTATCCAGTGTGTTTGTACACACACACCATGGGATATCGCGCCTTTACTGTGTTTCGTTAAAATGAATCTCCAGGAACTCTACTAATTAGAGTTGGGATTCTTTAAGTGAATAGAAACTGGCGAATACCAGGTGATAACTGCACAAAATTCTTGCCACAATTTTGTTTTTCCTTAGGAGGTTTTCTCATGTTTTGGAAAATTCATTTTTTTTCAACCAGGAAACCTATGACAGTAAATATTCTCTACATCTCTTTTCTAATGTATATATGAACCTGCCATGTTGCTTGGAAGCTAAAGAAAGAACCAAAGAGAGAGCTCACTAGTTTTTCTAGCTCCATGATTCTCTTTTCCTGTTGATGAATGAGTTGATTCTTCATCTCCAAAACTTCTTTTATACTAATCATGTCTTCCTCTAAATGCTGGTACGGAGCCAGTGCAATCTAAGAGGAAGAAGAGTGATGAGACACAGAAGCAATGGATTTACTTAGCACAGATATTAATCTGCATACATTTCAGTTTATCTAGGAGGTAATAATAAATAATAATACTTTACTTACTTTATTTACTTACTTTATTTATATTCCGCTCTTCTCACCTCGAAGGGGACTCAGAGCGGATTACAGTACACATACTTTGCAGACAATCCCTACAGTTTAACATATGACATGTAAACACGTGACATTTATCACAGTACAGTACATACATTTTTTGACATATTATACATATATTGACAAACAGAGGCAAACTTTCTGGCCACCAGGGGGAGCTGATGCTTCTGCATTCCTCAGCGATTCTTTATGGCCTCATAAATCAGTCAAAATTCGTCTCTCCACTTTAATGTGGTGCCTTTATCTCCTACTTGACAAATGTATCTGTCTTTCGGGCTGCAAAGGTCGGCAGCAAGCTATACTTAAGGTCGAGAACCCACCTCGACCCAGGCAGGCCTCGAACTCATGACCTACTGGTCAGAAAGATCTTATGCAGCTGACACTTAGACAGCTGCACCACATTCCCGGTGCTAATAACTATATTTCTTCCCAGTGTGAAAAAGTCTGGCATGAACAGAGTGTTATGGCTTGCTTGCTTGAGTCAATAATCCTTCAGAACTTGCTGGCCCAAATACTATCTCAAGCAAGCAAACATGACACTCTGTCTATGCAGCTCTGTGTTTTTTCTCTGTCCTGGCGTACCTTGGAGGTGGGGGGGGACGGGGACTCCTTGTGTGGAGGGCAGGGAAATAGGAAATGTTTCAGATGACAAAAAGCATTGATATCAGTTTGGAGACAGAAGGAAATGAGGTTGGCAGATATCACCTTCCTTTTTCTTCCCTTCAGAGCTCCGAGTCCTACATCTCCATCATCTAAATTGCCTCTCTCTCTCTCCATAAGCCATCTACTTTCACTAGATAAGTAATCTTAACTATATTTCTCCACAGTGTGGGGCCCAGAAAAAGTGGAAAACTGTAAATAAAATGCATTATTTTTTTTAACCTGTAGGGATCTCTAGGCCCTCCAGCATGACTCTATGGTCAACACCTGGGAGATGTTGACTACAGACAAACTGTAGAAACTAGAGATTCCTAGAGAGCCCATATTAGTCAAATCCACAAGTAATCAAACCCACAAAAGCGAAACCCACAAATATGGATGGACAACTGTAGATAGCTGCCATGTGGGAAGTTCTGTGTGAAGACCCAAAGGGTAACATAACAGATCCATCTAAAAGTCATCCAGGTATTGAAAGCACACTCTAGCAAAGTGAGACCCACTAGGCAAAAAAGAAAAGAAAGAAAGCACATAGATTTTCTTGAGCAAAAAAGAAAATTTTATGTGGAGGAAACTCTTTTTTTTGCACAAAATATTTTTTTCCTATTTAGAAATGCTACATGAAATTCTACTGGCAAGTCCTAATTAAAGTAAATCCATTTAAATCTCTCTCTTGGCATTACTTCGCGAACGAAGATTCTTAGGAAGGATTCATCCCACGCTATTTACAAGCATGTTGATGACTAAGAAGGCCAATCTGAGATAGGCACGTTTGGTCGCAGAAAGCACAGCAGAAAGTCTCCTTGGGTGGTGTTTAATAGTTAGTAAATTAACATACAAATATGTTAATTGAAAATCTATATATATAAAGGAAGAGTCGTCATGGAACGACCGTCCCAAACAGAGAAACCTTACAACGCAGAGACACCAAACTTGCCAACAGAAATAGGCCTCAGACAAGGTAGGTTTGTAGCAAAGAAACTTTCCCCCAAAACCTAAAAGGCCCCAAAACAACGAGTTTAAAACTACATTTCCCAGCATCCTCCGGGGCTGCCAACGACTCTCCCAGCCTCTACATTCTGACAACATGATTGGCTGCCAATAAGGGCGGATTTGCATAACTCCTGTACTGGCCAGCCAACATGAACATTCGACCCATAATAAACTGTCAGAGGAGGATAAGGCAAAGGGCTGAGGCACAAACACAAACACCCAATTCACTTCCCACAGAAAATTTACACCCCTACAAATCACAGACCACGCCCAAAATTGACAGTAAGGCTTCATTAACTTAATTTCGCTGACTAGGCCTCACTTAATCGAATGCTGTTTACGCTCTGAATTGACAGTAAGGCTTCATTAACTTGATTCTTCCGACTAGCCCTCAGCTCATTGGACATTGTGTATGGCCTGAATTGACAGTAAGGCTTCATTAACTTAATTTCCCTGACTAGGCCTCACTTAATGGAATGCTGTTTACGCTCTGAATTGACAGTAAGGCTTCATTAACTTGATTCTCCCAACTAGCCCTCACCTCATTGGACATTGTGTATGGCCTGAATTGACAGTAAGGCTTCATTAACTTGCTGTTCCTGACTAGGCCTCAGCTCATGGGACACTGTGTATGGCCTGAATTTACAGTAACCTACCTTGGCACACAGCCCCTATGACCCACACTACATTCTACTGCAGTTTTGGAGGGTGGACCATGGATTATGGGACTTGAAGTACCTCCATGGATAATGGGATTTGTAGTACTTCAAAACCCATCATTCCCCACAGACCACTGGGTCCAAGAACCAAGACCCATAAAGACCAAACTTGGCAAACAATGCACCCCATGACCCACACTCCATCCGACTGCAGATTAGAGGAGGACACACCATGGATGATGGGATTTCAAGTACCTCCACTCACTTCCAAACTACCCCACCCACACAAGCATCAACCTCTACATCAACACAGCAGACGGAAAGACAAAAAACATTGTATATCCACAAGCTATGCAGAACGCCAGCAACACCACACAACAACAACTCCACAGGACTCCAACATCCCACCCACCAAAACAACCCACAACAACACAGCCATGACCCCAACAACACCATAACTAACAACAACTCCAACCCTTACATACTCAGACTTCCTCTCATCTCCAAAATAGGTCACAGCAATGCATGCCGGGTACAGCTAGTTATTTATATATTTAACCGGGAATGTGGCACATCTGGCTGGGTGTCAGCTGCATAAGATCTCTACTGACCAGTAGGTCATGAGTTCGAGGCCTGCCCAGGTCAGGATGAGCTCTTGACCAATTGTGTAGCTCGTTGTCAACCTTTGCAACCCGAAAGACAGTTGCATCTGTCAAGTAGGAAATTTAGGTACCACTTTGTGTGATGAGGCTAAATTTAACTGATTTAGGAGGCCATTAAATCTCCAGGAAATACACAAAAAAGAATGAAGCAACAGCTCCTCCTGGTGGCCAGAAGCTGGAATGTTAAATTGCCTATATATGTTGTATGTCAAATGGCATTGAATGTTTGCCTGTATATGTGCATTATGATCCGCCCTGAGTCCCCTGCGGGGTGAGAAGGGTGGAATATAAATGATGTAAACAAACAAACAAATAAATAAATATTTAGAAGTAGTTGGTCCTCTATGTCCATGGTTTCTCTATCCACGAAGTGAAACAATCATGTCTTGAAAATATTAGAAAAAAATCCTCCAGTACTTGTTTGAGTTCTTTGCTTATATAATCATATATAATAATATAATTTATTCATGGATTTTGCCATTCATGGGGACCCTGAAACCAAACTCCAGTGAACACCAAGGGCCAACTGTACCAAGATAATTCAGGCTTTTTCCAGAATGGCTCTACCGAATTATTCTTAGAATAAAGTAAGTCCGAAAGGGCAAAGATTCTCATTTGTCCAGAAAATCACGCCTTTGTCTCTGATTATAATATTCTAAAACATTATTTCCATCTCTACTCTTTACATCCATTCAGGAAACAAGGCTTAAGATTGTGGGATTGTATTAGAAGAAGGAGTGCTTGTCATGTAAATTTCTACTGGAGGAAGGAAATGGGAAGAAAAGCCAAAGGTCATTTATGCTTTACCCCAAAAAGGGAGCTTCAAATGGCTTTGGTTATTTGATCGCAGATTACTAAAGTAGGCAGAAATTTAAGATCTAAGTAGTCTGTAAATAGTAATAAATAATACACTAGGGACAAAATTCCCATGGCACACATGGACAGGTGCACCAGAAGTATTTTTTTACGATTGTACACTAGTCCTATTCATTTGATGCTTTTGTAAGCAAAGTTCTACAAGTCCGACCATTTTACAAGGTCCTAAATCCTATTGTTAGTTCTAATTAAAGTAGAACAATTTAATCCGTTGGGTTTACTGAGGTATTGACTCATCATTCATCCAAAGAGAAAACAAATAGCAGGCACACTGACAAATAGGCAGTTGAGCGCATGATGCCAATATTTCACAGAAGGATGGTACACTTGCAATTGCCACATAACTACATGAATGTTGATTAACTTGTTTAATTTTTTTATTTTTTAATTTTTAAATTTATTTTACTTTATTTTGTGTTTTATATTATTATTTTCACCCTCCCCCTTCTTTTGTCTAAGTCTTGCTGTGTTTAAAATAATTCTATAAAAATTATTTTATTTAAATAAGTAATTTTATTTTGTTTAAATACATTTTTATTTATTATTTCATATAATAATATAATATGAAGAAAACGGAAGTCCTCTACCGGCCCGCACCACAGGAAGAACACCATCATCCCCACGTCAGCATAGGCACATTTGTGCTTAAATCCGTTCAGCAGTTCATCTACCTGGAAGCATCATCTCTTCAGACGCCAAGATTGACAAAGAGATAGATCACAGATTATCAAAGACATATAGTGCATTTGGAAGGCTTCACAAAAGAGTCTGGAGCAACAAGAACCTGAGGCAAAGTACCAAAATCAGTGTGTACAGAGCTATCGTACTGTCTATTCTCCTATATGGGTCTGAAACATGGCTCACCTATCTCCAACACCTACGACTCCTCGACCGCTTTCATCAGCGCTGTCTTCGCACAATCCTAAATATACACTGGACTGACTATGTGACGAATGTTGCTGTCCTTGAGCAAGCAGGGATCACCAGCATTGAGGCCATGCTATTGAGAACACAGCTGCGTTGAGCAGGGCACATCTCTAGGATGGAGGACCACCGCCTCCCAAAGATACTACTCTATGGTGAACTCACCACGGGACAGCGCAAGAGAGGTGCCCCCAAAAAGAGATATAAGGACTCCCTGAAACAACATCTCAGGCTCAGCCAGATTGATCACCAACAATGGTCCATCCTGGCCTCACATTGGGAGGCATGGAGACGCACTATCCATAATGCTGCGGCCTCTTTCGAGTAGACATGCTGAATGGGTCTCGAAGAGAAACGACAACGCAGAAAGAACCGCAACTTGGAAACAACATCACCCAAGGAGACTTTCTGCTGTGCTTTCTGCAACCGAACTTGCCTATCTTAGATTGGCCTTTTTAGTCATCAACGCGCTTGTAAAAAGCGTGGGATGAGTCCTTCCTAAGAATCTTCGTTCGCGAAGTAATGCCAAGAGATATTGTATTATGTTATAGTATACTAATTGTAACGTAATGTATTATTTTATAATAACAATATAATATGATATAATGTTATGTTATATTATAATGCCAATATATTATTTATTTATGTATTTATTTCCGGCATTTTACTCTGCTCTTCTCAACCCCCGAGGGGGGACTCAGAGTGGCTTCCAAAAAGGGACAATTCGATGCCAACACAGTAAAACACATAAAACACAGTATAACCCCCCAAACATTACACATTAAAATACAATTACATCAACATATCATACACATTCATTTATGTTTTTTAAATAAGGTGCTGCCTTGTGCTAGGGTGCAAACGCTATATTAATATATTATTATAATATAATAATTATAATGTAATGTAGTATAAGATAGTTATGATATAATACATTACAATATGAGTTTGGTATAATATATTGTATATACCGTATTTTTCGCACCATAAGACGCAGTTTTTTTCCTCCCAAAGTAGGAGGAAAAATCAGCCGCGTCTTATGGAGCGAAGGAGGGGGGGGAGGCGATAGTAAGCCTTTCCCTTGGCCGCCTCCTCCTCGGTCCCGCCTCCTCCTCCTCCGTCGTCGCCCGCTGCCGCCGCCGCCTACCTCTGCCTCCCTCCCTCGCCGCCGCCCTCCGCCGCCTACCCTGCCTCTGCCTCTCTCCCTCGCCGCCGTCGCACATGGGCATTAGGTCCCAAGCGCGTCTGACACGTCTGACGTCTGGCGCAGGGCGCCTGGCGCTGGCGAGGCACGCCTGGCGCGCTCGGGACCTACTGCCCATGCGCGAATGGGCAGTAGGTCCCAGAGCGCCAGGCGTGCGTGCCTGCGTCAGTCGCCAGCGCGCCTGCGTCAGGCGCGCTGGGACCTAATGCCCATGCGCGGCGGCGGCGAGGGAGGCAGAGGTAGGGCGGAGGAAGCGGGACCGAGGAGGAGGCGGCCAAAGGCTTAGGGATGGCGGAGGCGCCGAGGAGGGTCCACCCTTCCAGGTGGGCAGGCCGCGCTTCAAGCAGGCAAGCGCCGGGGCCCACTTTTGGCTCAAAATATTTTTCCCAATTTTCCTCTTCTAAAATCTAGGTGCGTCTTATCAGCAGGTGCGTCTTATGGTGCGAAAAATACGGTACATTGATACAATATAATACTACTAATGATATTGTAATATTATAATTGTATATTTGTTTTACACGCAATATTACTAATGATATTGTGATATAATTATATAGTGCAATGTGATGTGTAGTACTGATGTTGTGCTATGGCAGTAATGTCGTTTGTTGTATTTCCAGTTTGCTGTAAGCCATTCTGAGTCCCCTTCGGTGTTGAGAAGGGCGGCATATAAATATCGTAAAATAAATAAATAAATAACACTATGCAAGGAAGATATAGGATGTTGATCAAAGCTATCACAATGGAACTACAACAGGTTCTTAGTATCTGCTGGAGCTTTGTTCTAGGACCCTGTGGATACCAAAATATGTGGCCATGTCCCATGATATACAATGGCATAATAAAATGGTGTTCCTTATATACGTAAAATGGCAAAATTAAGCTTTGCTTTTGAAAAAATGAATCCGTGGATGTAGAATCTTTGTATATGGAGGGCTAACTCTCCCCAATATTATGGATGCTTTTGATCTTGCCTACCGAGATAAAAATCCACCGGAAACCAAAGGGGACGACGACTTTGTGTTATATTAAATTACATACTCAGGACATATCACTTGGTTACCTCTAGTTGTTCTTCGGTGTTTTTCTTTAATGCCTCTTCAAATCGCTTTGCCTTATCCTTTAGAGACTGGCTCTGAAAAGTGAGGGTGTCTACCTGGTCCTGCAATTAACATGAAGCACAAACAGAAGTTGTTTTGTGACGCTTTAAACTTCACACAAAGTACCTATTGGGGGGAAAAAGAGCCCCATGTGGGAACTCAAGAAACATAGCAATGGGAATGTATAAATACATAGTCCAGGGCTGCCCAGGAAGTCGACCGAAGGAGGTCGATCCCAGCCGGATGGGGTGCTTTTCAGAGGGGGGCGGAGCCAGGCCGCTCCAAGCCCCGCCCCCTCCCCGGCTTCGGAACTCCCAGCAGCTGCTCCAGGTTTGTGGAGGGCAGTGCCAAGGCAGCCTTGTGCTAGCTATGCCACCACTGGCTTGGCATTGCCATCCTCAAGCCTGGAGAAGCTGCTGGGAGTTCCGAAGCCGGGAGGGGCGGGCTTGGTGCAACCTGGATCCACCCCCCTCTGGCCAAGCCCCTCCCCTCCCCACCCCCTCCCCTCTGCAGCCTTGAGGAGGTAGGTAGATCTTTCTGACTTGGTTTTAATATAAGTAGCTCGCATGCTGAAAAAATGTGTGCACCCCTGACCTAGTCAATTTGACTAGATAGTTTTCATGGCATGATTTGTTTTCATTGCCATCCCCTGAGAACAAGAGAGTGCTACTTGCCCAAGGACACCCAATGGGTTTTCTTGGCCAAGCAGAGCTTTGAACCCAAATAACCAAAGCACTACGCCATGTTTTCTCTTTGCATGTTGTTCACACTAATATTAAAACAAGTAATTACATTGAAATACGCATAATGCCAGCTATGTACTTGATGCCAGGACCTTCAATAAAACTTTTTTCCTTTTACTATTGTATTTTAAATCACTGGCAAAGGCTGATAGATTTAATAGTTTATAGCAGTGTTTCTCAAAGTGGGCAGGACTGCCCCCTGGTGGGCGGTGGGGCATTCCTGGGGGGGGGGCTCTAGGAGCATCAGGCGAAATTGGGGGGCATTGAACCCCTGTAAGGAGGCGGTGGTGAGCCAGGCCCCCCTGCAGGGCCCACCTCCTGCCTCCAAGGGAAGCTCAAGGTTCAGTCCCGCCCTGCAGGCTCTCGACGCCACCCAGGTGTGGCCGGCCAGTCAGTTTGGTGGCATCGCTATGGGCCATATGGGAGCAGCCCATATACCTTGCGTGGAGGGAGGGCGGCTCTCGGCCACCTCCCAGACACCACTGGGCAAGGGGTGGGGCCTAGCACCAGGACCAGAAGCGTGTCCCACAGGGTGGGGCCCAGAGCACGAGGACAGGAAGTTTCCAAGCGTCCCACTCCTGTGTCCCCGCCTGGTGGCCGCTGGGTGCTTCCTCCTCCTGCTTCTGCCGCGGGCTGATGGCGCCCGGAGCCTGAGGCGGACCAGGCTGCTGCCTTCCTCCATCTCTTCTGCCTCCCTTCCCCGCATCTCCACCTCCTGCCACAGGAACGATGGGGAAGTTGACCCACGCCAGTATAGTTTCACATATTATTATTGTTAGTAGGGTTGCCATTTTTTGATATAAGAAATAAGGGACATTTACAGGATTTTTCACAAAAATAAGGGACACTTCATTAAAAACTTGAAACTCAAACATTAGGTAGAAATAGTTTTATTAACAGAATAAGATAATGATTGAAACTCACAAAAGAAACTGACTTACACCCTCTTAACAGTAAATGGTATGTCTCTGCATGCTTTGTCATGCAGAAAAAACATTATCAGAACTACCGTGTTTCCCTGAAAGTATGACACCCCCGATTGTAAGACGTATCGGGGGTGTCAGAGGGGTCGGCTTATATAAGCCGTACCCCGAAAGTAAGACGTACCTCGGGTGGCATGGCGTGGCTTCCTGGCTGGGCGACGAGAGGCTCCCAGAGGGGCTCAAAAGGGGCCCGGAATCCTCCTCTTCCTCCTCTTCCTTCCAGCGGCGCCTTCCATCCTCCTCCTCTTCCTCCCAGCAGCGCCTTCTCCCTCTCAGTTCCGCCCCTCCCTTCAGTGAAGGGAGGAGGGGCGGAGCCGCCGCCGGCGAGAGGGAAGAAAGCGCCGGCGGAAGTCCCGCCCGCACGGCGGCTCAGGCGCTTTTCGCCGCCGCCCCGCTCGCCCGAGCTCCAAACGGGAGCCAAGCGGCGGCGAAAAACGCCTGAGTCGCCTTGGGGCGGGACTTCCGCCGCGCCTCTCTCCTCTCGCTGATCCGCCCCCTCCCTTCACTGAAAGGAGGAGGGGCGGAGCTGCCACCGGCGAGCGGGAGAAGGCGCCGGCGGCTCAGCCGCTTTCCGCCGCCGCCCTGTTCGCCCCGCTCGCGTTAGCACCCCAAATAACAAAACGGAACCTAAAGTTGACCAAAAACCGATTTGTAACCCTTTTGGTACTAATGTTGGAGAATGGTCTCTGGTCAAAGTGGTCCCTGATCAAAGAAAGGTTGGGAACCACTGTTGTAGGAGAATGATAGGAGCCAAAGGGTTGGTGTCTGTGTGAGCAATCCAGAGAAGGTATCTCTCATGCAGGACTTCGTAACTATTGTAATTTTTAAAGCTCAATAACGTTTTTACCTGCAGTGACAGACGCAACTTCTCAAAATCCTCTTCAAGTTCTTTTTTTTCCAGCTCATGGGAAGAATTCAATTCTAGAGGAAGTTAAAAAGCAAACAAACAGAGCTCAGTGATAGTTTTAAGACAGGCATATGGTTTGCTACTTACCCATAATCCCCCTAAGTGATGTCCTGACCAAATATGCCCAACGTTAAGGGATTGTCTACCATTAAAATTAATCAATGAATTAATATGCTGCCTATCCCTTGAAGGATAGTTACCAAGCACAATAAATAATAAATATTTACAATTTTTTTAGAAGAAATAAAACCACTTCATAAAGCATTTTAAAATCAAAAAAAGCATACACGTGTTTAAAGAGATTAATAAAATATCCAGGATCAAACACAATAAACATTGTAGACTGAACGATAATGCCTATGCAATCCTTCTGTTTCCATTATTCAGCTTGCCTCCGGTGGTGCAATGGGTTAAACTCTTGCCTGCCCCACATTGTCCTTGAAACCTTCCTGCTATACAAACCACCTCTGTATCCAACATTTATTTATTTAAATTTTAATTCACATTGGACCCGCCCGAAATGTTTTTTAATTTTGTCTGTTATTGCTTATGTTAAGTTTTATTGATTGTATTGTTTTAAAAATGCTGTTGTGTTGTTATTATGTCTTGTTGGGCTTGGCCTCATCTAAGCCGCCCCGAGTCCCTTTGGGAGATGGGGCGGGGTATAAAGTTATAAATAAATAAATAAATAAATAAATTGTGCCAGCAGGACTGAAGACCGACAAGTTAGAGGTTCGAATCCGGGGACAGCGTGGATGAGATCCCTGTCAGCTTCAGTTCCCCATGTGGGGACATGAGAAAAGCCTCCCACATGGATGGTAAAACATCCAAACATCCGGGTGTCCCGTGGGCCACGTCCTTGCAGACAGCCAATTCTCTCACACCAGAAGCGACTTGCAGTTTCTCAAAGTGAATCCAGACATGGAAAAAAGAAAGAAAACTAACTTGGCTTTGCCAGAGCTCACCCCAAAACACAGAAAAGCCAGGGGGAGGGGGCTAAAATCCAGATTATCCAACGGTGAGCAAGTGGTGCCTCGGTAACAATCACGTGGAGCCGAGTTATTCAAAAGCAAGAAAATAGAAACTCATAAACGATGGTGTGGAGCCAAGTCATCCCAAAAGGAATGTAGAGCGTAATGTGTAATCCACAACTCAAAGGGTAAGTATTCATGAAAACAAACCACCAGCAACTGAAAATCAATGGATCAACCCCCGTGGAAATTGACCATCTATATTCAGACCAAGACCAGTCTATGACCCAATATGTGAAGGGGTACTGGCGTTACATAGATGACGTTCTATTAATATTACACCACTCAGTCAATATAACCGATTTCACCACCTGGCTGAATTCCTGACATAACAACATTAAATTCACAGTCACCGTTGTGGATTACACATTACGCTCTACGTTCCTTTTGGGATGACTTGGCTCCATACCATTGTTTATGAGCTTCTATTTTCTTGCTTTTGAATAACTCGGCTCCACGTGATTGTTACCGAGGCATCACTTGCTCACCGTTGGATAATCCGGATTTTATTGGGTTTTCCACCAACAATGACACATTACAAACTTTGGAGATACAATACATTCATGGAGATATAGCACACGGGCGTGCTTCCCATATTAGCTCGTCTCCCGTCAAACGGATTACCATGAATTCACGGACATTTAATACGAATTATGGACATCTCCTATACCGGGATATGTACAGGTCAGCTACGAACATTCCCTATGTGTCCTCAGGACTATATGTTGCTATAATATTGTATTAGCCTAACTTTGGTGTTTGGAATTTGAGAGTTATACCACATATATAATCAGACTAGCTGAGGACCCGGTGGTGCCCGGGTTATTTGAGGAAGGCATTGTGTGCCAAGGTTGGTTCCTATTAGATGTTTATGTGGCTTGCAGTGGTCTCAGGAACTTAGTGAAGGTACTGCAAGTCCCGGGGGCCTAGTCAGGAAAATCAAGTTAAGGAAGCCTAACATGAGCTGAGGCCTAGTCAGGAAAATCAAGTTAAGGAAGCCTTTCTGTCAATTTTGGGGCTGGTTTGTGTTTTATAGGGGCTTTAGTGTTGTTTGGGAAGTGAATGACGTGAAGGTACTGCAAATCCCATCATTCGTGGCCCCTCCTGCCCTAAACCACACCAGGTAGTGAAGTGGGCCATTGGTCGCCTGTTTGCCAAGTTTGGTCCTGATCTAGGGTTGCTACTTTTTGATATAAGAAATAAGGGACATTTACGGGATTTTTCACAAAAATAAGGGACACTTCATTAAAAACTTGAAACTCAAACGTTAGGTAAAAATAGTTTTATTAACGGAATAAGATAATGATTGAAACTCACAAAAGAAACCGACTTACACCCTCTTAACGGTACATGGTATGTTTCTGCGTGTTTTGTCATGCAGAAAAACCATTATTAGAACTACCTTATTTTCCCCATCTGTATCTAGTACCTAACTTTGCTGACTTTAAAAGTGCACTGTCTAAACATTAAAATAAAATAAATTTCATAAAACAGTACATCTTCATTATTATGTCAATAGTTAATGGTATAGTATAGTATGGGATACACAGCATTGTATAGTATTGAGATACACAGCTAGACCTATTTTAAGAGTAACTCTCAAGCAACCAGAAACTATCTTTATCCAACACGATCCAACATTCCCCTTGGGTGACGGTTAATTAGTCTACTGTACTTTGGAAAAATCCTGTATCGCCTCTTCCTTCCAACGAGGATGCAGGCAGGCACACACTCGCAAGCGTGCGACTGTCAGCCTGCCCTGCGAGTTGGAATCCCCGGGCAGGCATTGCCGTGGAAACCGCAACGCACGCCTTCCTCTGGTCAACCCCGCCCAGTCCTGTCCTGTTAGTCAATAATAAGGGACAGGGCCTGAAAAAACGGGACACAAATGTTAGGGCCAAAATAAGGGACGTCCCTTAGAATAAGGGACATATGGCAACCCTATCCTGATCTGTCAGTGCTGTGGGCCTTTCCCTTTTCCTCTGAGTCACTTTAGAATGTTTGAATGTGCTTGGCCATTTGGAGGCAGTTATGCAAATTCCATTTCAGTAGCAACCAATCCCCTCTGTCTGGGGCCGTAGAATGTTGGAGTTCTGATGCTGGCCACTTAGAACCCGTTATGCAAATAATCCCATAATGGCAGCCAATCGAAACGCTGGCACATATTCCTCCGGTTGCTCGGTCGCTCGGTCGCACCACTGCAAACACTGACTTTTATTACATGTAATAGATAGATAGATAGATAGTATTCCAGCAGTGTTGTTGTTATTCACGGCGCTGGAGCCAGCTCCCTTGTTTAGCACCCTCATTTTCCGGCTGCGTGTGTAGTTGTTTGCCAGAGCTCAGCCAAAGCTGTTACTTGTAGCTTGTAAGTAATAGATGTCCTTCTCATTCATTGCTCTGCTTACCAATTCTGCAGGACCCTTTCACTTGCAACAACAGTCTGGCTTTTAATGTGGATAATAGGAGGTCAGATTGGCTAATGGAGCAGAGCTGTGTCACTGTAGCATGCGCTCCATACCTTACTTAGTCTATATTACTGTGGAGGAGCAAACCTGCGATATCATAATCTTATCAGTCGATATGGGGGCATTATTTCTCTAATATTTTCAGGATTTCAAATTTCAAGTACTTTAAGAATAAAATTGGAATCAGCTATAGTGACCAGAAGCCTGCACTGGCATGAATCATAGAATCAGAGAGTTGGAAGAGATATAAGGGCCATCCAGTCCAACCCCCTGCCAAGAAGCAGGAAAATCACATTCAAAGCATCCCCGACAGAGGGCCATCCAGCCTCTGCTTAAAAGCCTCCAAAGGAGCCTCCACCACACTCCAGGGCAGAGAGTTCCCCTGCTGAACAGTTCTCACAGTCAGGAAGTTCTTCCTAATGTTCACATGGAATCTCCTTTCTCCTAGTTTGAAGCCATTGTTCCCAGGCCGGATTAACACTTTTTGCGCCCTAGGCCACACTTTGGAATTACGACCCCTTTAAGCCAACCTCTACCGCACCCCCCCCCCCCATCCTTTCATCCGCTCGTCCCCCTTAGGGCCCCGCATCCAGCTCTCCCGGGGTGGCCCTACTAGGTCCGCCACAGGAGTTTCCCTCTCGGGAGGCACTATGGATGCAGGCATGGGGGGAGGAACCTCCTCCCCGATGCCGGGGCTTGAGGCACTGGGCTCCTACCCGGTATCGGGGATTGTGCATGCGTTGTAGTCAGCCGCTGTACCGATGCCGCGCTTCTCCCCGATATCGGGGCTTGTTGCGTTGAGCTTCTCTCCTGTACTGGGGTTTGCGCATGTGCCGTAGCCGGCAGTTGCGCTTCTCTCTCCAGTAAGGAGGAGTCTCCTCCTTGTGTTGGAGGAGGAATACCAGCTTTCATGGTGTTAGGGCATGCGCAGACTGCGCAATGGAGTTTCCTGTACTTGCACTGAAGGAGCCAGCAAGTGGATGCTGTCGGCATCGAGGGAGTTAATTGTTCCTCCTGTCGAGAGCCCCTGCGCATACGCCGTTTGCGCAACAATAGCAGAGGCAGTAGCTGGTATTCAGGAAGGGGCAGGGGTGTCGTCGAAAAGGAGGACCTCCGGTATCCTTCCTTCCTCATCTCCATGCGTGTTGCGTTTTAATTTGTTTCAACATTTTTTTGATCCGTGATCTGCACCTCCCCCTCGGCTTGCACCTCTATGCCATGGCCTAGGTTGGCCTTATGGGTAATCCTGGCCTGATTGTTCCATGTCCAGGGCAGCAGAAAACAAGCTTGCTCCCTCCTCCGACTTCCTTTCACATATTTATACATGGCTATCATGTCTCCTGTCAGCCTTCTATTCTTCAGACTAAACATGCCCAGCTCTTTAAGCCGCTCCTCATAGGGCTTGTTCTCCAGACCCTTTAGTTGCCCTCCTCCGGACACATTCCAGCTTGTCAACATCTCCCTGAAATTGTGGTGCCAAGAATTGGACACAGTATTCCAGATGTGGTCTAACCAACAGCAAGAGGAAAAAGACTATAAGCACAGAATAACAGAATCATAGAGACAGAAAAAACTATAGGGGCAATTCAGTACAACCTCTGGCTATTAAGGAATATATCTGATCAAAGTACTCCCATCCAGGCTCTGTTTAAAGGCAAGTAATAGGTTACTCATAGCTATCAGTCTGCTTTCCCTCACTGCCACTTTAAAAAGTACAGCGCACCAACTGGATTTCAGCCGCTGTCTTCAACTATGGATTGAATAGTAGATCGTGCACATTAAACTTTAGGATAAATTCCTATTGTTTATTCAAGGCAAGGGCTGTATGGTGTGCTGTGTACAAAACCTGTTCTCCATTTTTATTATTGATATGAATGAAATATTAGTTTATCGCAAAGGAATCTGCAGCTTAATATCCGACTACATTTTAAAGTTGCGTATTCTAAAAATTTAATACCCAGACTAATTGGTACAAAGTGGCTTCATAAATGAAGCCTTTCCCATATCAACTGTTGTAGTGCTCAGTTCACCCACTAGAGGGGGCTGAAGACTTGCAGAGCACACAATGCTACACTGGGGAGCATTCATTACACACTAGGAAGCACAGCTCCAATACTCAATGGGAGAGGATTTTTTCCAAGAACTGAGCATATCTGCCTCTTAGATATAAAAAGCATGGCTGTAAAACATAAATAGGATAAACTGAAGAACTCTAGAATAATTTGAAAGAATATTAATATAAATCATGGCTATGATATCAATCCTGGTAAGTGTAACCTATTACAATGATTTGTAATCATTGATCACAAATGTTAGCAGAACACCTAATGTTTCTCCTGACCTCCTATAACAAGGGAGCCATTTCGACAAGGATGGGCCAAAAAGTAATGCCGCCATCCCTCTAACTCAGGGGTGCTCATACTTTTTCAGCATGGGAGCTACTGATTAAAAAACCAAGTCCCAAAGATCACCTACCCAGAAATGTAAAACGTATAACTATTTTCTTATTTATTTATTTATTATTCATTTTATGTACCACTCCTTCCAGCAGGCTCGGGCAGTTTACATAAAATGAAGTTATAAAACATCAACATTTCAATTTAATAACAACAATATAAAACAGAGCATACAAATACATCCAACCACCCCATTTCTCCCACACTGCCATATTACCACACATATTATCAGCCAGAAAGTAAGAAGAGAGGCTTTTGAACTGCAAGGCCATTTAATACTCAGCAAGGTAAACAAAGGGGCATGCAAAAATACATCCAACCACCCAATTTCTCCCACATTTCCATATTCCCCAACATATATTTCTTAAGGAACAAAGCAAGCAGAGAGGCTTTGGAGCTAAAAGGCCATTTTTAAACATTAAAAATAAACAAAGAGACATGCCACAGAACAATCAAGCACCCACCCCAAAGTAAAAAGACCGACCTTTGAGATGCGGTAAGAAAATGACCCCAAAGTGTCCTCCTTCTTCTCCTCTGTCGTTGCTCCTATTTCCACGCTGCCAGTATGCGTGCTGCCTCCAAGAGCTCACGAGAAGTCCGAGAGGCAGAATGGGCACTTCTGCGCATGTGCGCGGGGCCAGCCATGCATCGCGTCATCCAGGCCCGCCCCCTTTGGTCTCCTACGACTCTGAGTGGCTGGAGAAGGACGGAGGGAGGAGAAGGAATCCAAAAGAGGGGGCCCATTCTGCCTCTTGGACCCTGGAGCTTTTGGAGGCAGCGCGTGAGCAGGGAGCGGGGAGGAGCAACGACGGAGGACTTCTTTGCAGCGTGCAGGGGCGCGTGAAGAGGACCAACAGCAAAAAACCTGGTCAGGGGTCTGAAGATCACCAGGATGAGGCCCGAAGATCACCCTGGTGATCGAGATCACCATTCTGAGCACCCCTGCTCTAACTTTTATTTCTTTCACAGTTACTGGACTATCTATGCATGATATGATACAGGTAACCTTACTCTACTGATGTAGTCTCTTCTTTTTCGGATTGACTGATTAGAACCATCAGGGGCGGTCTAAGGTTATTTTATATGGTAAGCGAACATTACTTTGGCACCCCCCTTTGTTTCCGCCCCCTTTCCCTTTGTCTTCGCCCCCTCTCCCTTTGCCTCCGCCCCATGCCTACCCAATTGCGTCACGTGACGTGTTTACAGGCTTGCGCCTGCAGGAGCTTCTGCACATGCCCAGAAGCTCCTGCAGGCGCAGCCAAGCCTGCCTGTAAACACGTCACGTCAGCACTCCGTCCGTATTCGCACGCAAGGGGCGGAGGCAAAGGGAGAGGTTGAGCCAAATACGGACGGAGTGCTGACGTGACGTGTTTACAGGCTTCGGCTTCTGCGCCTGCAGGAGCTTCTGGGCATGTGCAGAAGCTCCTGCAGGCGCAGAAGCCTGTAAACACGTCACGTGAAGATCTCCACCTCTCGTCGTTGTCAAGGCTGTCCGCCATCTTGATCCATCCCTCATGTTCCCGATTCAACATCAGGCAATCACGACGTTGGAGACGGGCCCCAGTGCCCAAGCCAGAGTGCTAGTAACATCCAGGCATGTCTGATCTCTCGACTGCCAGCCCGGTGGCACAGGGCAGCCAGGCTGGTCGGCAACATGCTCGGTCGGCCATGGACAACAAGTTTCTGTCTCGATACCCCAGCCAGAGTCAGGGGCGATCGGGGAAGGATCCACCGCCGGGGCCAAGGGTCTTACCTGTTTGCATTAAATGACTCGAATGACATTAAAACAGCTTTAAAATCAAGGGTCATGAAGCAAAACTCTGAATTTTTCCAAAATTGTTTTGATACCTGGATTAAACGAGGGTGCAAATGTGTACAAGTTGATGGTGACTATGTTGAATGGCAGTTTTGTGTAGGGGATAGTTCAGACTATGATCTGTAGCAACTTCTGCTGTTATATGTTCATTCATAATGTTTTTATTTCACAGGAGGCAAAACTGTATGACCCACCCTCATACATCAGTGCATTGTCTACCAGAAGTCAATTTTTTCTCATATGCTCCTTGGCTTTCATTTAGTGGATCACCTTTGTTGCTTTAACTTGGTCCTGTTTTTTAAGATAGAAGATAGTTTATATATTTATTTACCTTATTTATATCCCATCTTTCTCTACCCAGAGGGGCACTCAAGGCGGCTTGCAATCGCATCTCCATGGTGTCTTAAAATATACTGTTGGCATTTTACTTCGCGAACGAAGATTCTTAGGAAGGACTCATCCCACGTTTTTTACAAGCGCGTTGATGACTAAAAAAGGCCAATCTGAGATAGGCAAATCCGGTTGCAGAAAGCACAGCAGAAAGTCTCCTTGGGTGATGTTGTTTCCAAGTTGCGGTTCTTTCTGCGTTGTTGTTTCTCTTCGAGACCCGTTTGGCATGTCTTCTCGAAAGAGGCCGCAGCATTGTGGATTGTGCGTCTCCATGCCTCCCAATGTGAGGCCAGGGTGGACCATTGTTGGTGATCAATCTGGCTGAGCCTGAGATGTTGTTTCAGGGAGTCCTTATATCTCTTTTTTAGGGGCGCCTCTCTTGCGCTGACCCATGGCGAGTTCACCATAGAGTAGTATCTTAGGGAGGCGGTGGTCCTCCATCCTAGAGACGTGCCCTGCCCAGCACAGCTGTGTTTTCAATAGCATGGCCTCAATGCTGGTGATCCCTGCTTGCTCAAGGACAGCAACATTCGTCACATAGTCAGTCCAGTGTACATTTAGGATTGAGTGAAGACAGCGCTGATGAAAGTGTTCAAGGAGTCGTAGGTGTTGGCGATAGGTGACCCATGTTTAAGGAGAATAGACAGTACGATAGCTCTGTACACAGTGATTTTGGTGCTTTGCCTCAGGTGCTTGTTGCTCCAGACTCTTTTGTGAAGCCTTCCGAATGCACTATATGCCTTTGCTTATCTGTGATCTATTTATTTATCAATCTTGGCGTCTGAAGTGATTATGCTTCCCAGGTAGGTGAACTGCTGAATGGACTTAAGCACAGATTTGCCTATGCTGACGTGGGGATGATGGTGTTCTTCCTGTGGTGCGGGCTGGTAGAGCATTTCCGTTTTCTTCAGGCTGACTTCCAGCCCAAACAGCTCTGCAGCTCTACAATCGCACCTCCATTGTGGCTTAAAATATATCACATCAGTTAAACCATAAGTTAAACATTTTAGCATAATCATAATAAAAATACATTTCAATGAATCACATCATCCAGAGTCATAGTCTAAAGGCCAATCCATAGTCAAATTGCACATATTCAAACTAACGTCCCTGCACTGCTCTACTTTTCAAACGCCTGCTCTCAGAGCCAGGTTTTGACTCTCTTTCCAAACATGAAGAGGGAGGGGCTGCCCTGATATCACTAGGGAGGGAGTTCCACAACCGAGGGGCCACCACTGAGAAGGCCCTGTCTCTCGTCCCCACCAACCGCATTTGTGAAGAAGGTGGGACCGAGAGCAGGGCCTCCCCAAATGATAGTTGTTGTCTATGACATTCAATTCATGCCACAATCAAGTATTGACAGCAGGTATTGCAGTAACTTGTGTGTGTTTCCTCGCCAGCAAGAAAATCTGCTCAAAGCTTAATGGCAGAGCCCAAATACTGCATGCTGGCAATGCAAAAATCTCTCAGTTTTGATTTTGTTGTCTTTTTCTGAATCTATCCTCATTTTATTCCCACCCCTTTTCTGTACTGAATTGTCAGGGTTTCGATTGTTTGTGTATGTGAATGGAAATATGTGCTCATCTTTATGTATATTCCTCTAGTGCCTGCATTTATCGATTCATTTCATCTAATTTATGCATTTCCTCTTTCGACTAAAGTATGTTGCTATGTATTTTTCAATCATGCGCATTTAAGCTATTCATATTTTAAATACGTGATTTTGTCACAGCTGTAGTTCTATCAGCCACTTCAAATACTTCATAAACATGTAAATTTTTGAGCTGAGGTACAAGTCACAGGAGAAGGAGAAATAGTTTCTCCAGACCTCACTTTTAGTTTCTTACCATTCTTCTTGTGTCTCAAGCTATGGCATGGATATTCACATCCCCCCCCCACCCCGAACTGCAGAAACCACCAAATACAACAAAATACTTTCCCACCTCTTTTCTCCTTGACCAGGGACAGCGAGTAGAGAAGGGAGGCATGGTTTCTGAGAGGCTCTCCTTAAGTTGCAGGGTGCCTCAGGGAGCCATTCTCTCCCCTTTATTGTTTAACATATACATGCGACCACTTGCCGAATTGCTGCAGAGTTTTGGTCTGGAGTGGTGCTGGTGCTGAGGAT
>JARBWK010000004.1:194688841-194706363 GCA_030556195.1 Anolis apletophallus | reverse complement strand
TCATCTTATATGCAAATATTAGTGTTATAACCTCGCATCCATGTGTGCAAGGTGACCCAATGGGAAACGCGATACTCTCACGCTGTTCCGTCAGATTTTTGGCTTCCTGGGATTACTACCATAGATTGAACCTACGTCTCCGGACTATTTGTATTATATCACGGACTTCTTACCTTATTTGGACTATCCTTGATGACCTTCAGACATTGCATGGTATTGTACTCCAATGTGTTCTTTATATGTATATTATATACTTGATGTTCTTTCTATATTGAGCGTTTACGTTTCTTGAGTGTTGTTCGCCACCCGTGCTCGTTTTCTCTTAGTTTGCGAAGGTATTATACAATATCCATACCGGATTTTATCCAGTGTGTTTGTACACACACACTATGGGATATCGCGCCTTTACTGTGTTTCTCTTAAAATGAATCTCCAGGAACTCTACTAATTAGAGTTGGGATTCTTTAAGTGAATAGAAACTGGCATAATACCAGGTGATAACTAATAAAATTCTTTGCCACAATTTTGTTTTTCCTGAGGAGGTTTTTTCTCATGTTTTGGAAAATTCATTTTTTTTCAACCAGGAAACCAATGACAGTAAATATTCTCTACATCTCTTTTCTAATGTATATATGAACCTGCCATGTTGCTTTACAAACAGTTGGAAGCTAAAGAAAGAACCAAAGAGAGAGCTCACTAGTTTTTCTAGCTCCATGATTCTCTTTTCCTGTTGATGAATGAGTTGATTCTTCATCTCCAAAACCTCTTTTATACTAATCATGTCTTCCTCTAAATGCTGGTAAGGAGCCAGTGCAATCTAAGAGGAAGAAGAGTGATGAGACACAGAAGCAATGGATTTACTTAGCACAGATATTAATCTGCATACATTTCAGTTTATCTAGGAGGTAATAATAAATAATAATACTTTACTTACTTTATTTACTTACTTTATTTATATTCCGCTCTTCTCACCCCGAAGGGGAGTCAGAGCGGATTACAGTACACATACTTTGCAGACAATCCCTGCAGTTCAACATATGACATGTAAACATGTGACATTTATCACAGTAGAGTACATACATTTTTTGACATATTATACATATACTAGCTGTACCCGGCACGCGTTGCTGTGCCCTATTTAGGAGATGCGAGAAAGTCTGAGTATGTAAGGGTTGGAATTGATGTTACTTATGGTCTTGGTGGGGTCATGGCTGTGTCGTTGTGGGTTGTTCTGGTGAGTGGGATGTTGAAGTCCTTTGGAGTTGTTGGTGTGTGGTGTTGCTGGCGTTCTGCAGAGCTTGTGGGTATACAATGTTTTTTGTCTTTCCGTCTGCTGTGTTGATGTAGAGGTTCTGTGGTTTCAGCTCTGGAGCACGCTCACGAGAGTTGTCCGTGGGAGAAGCATTCTGTGTCAAGGTCTATGCCACAGATTTGTAGTGTTTGTCCTTGAGCCTTGATTATGGTGATGGCAAAAGCTAGTGTAGTGCAGTGTCTTTCTGTTCTGGCGTTTGTTCTGCCCTTTTTTGTGTGATGTATGTAGCGTTGTGAGTGTGTTGTCCGATGCTGTTCTTTTTAGGAGGCATGGCTTGTCTTTTTTGGGTCAGCTTATGCCTGTGGGAAGGAAGGAATGGCATACAAATGGGTTGAGCAGTAGACGCAAGGTTGTGTTATGTGCGTATTATGTTGTGTGTAGGTATTACTTTTGTGGTATTCTGGGGGTATGTGTTTGTCAGTGGTGCCTGTGTCTCTGGTGCCCTATTTGTCTCTATCCTAGATCTTGGCCTTGACAGTTTAACCCTCAAACACCAACTGTCTAAACTGAAATCACTCAGCATTCTAATCTAGCCTTGGCTGGCTTTGGCCACCATTACTATGGTAACTGATGTTGGCCAATGGGTTTCGCTGGCGGCGCAGAGAGGATGCTGGGAAATGTAGTTTTTAATTGTTGTTTTGGGGGCCTTCTAGGTTTTGGGGGGGAAAGGTTTTTTTTGCTAAAAACCTTCCTTGCCTGAGGCCTATTTTTGTTGCCAAATTCGGTGTCTCTGCCTTGTAAGGTTTCTCTGCCTAGGACGGTCGTTCGATGACGACTCTTCCTTTATATATATAGATTGACAAACAGAGGCAAACTTTCTGGCCACCAGGGGGAGCTGATGCCACTCCTCATCTCTCTTAGAGTTTCCTTCCAGCGTCCCTTGTTGTTTCTTCTGCATTCCTCAGCGATTCTTTATGGCCTCATAAATCAGTCAAAATTCGCCTCTCCACTTTAATGTGGTGCCTTTATCTCCTACTTGACAAATGTATCTGTCTTTCAGTCTGCAAAGGTTGGCAGCAAGCTATACTTAAGGTCGAGAACCCACCTCGACCTAGGCAGGCCTCGAACTCATGACCTACTGGTCAGAAAGATCTTATGCAGCTCACACTTAGCCAGCTGCACCACATTCCCGGTGCTAATAACCATATTTCTTCCCAGTGTGAAAAAGTCTGGCATGAACAGAGTGTTATGGCTTGCTTGCTTGAGTCAATAATCCTTCAGAACTTGCTGGCCCAAATACTATCTCAAGCAAGCAAACATAACACTCTGTCTATGCAGCTCTGTGTTTTTCCTCTGTCCTGGCATACCTTGGAGGTGGGGGGGACGGGGACTCCTTGTGTGGAGGGCAGGGAAATAGGAACTGTTTCAGATGACAAAAAGCACTGATATCAGTTTGGAGACAGAAGGAAATGAGGTTGCAATCATAGGCAGATATCACCTTCCTTTTTCTTCCCTTCAGAGCTCCGAGTCCTACATCTCCATCATCTAAATTGCCTCTCTCTCTCTCTACATAAGCCATCTACTTTCACTAGAGAAATAATCTTAACTATATTTCTCCACAGTGTGGGGCCCAGAAAAAGTGGAAAACTGTAAATAAAATGCATTATTTTTTTTGAACCTGTAGGGATCTCTAGGCCCTCCAGCATGACTCTATGGTCAACACCTGGGAGATGTTGACTACAGACAAACTGTAGAAACTAGAGATTCCTAGAGAGCCCGTATTAGTCAAATCCACAAATAATCAAACCCACAAAAGCGAAACCCACAAATATGGATGGACAACTGTAGATAGCTGACATGTGGGAAGTTCCCATGTGGAAGACCAAAGGGTAACGTAACAGATCCATCTAAAAGTCATCCAGGTATTGAAAGCACACTTACATGTGTGCACATCTCTAGCAAAGTGAGGCCCACTAGGCAAAAAAGAAAAGAAAGAAAGCACATTGAATCCATTTAAATAATAGTGAATTAACATACAAATATGTTAATTGAAAATGATTTATATATTTAACCAGGAATGTGGCACAGCTGGCTAGGAGTCAGCTGCATAAGATCTCTACTGACCAGTAGGTCATGAGTTCGAGGCCGGCCCAGGTTGGGGTGAGCTCTCGACCAATTGTGTAGCTTGTTGTCGACCTTTACAACCCAAAAGACAGTTGCATCTGTCAAGTAGGAAATTTAGGTACCACTTTGTGTATGGAGGCTAAATTTAACTGATTTACGAGGCCATAAAATATCCAGGAAATACACAAAAAAAGAATGAAGCAACAGCTTCTCCTGGTGGCCAGAAGCTGGAATGTTAAATTGCCTCTATGTCTGCCTATATATGTTGTATGTCAAATGGCATTGAATGTTTGCCTGTATATGTGCATTATGATCCGCCCTGAGTCCCCTGCGGGGTGAGAAGGGCGGAATATAAATGATGTAAATAAATAAATAAATAAATAGAAGTAGTTGGTCCTCTATGTCCATGGTTTCTCTATCCACGAAGTGAAACAACCATGTCTTGAAAATATTAGAAAAAAATCCTCCAGTACTTGTTTGAGTTCTTTGCTTATATAATAGTCTATAATAATATAAATTATTCATGGATTTTGTCATCCATGGGGACCCTGGACCAAACCCCAGTGAACACCAAGGGCCAACTGTACCAAGATAATTCAGGCTATTTTCAGAATGGCTTTACTGAATTATTCTTAGAATAAAGTAAGTCCGAAAGGGCAAAGATGCTCATTTGTCTAGAAAATCATGCTTTTGTCTCTGATTATAATATTTTAAAACATTATTTCCATCTCTACTCTTTACATCCATTCAGGAAACAAGGCATCACCCAAGGAGACTTTCTGCTGTGCTTGCTGCAACCGAACTTGCCTATCTCAGATTGGCCTTTTTAGTCATCAACACGCTTGTAAAAAGCGTGGGATGAGTCCTTCCTAAGAATCTTCATTCGTGAAGTAATGCCGAGACTAAAGTAGGCAGAAATTTAAGATCTAAGTAGTCTGTAAATAGTCATAAATAATACACTAGGGACAAAATTCCCATGGCACACATGGACAGGTGCAGTACTTTTTTACGTTTGTACACTAGTCCCATGGTCCTAAATCCTATTGTTAGTTTTAATTAAATTAGAACAATTTAATCCGTTGGGTTTACTGATGTATTGACTCATCATTCACCCAAAGAGAAAACAAATAGCAGGCACACAGACAAATAGGCAGTTGAGTGCATAATGCCAATATTTCACAGAAAGATGGTACACTTGCAATTGCCACATAACTACATGAGTACTGATGAACTTGTTTTAATTTTTTAATTTTTGTTTTTTTATTTTATTTTACTTTATTTTGTGTTTTATATTATTATTTTCACCCTCCCCCTTCTTTTGTCTAAGTCTTGCTGTGTTTAAAATAATTCTATAAAATTATTTTATTTAAATAAGTAATTTTATTTTGTTTAAATAAATAATTTTATTTATTATTTTATATAATAATATAATATGATACCATAATGATATAATATAATGTTATATTATATTATAATGTAATATAATATATTATAATGTCAATATATTGTATTATGTTATAGTATAATACTTTTAATGTAATGTATTATTTTATAATAATATTAATAATATAATATGATATTTTATTTATTTATTTATTTATTTATTTATTTATTTATATTCCGCTCTTCTCATCCCGAAGGGGACTCAGAGTGGATTACAGGTACACAAACTTAGCAGACAATCCCTGCCGTTTCCACATACACACATATAGACGAACAGAGGCAAACTCTGGCCCCCAGGGGGAGCTGATGCACTTCTCATCTCTCAGCGTTCCCAGCGTCCCTTGTTGTTCCTTCCGCATTCCTCAGCGTTCCTGGAGTTCTTTAATGGCCTCATAATTCAGTCAAAATTTGCCTCCCTGCTTAATTGTGGTACCTTTATCTCCTACTTGACAGATGCAACTGTCTTTCGGGCTGCAGGGATCTTACAATGGTAGTATTAGAGAGAATTAACCCACCACCCCACGCAAATATCCATCAGTTGCTGATTAAGAAAGAAAATTTATGGATTTCCTTACTCAATTCAGAGTCCCCATTTGGACTCAATGACTCTTTAAGCATCCAAACACGACTTACTTAATTAAGTGATTGACCATCCTCCACACCTGTATGTCCTCTAACCCATTTATACTGTGAATGTTTGCTGAGGTGTTACCATACTCCCCAGAGAGTATGGTCGGTATGCTGCTTATCTATTTGGTGTAGGTATGTATTGATGCTGGAAATCAGGGTCATTTATATGTTATATGTTGATTATTGATGTCTACTGTACAAGTCTGTTTACTATTGGAACTATCTTCACATACTAGATGCCTTAGAACGCCCGGATAAACTGATTATGTTTGGGTTTTGAAAAAGCGCCATACGACACGAAATGGAGCAGGATTTCCTGTGAATGTGTTGATCCGTTAACCCGACTCCTGGATTATTCTTCGACATTGGCGTTCCCATTATGGACTATTATTTGATTCCTGCACACCGGAGTGTCTTGGACTATGAACTTTAGTGAACAATAATTTTGATGGACTACGTCTTTAAATTTGCATACGCTGCACTGATATTGAATGCGACTTCCTGTATGAACTTCTGTGATTGTATTCAAAGCACTCCTAAGGGTCGCAGTGAGTCTATAATTGTCTAACCATTTACACTGGCATACTTATGATTTCTATGATTGTTATGAATATTGAATAACTACCAATTGAATGATGTTATAAGTGATATACACTGATATTGTTTTGTGTTCCTTTGTGTTTTTGTATACTGTAGTTTAACAGACACCTGATAGTCCTACTTAGCCAGCTGCACCACATTCCCGGTGATATAATGTTATGTTATATTATAATGTCAACATATTATAATATAATAATTATAATGTAATCTATATATATAAAGGAAGAGTCGTCATTGAACAACCGTCCTAGGCAGAGAAACCTTACAAGGCCAAGACATCAAATTTGGCAACAAAAATAGGCCTTGGACAAGGAAGGTTTTTAGCAAATAAACTTTCCCCCCCAAAACCTAGAAGGCCCCCAAAACAACGATTAAAAAAACATTTCCCAGCATCCTCTGCGGCAGCCAGCGAAACCCATTGGCCAACATAGGCCCACACAAAATGCAGGGAGGCTGAGTAACCATAGCAACGCTGGGCACAGCCAGCCAAGGCTAGGATAGAATGCTGAGTGATTTCAGTTCAGTCAGTTGGTGTTTGAGGGTTAAACTGTCAAGGCCAAGATCTAGGAGGGAGACAAATAGGGCATCAGGGACACAGGCACCACTGACAAACACATACCCCCAGAATAACACAAACTTGCAAAACCCACCTTAAATCAAGGGAGGACGGCGGGGCGAAGAGGAGAGAGAGGAGCCCGGGAAAAGGGCAACCCCCCCCTCCTCTGCCGGGGTGCAGAAAGAACCGGCCGGAGGAAGGAAGGCCTGGCGATCACGGAGGTGGCAAGGAGGAGGAGGCGCAGGAACTGATCGCTCCCTCTCCTCCTTGCTGGCTTCATACCCACACATACATACACAGACATACACATACATACGCACACATACATACAAAGACACACACACACACACACATACACACACACACACACACACACACACACACATACATACACACACACACACATACATACACACACATATACCTACACATACATACACACATATACATACACAGACACACACATACATACACAAACACATATACAGACACACACACATACAGTACATACACAAACACACATACATACACACACATACATACACTGACACACACACATACATACACACACATAAACAGACACACACACATACATACACAAGCACACATACATACAAAGACACACACATACATACCCACACATACATACACAGACACACACATACATACACACACATAAACAGACACACACACACATACATACCCACACATACATACACAGACACACACACATACATACACAGAGACACACACACATACACACACATATACCTACACATACATACACACATATACATACACAGACACACACACACACATACACACACACATATACATACTCAGACACACACAAACATACACACACATACATACTCACATCTCCTAAATAGGGCACAGCAACGCGTGCCGGGATCAGCTAGTACATTGATACAATATAATACTACTAATGATATTGTTATATTATAATTGTATATTTGTTTTACATGAAATATTACTAATGATATTGCGATATAATGTTATAGTGCAGTGTGATGTGTAGCACTGATATTGTGCTATGTAGTTTGTTGTATTTCCAGTTTGCTGTAAGGCGCTCTGAGTCCCCTTCAGAGTTGAGAAGAGCAGCATATAAATATTGTGAAATAAATAAATAAATAAATAACACTATGCAAGGAAGATATAGGATGTTGATAAAGCTATCACAATGAAACTACAACAGGTTCTTAGTATCTGCTGGAGCTTTGTTCTAGGACCCTGTGGATACCAAAATATGTGCTCATGTCCCAAGGTATACAATGGCATAATAAAATGGTATCCCTCATATAAAATGGCAAAATTAAGCTTTGTTTTTGAAAAAATGAATCAGTGGATGTAGAATCTTTGTATACGGAGGGCTAACTCTCCCCAATATTATGGATGCCTTTGATCTTGCCTACCAAGATAAAAAAATCCACCAGAAACCAATTTATATTAAATTACATACTCAGGACATATCACTTGGTTACCTCTAGTTGTTCTTCGGTGTTTTTCTTTAATGCCTCTTCAAATCGCTTTGCCTTATCCTTTAGAGACTGGCTCTGAAAAGTGAGGGTGTCTACCTGGTCCTGCAATTAACATGAAGCACAAACAGAAGTTGTTTTGTGACGCTTTTAACTTCACACAAACAGGGGCGGTCTTAGGTAATTTTAAATGGTAAGCGAACATTATTTTGGCACCCCCCAAAAAACATTATTCCCCCCCCCCATGTAAAACAAATATACAATTATAATATCACAATACCATTAGTAGTATTATATTGTATCAATGTATATACAATATATTATACCATACTCATACTATATTATATCATAATTATATTATACTACATTACAATATAATTATATTATAATATATTGACATTATAATATAATATAACATTCTATTTTATTATTATAAAATAATAAATAAAATTATTTATTTAAATAAAATTATCCTCTATTAAATATTTTCATTACTCCTATAAAACTCAAATAACCCAAAATAAAGTAAAATAAAATATTATATATTACTATTTTGTACAAAACCACTATACTGCAATATCGTTTGTAATATTACATGTAGTATAAAATATATCATTATTCTATTGTTATATTGTATTTTTATTATATTGTATGACAATATTAAGCAGAACTGTATAATAATCAACAAGAAATGCAATGTAAATGCATCAATATTACCTACCACCCGACTCATAATTCGTAGGAGTCTCCCATAAGTCCAAAATTAGGATCCCAATGTAAATGTAAATAGAAAAACAGCCAAAATGTTCAAATGAGGTCGAATACATGTGCAGTTGCTCCTGTGCTCAACTTCAGCTCTGAAGCAACTGCGCCTGCGCGAAAACCTCCGCGCATGCCCAGAAGCGGCATCGGAGCGCACAAGGCCGGGGTCCAAAAGCTGGCAGCTGCAGCGCTGCCTGAGGAACATCGGCAGGGCCAGGATGGTGCCCCATGCGGCCAGGATGGCGCCCCCTTCCCAGATGGCGCCCTATGCGGCCGCTTACTTGGCCTACCTTGTAGGACCGCCCCTGCACACAAAGTACCTATTGGGGGAAAAAAGAGCCCCATGTGGGAACTCAAGAAACATAGCAATGGGAATGTATAAATATCTAGTCAATTTGACTAGATGGTTTTCATGGCATGATTTGTTTTCATTGCCATCCCCTGAGAACAAGAGAGTGCTACTTGCCCAAGGACACCCAATGGGTTTCCTTGGCCAAGCAGAGCTTTGAACCCAAATAACCAAAGCACTACGAAATGCGTTCTCTTTGCATGTTGCTCACACTAATATTAAAACAAGTAATTACATTGAAATATGCATACTGCCAGCTACGTACTTGATGCCAGGACCTTCAATAAAACTTTTTTCCTTTTACTATTGTATTTTAAATCACTGGCAAAGACTGACAGATTTAATAGTTTATAGCAGTGTTTCTCAAAGTGGGCAGTACTGCCCCCTGGTGGGTGGTGGGGCATTCCAGGTGGGCGCTAGGAGGCTCAGGTGAAATTGGGGGGCACTGAACCCCTGTAAGGGGGCGGTGGTGAGCCAGGGCCCCCTGCAGGGCCCGTCCCCTGCCTCCAAGGGAAGCGCAAGGCTCAGCCTCGCCCCGCAGGCTCCCGATGCCTCCCAGGTGCGGCCGGCCAGTCAGTGTGGCGGCGTCACCGCTATGGGCCATATGGGAGCAGCCCATACACCTCGCGTGGAGGGAGGGCTGCTCTCGTCCACCTCCCAGACGCCACTGGGCAAGGGGTGGGGCCTAGCGCCAATACTGGAAGCGCGTCCTACAGGGTGGGGCCCAGCGCGCGAGGACAGGAAGTTTCCAAGCGTCCCACTCCTGTATCCCTGCATGGTGGCTGCTGGGTGCTTCCTCCTCCTCCTCCTGCTTTTGCCGCAGGCTGAGGGCGCCCGGAGCCTGAGGCGGACCAGGCTGCTCCCTTCCTCTGTCTCTCCTGCCTCCCTTACCCACCTCTCCGCCTCCTGCCACAGGAACGATGGGGAAGTTCCTTCACATTTTATTGTTAGGCTGTTAGGAATTGTGGGAGTTGTAGTCCAAAACACCTGGAGGAAAGGCCCAAGTTTGCCCATTCCTGGGTTAGGTATCACTGTGAATTCCTTCCAAAGCAGTCCAGTATTTTCAGTTGGTCATGGGAGTTTGTGTGCCAAGTTTGGGTCAATTCCATGGTTGCATGAGTTCAGAATGTTTTTTGATGGCAGGGAACTATATATCCCAGCAACTCCCAAATGCCAAGGTATATTTTCTGACAGCCTCTCCAGTATTTTGTGTTGGTCGTGGGAGTTCTGTGTGCCAGGTTTGGTCCAGGTCTGTAATTCGTGGGGGATCTCAGTGGACTGTGGAAGTCAGAGCTGAATTGGTTGAAGGTACTGCAAATCCCATCACACATTATACATACTCCCCCAAAAATATTGTTTTTGTGATTAATCTCTATGCTTTAATTATATTCAATCTGTAACAATGAAAATACATCCTGCATATTAGAAATTTGCATTAGAATTCATAAGAGTAGCAAAATTATTTATGAAGTAGCAACGAAAATATGGTTGGGGGTCACCACAACATGAGGAACCTTATTTAGGGGTCACAGCATTAGAAAGGTCGAGAACCACTGCATTTATTGCTATTAATATATATTTTAAATTAATTTCTAGGGGGGCGCTGAGTAAATTTTTTTCTGGAAAGGGGGCGGTAGACCAAAAAAGTTTGGGAACCACTGGTTTATAGGATAAATTGGTTTGCAAATACAGATCTGAACGTAAATTTAAATATGTTGGCCTATCTAGTATTTTAATTAACCTAACATAAAAGCCAGGGAATTGGCTTAAAAATTGTAGAACAATGGTTCCCAATCTGTGGTCCGTGGGCCACCAGTGGTCCGCAAGAACTAAAATATGGCCTCATTGTTACTTCATCATTGCAACAAGATTGACTGGTCTTGTGAAACCCTTTATAGTGTCGAGGCTTATTAAATAGGATTTTCTGTGGATGAGAAGATGGCGACTACTTGACAGCATATGCTATGTAACAGAAACTAGAGCTGATGTGGTCTATCCCAGTGTTTCCCAACCTTTTTTGAGCCGCAGCACACTTTTAACATTAAAAAAAATCCTGGGGCACACCACCAACCAAAATGACACAAAATGACACTCTAACACAGTAATACATATAGTTAATTGACCTTGAGTTTTTGGAGTTGTAGTTCACCTACATCCAGAGAGCACTCTGGACTCAAACAATGTTGGATCAGGACCAAAAGTGAACACCGATGGAGTTTGGGGAAAATAGACAGGGAGCCAGAGGGAGGCCAAGAGCGGTTTCGTGCGCACCGAAGAGGAGGGGGAGGAGGGAGGGGCGGGGCCCTGCGGGGAGCCGTTCTCCTGGTTTGCAGCTCCGTCGGGCTTGGTGGAGCCGCGAACCAGGAGAAAGGCTCCCCGCAAGGAACAGACCCTGCCTAGGAGCCGGGTTTGGCTGGCCCGCGTCTCCCGCTGGGCTCGACGGAAGACATGAGACGGCCAAACTCGGCTCCCAGGCAGGGAGCCTTTCTTCCGAGGCTCCCCGAAGTTCCCAGGCTTTCCCTAGCAGCAGGGATGGGCCGGCTGGCTGGCGGCAAATGGCCGAAGGAGGCGGCGCCCCAGCCCTTTCTTCTTCACCGCCGTCCGGCTCTTCCTCCTCCTCCTCCCCCAAGCAGCAGCAGCAGGCAGGAGGGGGAAGAAAGGGGGGGAGACGTTTTCGCGGCACACCAGATGATCCGTCATGGAACGGTAGTGTGCCACGGAACAGCGGTTGGGAAACACTGGTCTATCCAATGCAATTTTCTGAATCAGCACCCCAAATAACAAAACGGAACCTAAAGTTGACCAAAAACCGATTTGTAACCCTTTTGGTACTAATGTTGGAGAATGGTCTCTGGTCAAAGTGGTCCCTGATCAAAGAAAGGTTGGGAACCACTGTTGTAGGAGAATGATAGGAGCCAAAGGGTTGGTGTCTGTGTGAGCAATCCAGAGAAGGTATCTGTCATACAGGACTTCATAACTATTGTAATTTTTAAAGCTCAATAAAGTTTTTACCTGCAGTGACAGACGCAACTTCTCAAAATCCTCTTCAAGTTCTTTTTTTTCCAGCTCGTGGGAAGAATTCAGTTCTAGAGGAAGTTAAAAAGCAAACAAACAGAGCTCAGTGATAGTTTTAAGACAGGCATATGGTGTGCTACCTACCCATAATCCCCATAAGTGATGTCCTGACCAAATATGCCCAACGTTAAGAGATTGTCTACCATTAAAATCAATCAATCAATGAATTAATATGCTGCCTATCCCTTGAGGAATAGTTACCAAGTATAATAAATAATAAATATTTTTAATAAAATTTAAGAGGAAATAAAGCCACTTCATAAAGCATTTTAAAATCAAAAAAAGCATACACATGTTTAAAGAGATTAATAAAATATCCATGATCAAACACAATAAACATTGTAGACTTGACGATAATGCCTATGCAATCCTTCTGTTTCCATTATTCAGCTTGTGTCCGGTGGTGCAATGGCTTAAACTCTTGCCTGCTCCACATTGTCCTTGAAACCTTCCTGCTATACAATCCACCTCTGTCTGTATCCAACATTTGTTTATTTAAATTTTAATTCACAATGGGCCCGCCCGAAATGGTTTTTAATTTTGTCTGTTATTGCTTACATTAAGTTTTATTTATTGTATTGTTTTAAAAATGCTGTTGTGTTGTTATTATGTCTTGTTGGGCTTGGCCTCATGTAAGCCGCCCCCAGTCCCTTTGGGAGATGGGGTGGGGTATAAAGTTAAAAATAAATAAATAAATAAATAAATAAATTGTGCCATTAATGTGCACCATCCTATTGTTTATTCAAGGCAAGGGCTGTATGGTGTGCTGTGTATAAAACCTGTTCTCCATTTTTATTATTGATATGAATGAAATATTAGTTTATCGCAAAGGAATCTGCAGCTTAATATCCGACTACATTTTAAAGTTGCGTATTTTAAAAATTTAATACCCAGACTAATTGGTACACAGTGGCTTCATAAATGAAGCCTTTCCCATATTAACTGTGGTAGTGCTCAGTTCACCCGCTAGAGGGGGCTGAAGACTTGCAGAACACACCATGCTACACTGGGGAGCATTCATTACACACTGGTAATTAAATCTAGGAAGCACAACTCCAATACTGAATGGGAGAGGATTTTTTTCAAGAACTGAGCATATCTGCGTCTTAGATATAAAAAGCATGGCTGTAAAACATAAATAGGATAAACTGAAGAACTCTAGAATAATTTGAAATAATATTAATATAAATCATGGCTATGATATCAATCCTGGGGAGTGTAACCTATTACACTTAATCCTGGGAAGTGTAACCTATTACAATGATTTGTAATCATTGATCACAAATGTTAGCAGAACACCTATTGTTTCTCCTGACCTCCTATAACAAGGGAGCCATTTCGACAAGGATGGGCCAAAAAGTAATGCCGCCATCCCTCTAACTTTTATTTCTTTCATAGTTACTGGACTATCTATGCATGATATTTATTTATTTATTTATTTATTTATTTATTTATTATTCGGGTTTCTATGCCGCCGACTCCCTGAGGCTCGCGGCGGCTCACAGGAACCGAAGGTACAACTACACACAAGCAATGCGATAAAACCTCTAAGACAATTAAACAGTTAAAACAGCAAAATACAAAACCCCCAGGTACAGTTCAGAAATTAGATAGCGTGACACCCCAGGACAGCGGCTAAAGCGGAACATGGGCAGGACCTACTCACCGAAGGCCTGCTTAAACAAATAAGTTTTGCAGGCGCGTCTAAACGGGAGCAGGTCCTTTATAGCCCACGTTCCAGCCGGGAGGGCGTTCCACAGCATAGGAGCTATAACGGAGAACGCCCTCCGGCGAGTAGATGTAAGTTTAGCCAATTTCGCCGAGGGTATCTCTAACAAATTAGCATCCTCGGAGCGTAGTGATCTCGGGGGACAGTGTGGGGTGAGTCGGTCCCTCAAGTACGCTGGCCCCAGGCCATGCAAGGCCTTAAAGGTAAGAACCAACACCTTGAAGGAGATCCGGTGCTTGATTGGGAGCCAGTGCAGATCCTGCAAAACAGGTGTGATGTGGCGGCCTGCTGGGGTTCCAGACAGGAGCCGGGCGGCAGTGTTCTGCACCAGCTTGAGCTTCCAGGTCGCCAACAAAGGAAGGCCAACGTAAAGCGTGTTACAGTAATCCAGTAATACAGTAATATGATAGAGGTAACCTTACTCTACTGATGTAGTCTCTTCTTTTTCGGATTGACTGATTAGAACCATCAGGGGAGGTCTAAGGTTATTTTATATGGTAAGCGAACATTACTTTGGCGCCCCCCTTTGTTTCCGCCCCCTTTCCCTTTGTCTTCGCCCCCTCTCCCTTTGCCTCCGCCCCCTGCCTACCCAATTGCGTCACGTGTCGTGTTTACAGGCTTCTGCGCCTGCAGGAGCTTCTGCGCATGCCCAGAAGCTCCTGCAGGCGCAGAAGCCAAAGCCTGTAAACACGTCACGTCAGCACTCCGTCCGTATTCGGCACGCAGGGGGCGGAGGCAAAGGGAGAGGTTGAGCCAAATACGGACGGAGTGCTGACGTGACGTGTTTACGGGCTTCGGCTTCAGCGCCTGCAGGAGCTTCTGGGCACGCGCAGTGGCTCCGGAGCTCAACTTCAGCTCTGGAGCCACTGCGCATGCGCGAAAATCTCGCTGCATGCCCAGAAGCTCCTGCAGGCCAGGCGCTGAAGCCGACGCAGCAGCAGGGAGGTTTGATACGGCGGTGCGGCCGGCATGGCGGCGCCCTTCCCAGAAGATGGCGCTCTTCCCAGAAGTTGGCGCCCTAAGCGGCCGTTTACTTCGCGTATAGGTCGGACCGCCCCTGAGAACCATGAATCTGAAGCTAAAAGAAAGAGTCACCATTGAATTTCTGGCAAAAGAAGGTTGGGCACCTAAAGAAATCCACAATTGCTTGAAGAAGAATGTTTATGATTTGGCCCCTTTTGACATTTATTTATTTATTTATTTATTACTTCAAATTTCTAGACCGCCACTCCCCGAGGGCTCGGAGCGGTTTACAGCAAAATAGAAGTAAGACATGAACAAGCAGATATAACAGTTATAGAATACACAAGACAAGACGTATACTATTAACTACAACAAACAAATTGTGTTGTTCCTAGCTAATCCTAGCTGGACTCAAGGAGGGAACGGTCGTAGACAAGGGGGAACCTTGGCGGCCTGGGTCTTCTTAGCCCCAGCCATAGGGCTATGGTCCCCCAAAAGTTCTGGATCTATATTTCTTGTTCTTACTCTTCCTTGGAGTAATGTCCGGACTTGTTCCAAAGCTGTCCCGGTCTCCAATGGTCACCCCAGAGTTAATAGGGGTGGGTCGGGGATCTCGGTGAGCCTTCGTGTTGTCTTTATTTGCCGAAGAGAAGTTCATCGCCCTGGGAACGCATGCCTCCTGGGGGACTGTTGTTTCTGGATGGTCCATTGACGGACCAGAAGTCAGAAGTTTCATTGGCTTCCTTTTCCGGCATCTCCTCCGGCGCCTGTGTAGTCGCCTCTTCTGGCCTGGGACGGGGGGGAGGGGAGAAGGAAGATCTCCACCTCTCGTCGTTGTCAAGGCTGTCCGCCATCTTGATCCATCCCTCATGTTCCCCATTTAACATCAGGCAATCACGACCTCGGAGACGGGGCCCCAGTGCCCAAGCCAGAGTGCCAGTAACATCCAGGCATGTCTGATCTCTCAACAGGGCAGCCGGGCTGGTCGGCAACATGCTTGGTCGGCCATGGACAACAAGTTTCTGTCTCGATACCCCAGCCAGAGTCAGGGGCGATCGGGGAAGGATCCACCGCCGGGGCCAAGGGTCTTACCTGTTTGCATTAAATGACTCGAATGACATTAAAACAGCTTTAAAATCAAGGGTCATGAAGCAAAACTCTGAATTTTTCCAAAATTGTTTTGATACCTGGATTAAACTAGGGTGCAAATGTGTACAAGTTGATGGTGACTATGTTGAATGGCAGTTTTGTGTAGGGGATAGTTCAGACTATGATCTGTAGCAACTTCTGCTGTTATATGTTCATTCATAATGTTTTTATTTCACAGGAGGCAAAACTTTATGACCCACCCTCATACATCAGTGCATTGTCTACCAGAGGTCAATTTTTTCTCATATGCTCCTTGGCTTTCATTTAGTGGATCACCTTTGTTGCTTTAACTTGGTCCTGTTTTTTAAGATAGAAGATAGTTTATATATTTATTTACCTTATTTATATCCCATCTTTCTCTACCCAGAGGGGCACTCAAGGCGGCTTGCAATCGCATCTCCATGGTGTCTTAAAATATACTGTTGGCATTTTACTTCGCGAACGAAGATTCTTAGGAAGGACTCATCCCACGTTTTTTACAAGCGCGTTGATGACTAAAAAGGCCAATCTGAGATAGGCAAAATCCGGTTGCAGAAAGCACAGCAGAAAGTCTCCTTGGGTGATGTTGTTTCCAAGTTGCGGTTCTTTCTGCGTTGTTTCTCTTCGAGACCCGTTTGGCATGTCTTCTCGAAAGAGGCCGCAGCATTGTGGATAGTGCGTCTCCATGCCTCCCAATGTGAGGCCAGGGTGGACCATTGTTGGTGATCAATCTGGCTGAGCCTGAGATGTTGTTTCAGGGAGTCCTTATATCTCTTTTTTGGGGCGCCTCTCTTGCGCTGACCCATGGCGAGTTCACCATAGAGTAGTATCTTACAGAGGCGGTGGTCCTCCATCCTAGAGATGTGCCCTGTCCAGCACAGCTGTGTTTTCAGTAGCATGGCCTCAATGCTGGTGATCCCTGCTTGCTCAAGGACAGCAACATTCGTCACATAGTCAGTCCACTGTACATTTAGGATTGAGTGAAGACAGCGCTGATGAAAGTGTTCGAGGAGTCGTAGGTGTTGGCGATAGGTGACCCATGTTTCAGACCCATAAAGGAGAATAGACAATACGATAGCTGTGTACACAGTGATTTTGGTGCTTTGCCTCAGGTGCTTGTTGCTCCAGACTCTTTTGTGAAGCCTTCCGAATGCACTATATGCCTTTGCTCATCTGTGATCTATCTATTTATCAATCTTGGCATCTGAAGTGATTATGCTTCCCAGGTAGGTGAACTGCTGAATGGACTTAAGCACAGATTTGCCTATGCTGACGTGGGGATGATGGTGTTCTTCCTGTGGTGCGGGCTGGTAGAGAATTTCCGTTTTCTTCAGGCTGACTTCCAGCCCAAACAGCTCTGCAGCTCTACAATCGCACCTCCATTCTGGCTTACAATCTCTCACATCAGTTAAACC
>JARBWK010000004.1:194527000-194688741 GCA_030556195.1 Anolis apletophallus | reverse complement strand
AAATGTAACTAGAACTGAAAAAGATATTTGTCTAGATCAAAAGACAATTTTTTGAGTTACTTGAGAGAACAAGATTGACTCTGTGTAAAACAGTAGCAACTCCAATGGTACCAGATTTTTTTAAAGCTTGATAGAGGTGAAATGTTTGACAATCAAACATTGTATAGATCAGTGGTTGGGAGCCTCTTGTATTTGGCAAATTGGACTAGGCCTGACATCGCCTATGCCACTAATGTACTAAGCAGGAGAGTGAATGAACCAACGTTGACTGATTGGCAAGCTGTAAAACGAGTGTTAAGATATTTGAAAGGAACATGTGACAAAAAGTTAAATATTTGTCCAAAAGAAAGCGGTATGAAGGGGTTTGCAGACGCAAGTTTTGGTGACAACGAACAAAACTTGTCATGTTCCGGGTATCTAATTAGTTTTAGTGGGATACAAGTGACATGGAAATCTCGTAAACAGTCACACGTTTGTTTATCCACGGCAGAAGCCGAATTTTCTGCTTTGTCTGACTGTTGTACAGAACTAGAGTGGATAAAGGCTCTAGTAAACGAGTTCCAAAGTTTTGAAGATAAGATATCTTTATTTACTGATTCTCAATCTTGTATAGCAATATCAAATGCTGAAGGATTAAAGCAGAGAACAAAATATATTGGGGTAAGGTACCAAAATGTTAGAAAGTTAGTACAGGATGGTTTTATTAATCCTGTGTATGTCCAGTCAGATGAGAATATGGCTGATATGTTTACAAAATCATTGACTAATTGTAAATTAAATGTATTTTGTAAGAAGATATTGTTATTATAAGTAATGTGTGTACTTGTGTTGCTCATGAAGGAGGAGTGTCAGATTATTGAATTTTGAATGGCAATTCATGAGTCAGCACAAGATGTATTTTCTGCAGTGTGACATGTTTGACACCAGATGGCGCTGTCTCGGGACTGATGAATGGAATGTTGGGGATTTGTCAGTTAAGATTTGTCAGTTGGGAATTGTCCGTTGAAGAGGACAGTTTGGATTAAATATTTGTGAGGATAGGATGTTTAGAAAGGTAGCTGTGATTGCTGTTGTTTTTCCATGCTTAGCTTGTTATTGTTAAATACAATTCAATACAAAGATATATTTTTACCTTGTGAATTGTATGAGAGTTTCATTATTCACACGAACAGAGACTGGAGGTTTTTTGGGCCGATGAGGAATTAACATTCTATATTTCTGTTGTCTATTCCGCTGTGGCATAAATACTCGACGCCGAAGACGTGTTGGGGGCGGGGCCATTTCTGCAAGAGGAAGGGCTGCCGCCACCTCCATCCCATCATGATCTGTGAGGCCTGCGTCGGCAGACAGCCCGCCGCTCCGAAGAACGATCAGAGGAGCGGAGGCTTTGGAGTGCCTGCCATCCCGGGAGGCGATCTGGGCCTGCAGCGGGAGCAGTCGGTGACCTGCGGCAGCTGATCGGCCTGGCGACCAGGAAGACTTGATCGTTTTCCGGGGTGCCAGGGCGATCAGCTGCCGCAGGTCGCCGACTGCTCCCGCTGCAGGCCCGGATCACCTCCCAGGATGGCAGGCACTACAAAGCCGGGATGGCAGGCGCTCCAAGGCAGGGCGATCAGCTGATCGGGAACGCCTCTGACGGAACGGCTGGGGGTGAGAGTGGGTGGAGGCCTGCAGCCTTCAATCGTCTGCTGCTCTGCTGCGACGGCAGCTGGGTCCGCTTTATCATCCTCTGGGCTGGGTCCATTGGGCCATTCCATTTTGGGATCCTTCCTCTCTTGAGGGTGTCGGCGTCCATCTTGGTTCGCAACTTGTCTTCTTGAATTTCATTTTATTTTAGTGGTTTTTATTATTATTTTATAATAATTTTATAATAATATAATAAATAAAATGTTATATTATATTATAATTTCAATATATTATAATGTCTATATATATACTATAATATAATAATTATGATATTAATACTAATAATATATAAATATTTCTTGATATATTAATATTTTAATATTAATGATGTGTAATATATAGTATATATAGTAAATAAATAAATAAAATAGATTAGAATGTAGTTCAGCCTTTAGGTGCGGCCCTCCATAATATTTTTTGGCTCTCGTGTGGCCCCTTGGAAAAAATAATTGCCCACCCCTGCTCTAAAGGTTGAGTCAGGGCCGTAGCCAGGATTTTGATTCGGGGGGGAGGTGTATGATTCTGAGTGAGAGAGGAACTACCCTAGCAAACTTTTGTATCATTATCCCAACACTCCCATGCATATGGGATATATTGAGCATAGTGATCAGATCATGATATGAATACACATAACAGTTTCAATAATGTACCAGTAAGGCCTTCTCGTGGACTATCCTGAGATAGGGGGATAGAGGGGAGATCTGAGCCCCTCCAGGTTACATGCCTGCATGTAGTGTATGTGCTGGAAAAGTGAGAATTATTATTATATGAGGGAGTAACTCAAAGAGAAACAAATAATTAAGCCAGACATAATGTATTTGGCACTGCGATATGTGTGGCTGTATGTTAGCATCCCATGACTGACCTTTTCTTGGTGTTGAGTCCTTATTCTAGCGAGCTGTGCCCGGTGATCCTCTTGCAAGTGCTCTAGTTTAGTACTATATTGCAACTGCAGTCGCTCTTCAAGTGCGTGAAGCTCTTCTTGCTGTTCCCAGCCAAGCTTCCTCAGCTTATTCTCAAACTTCTTTTCCAACTCCTCCTTCTCTTTTTGTAATTTTTCATATTTTTCTGCATTGAGGGCTGAAAAAGAGAAGAACCACTCACTAAGGCTCTATAGAGAAACCAGGAGGACTAAGCAGATTTCCTTTCCCCTTGGTCCTGTGCTGCCAGTAAGGGGGAGATAAGCAGAATTGTCCTGTGGAACATCTTACCATAAGCTAGAGCAGTGGTTCCCAAACTTTTTTGGCCTACCGCCCCCTTTCCAGAATTTTTTTTACTCACTGCCCCCCTAGAAATTATTTTTTAAAAATTTTAATAGCAATTAAACAGAAAGATATATGTATCAATGCAGTGGTTCTCAACCTTTCTAATGCCATGACCCCTCAATAAGGTTCCTCATGTTGTGGTGACCCCCAACCATATTTTCCTTGCTACTTCATAAATAATTTTGCTACTCTCACAAATTCTAATGCAAATATCTAATATGCAGGGTGTATTTTCATTGTTACAAATTGAACATAATTAAAGCATAGTGATTAATCACAGAAACAATATGTTTGGGGGAGTATGGACAACGGATGATGGGATTTGCAGTACCTTCAATCGATTCAGCTCTGACTTGCACAGACCACTGAGACCCCCACAAATTACAGAACTGGACCAAACTTGGCACAGAGAACCCACATGACCAATAGAAAATACTGGAAGGGTTTGGGAGGAATTGGCAGTGATTTAGAGAAGATGTAGTTCACCTATATCCGGAGAGAACTGAGAACCCAAACAACTATGGATCTGGACTAAACTTGGCACGAATACTCAATATGCCCAAATTTGAACACTGGTGGAGTTTTGAGAAAATAGCCCTTCCCATTTGGGAGTTGTAGTTGCTGGGATTTATTGTTTACATACAATCAAATAGCACTTTGAATTCCACCTACAATGGAATTGAGCCAAACTTGGCACACAGAAGCCCCATGACCAACAGAAAATACTGGAGGGGTTTGGGATGAATTGCCTCCACCGGGGAAGGCCGCACTTTCTTCTGCGGTGGCGGGGAGGCTCCGCCGGAGGACGCGGAGGCCTTTGCACTGCAGCCTTCGCACTGCACTGCGTGTGGGGGTCAAAGCGAAGGGGGCAGGACCAAAGAACAGGGCCACGCGAACCCTCCTAAATGGCCAATTGTTCACTGCCCCTTTAAAGGGGTTCACCGCCCCCCAAATTCCCCTGAGCCTCCCACTGCCCCCTTGGATCACCTCACCACCCACCAGGGGGTGGTACCGCCCACTTTGAGAATCAGTGAGCTAGAGGAAGTTACTTTGAGGGGAACAAAGCTCCCACAACCCCCAACACAGATAATGTATGGTGGCTTTCTTTATTCTGAAGCATCTCCTGTTTATCAGGTGTCTTGAGTGTGTAAACACAGTGTGTCTGGAATCTTGTTTGTGTAGGTTCCTTCTCACATGTGGTTGTACTTTGTGAGCATTGTGCAATAGATGTATTCAGTTCATGATTATGTGAGAGAAGTTCCACAATGTAATTAATGCGTCAGGCGAGGAAGCTGGCCCCCTATCTGTCTCGACACGACCTGGCCACAGTGATCCAAGCCACGGTCATCTTGAGGCTGGACTACTGTAAAGCTCTTTACATTGTCCTTCCTCTGTCGGTGATCCGGAAGTTGAATCTGGTGCAGAACGCTGCAGCTTGGCTGCTGACAGGTGTTCCATCGAGCTGCCACATTACACCCATCCTCTGCGAACTGCATTGGCTCCCAGTGGAATGCCGGATCATCTTCAAAGTGTTGGTATTGACCTATAAGGCCTTGCATGGTCTGGGGCCAGTGTACCTCGGGGATTGCCTCATCCCATATTGTCCTTTCAGACCACTGCGTTCAGAGACCCAGAGTCTCCTGATGGTTCCAAGTCACAAGTCCTACCGCTTGACTGCGACGGGGAGGAGGGCCTTTTCTGTTATTGCCCCAACGCTTTGGAATGCGCTACCTGTGGAAATTCGTGCGCTTCCAAGTCTTCTGGCTTTCAGGAAGGCCTGTAAGACTCTGTTGTTCCAACAGGACTTCGGTTCTTAATTTGGTGGCTCTATCAATCAACTATAGGCCCTCTTTAACATTGTATCCATTTTAGAACTGTTGTTTTAATTTTGTGATTTTAATGTTTTAATGTTTTATACACCTGTTGTATTGTTGTTTTGCTTGTGTAAGTCACCCCGAGCCGTACGGGAGTGGCGACTAATTAAGTCCGAATAAATAAAATAAATAAATAAAAATACACACGGGCCAAAATCCTATTGTTAGTCTTTATTAGAATTGAGACATTGAGTCAACTAGAAATAATTACACTAGAGCCACTGAATCAATTTACTCACCATTCAACAACGGATTGAATGGAGGTACTCTAGCTGGTAATAGCAAATAGGATTCCAGTCAGACAGTTTCACATTCTTAGAGTGTGCTTAAGTATTCACAATTGCTTTCAATGCTCTCATTTCATTGACTGGGATTGCAGGAGCAGCTACTGTGTGTTGTCCGCTGCACATTGTGATAACAAGAAGGAATACAGGCTTCCTCTGCTTTCCAACACTTCCCTCTTTTGGCAGATCTAAATGAGAACCATGTACCACATTTTCAACCTTCAGTTCACTTCTTCCAACAATGCCCTGTCTCCTTTCTCTCTCATTTGACTCAGTATACAAATTGGTGCCATGTAGTGTTCAGTCTTGCATTCACAAGCTTTAAAAAGTCTGGGTTTTGCTTTTCAACCATTTTCAGTTTTTGACAGTGGCCAGGTCCCTAAGCTTTCAAATAAGGGAGGGCTTTATTGGGAGATACTAAATTGGTTGCACAATATTGGCATTTAGCAGAAGAGAGGTGTAGCATAACCACTGGACAACTGCACCAATCCAGAGTTATGCTGGGAAGGCACAATATATAATTATGATCTGTTTCTTTAAAGACACCTAGCAGGGTACCACACATTACTGATGAGCTGTATCCAAGCTGTTTGTTTACAAGACAAACAAGCCTAAAAGACTTGCCCCTACTACATCACCTGTCTTTCTAGACCAGTGTTTCCCAACCAGTGTGCCGTGAGCGATCATCAGGTGTGCCGTGGGAAATTGGAACCTCCAATACCCTTTCTTCCCCCTCCTGCCCACAGTGCTCTCTGAGTGTAGGTGAACTATAACTTCCAAACTCAAGGTCAATTCCCAAGCAAACCCTTTCAGTACTTTCTGTTGGTAATGGGAGTTCAATATGCCAAGTTTGGTTCAATTCCATTGTTGCAAGAGTTCAGGTTGCTCTTTGATTGTGTGTTAACTATAAATCCCAGAAACTGTAACTCCCAAATGTCAAGGACTATTTTCCCCAAACTCCATCTGTGTTCACATTTGGGCATATTGAGTATTCATGCCAAATTTGGTCCTGATCCAACATTGTTTCAGTCCACAGTGCTCTCTGGATATAGGTGAACTACAACTCCAAAACCCAAGGTCGATGCCCACCAAATTCTTATAGTATTTTCTCTTGGTTATGGGAGGCCTTTGTGGGAAGTTTGTGTTTTTCTGCCATTCCTGCCAGGATATCTATGTTGTGTTCATCGAAACAGGTCCAGGTTTCACACTGAGTGTATAAATACATTTAAAAACGAAAACTAACAGGGTTTGCTCACTTAAGGCAGGCGTGGGCCAACTTGGGCCCTCCCTCCAGGTGTTTTGGCCTACAACTCCCACCATTCTCCCTTTCTGTGTAGGCTATATGTGTTGTGTGTGTATATGCACATATGTATATGTGTATATACATGTTAACTATATGCATTACTGTGTTAGAGTGTCATTTTGTGTCACTTTGGTTGGTGGTGTGCCCCAGGATCTTGTAAATGTAAAAAATGTGCCACGGCTCAAAAAAGGTTGAAAAACTCTGTTCTAGACAATATATACAGTACAAAGTACCCGTAGTTTTCCTGCCATTACTTCATGCAGCAGAATCTTGGAATTTCCAAGTGAACTTGTTAGAAATTTATTTATTTATGACATTTATAGCCCGCCTTTCTCAACCATACAGCGACTCAAGGTGGGTTACAGATTGGCACGATTCGATGCCTTGCATTCATAAAAGTGTGGTTAAAAAAACAGTCAACATAACAATAGAAGAACATATATAACCATTAAAACATGTAGTCACTGGTGTCATCTTGTTAAAATTGTTTTTCAGTAACGCGTCTCACCATTCCATGTTCATCATTCATAGTATCATGTTATCTAATCCACTGCATTCTCAAAAACTTGCTCAAAGAGCCAAGTTTTCAACTTTTTTTGGAAAGTCAGGAGGGAGGGGGATGATCTAATATCCCTGGGGAATTAGTTCCATAGCCAGGGCACCGCACCACCACTGAGAAGGCTCTGTCCCTTGTCCCCGCCAATCACACTTACGATGAAGGCGGGATCGAGAGCAGGGCCTCCCCTGGTGATCTTAAGCTCCTAGATTGTTCATAAGGAGAGATAAGTTCGGACAGGTAAGCTGGATCAGAACCGTTTAGGGCTTTATAGGCTAAAGCCATGCCTGGAAGCAAATTGGCAGACAGTGGAGCTGATGCAACAGAGGAGTAGTGTGCTCCCTGAGCGCCGCTCCCATTAGTAACCTGGCTGCCCCCCGTTGGACCATTTGAAGCTTCTGAACAGTCTTCAAAGGCAACCCCATATAGAACACATTGCAGTAGTCTCTACGGGATGTAACCAGATCGTGGACCACTGTGGCCAAGTCAGACTTCCCAAGGTATGGGTGCGGCTGGCGCACAAGTTTTAACTGTGCAAATATCTTCTGGTCACTGCCGAAACCAGGGGTTCCAGGCTCAGCGATGAATCCAGGATCACACCCAAGCTGCAAACCTGCGCCTTCAGTGGGAGTGTAACCCCGTCCAACACAGGCTGTAACCCTATGCCCTGTTCGGCCTTTCGACTGACCAGGAGTACCTCTGTCTTGTCTGGATTCAATTTCAATTTGTTTGCCCTTATCCAGATCGTCACAGCGGCCAAGCACCGGTTCAGGACCTGAACAGCCTCCTTAGTACCAGGTGGGGAGGAGTGACAGATTTGGACATCATCTGCGTACAGGTGACACCGAACCCCAAAACTCTGGATGATCGCCACCAGTGGCTTCATGTAGATGCTAAACAACATGGGAGACAGTATTGAGTCCTAAGGAACCCCACAAGACAATGGTTGTGGGGTAGAGCAGGTATTCCCCCAATAACACCTTCTGGGAGCGACCCTCTAGGAAGGCCCAGAGTCACTGCAGAACAGTGCCTCCATGGCCCATTCTTGCAAGGCGTCCCAGAAGGATACCATGGTTGATGGTATCGAAGGCCACTGAGAAGTCCAGCAGGAACAACAGGGACACACTCCCCTATATACTCCCCGGCGTATATCATCCAGCAGGGCCAAACCTGGGTAATTTTAAATGGTAAGCAAACAGTATTTTGGTGCCCCCCAACCAATCACTGATGTGTGTGTGTGTATAGATAGATAGATAGATAGATAGGGTGCATAGACAAATTTGGGCCCTCCAGGTATTTTGGACTTCCTACTGGCTGTTTGGAATTGTGGGAGTTGAAGTCCAAAACACATGGAGGGCTGAAGTTGGCCCATGCCCCATATATATATATGGTATATATATCTTCCTTCCCACCATTTTCCCTGCTCTAGTCCTATTCTCTTTGAGTGTGTGTGTGTGTGTGTGTGTGTGTGCGTATCTATATCTATTCCCCTCCCTTCCTTCTCAGCCCTATACCCCAGAATATCAAGGCAGAAAATTCCACATTATCTGAGTGTGGACTCAGATATTCAAAGCAGATATTGTGGGATATAGGGCTGTGTGGAAGGGCCCTCACCCTTTTCCCTCCCCTCTTCCTATTCTTTGTGTGGGTCTGTACATTCTCCATCCTTCCTTCCTCCTCACACTTTTCCTTTCCCCTTTCCTATTCTCTTTCCCCTTCTTACCTTCCCCTTCCTCCCTTCTCACCTTTTTCCCTCCCCTCTTCCTATTTTCTTTTTGTGTGTATGTATGTATATATATGTGTGTATCAGGTCTAGGCTAATTTCGGGAGCAAGTGCCCGGGGGTTGGGCTAGGTGCCCTCTGGCTGGCAGGCCTTGTCTGGCTGCTCAGTCCTGCTCCCGGCCCCCAGGTAAGGGCGCCCATGTGGCCTCCTCCCTCGTGCACTGGCGGCAGCAGCAGCAACAGAGGGAGGAGATGCACGGGAGGCAAGGGAGACGGAAAAGGCGGGGGCCTCTGCCCCCTTCTCTCTCACCCTGCGCAAGGCATCCTCGGCGGGGGGGGGGAAGGGTGCGCAGGGTGAGGGATGAGACGCGCGCAGGGCGCAGGGTGAGGCAGGGAGAAGGGAAAGGCGCACGCCTCCGCCTCCTTCTCCTTAGCCCTACGCGAGCCTTCCACCCACCCTGCCGGCAGCCCGGGGGGGGGGGGGGTGGCGCCCGGCCCTGGATGCGCCCGGCCCTGGATGCGCCCTTTGGCTACATGGCGGCCTAAGGCAGCCGCTTAATTTGCTCCACTAAGATCCGCCCCTGTCATCCACTAAGGCGACCAAGGCTGTCTCGGTACCATGCCTAAAACCAGACTGTGCCAGATCCAGATATTCCGTGTCTTCCAAGAATACCTGGAGTTGCGAGGCCACCACATGTTCCAGGACTTTGCCCAAAAAGGGGAGATTGGAAACAGGCCAATCAATATTATAGTTGGATAGTGAAATAGTGCTCTCTAGCAGAGGATTCAAAATCTGTCTGTCTGTTTCAGTTATTAATCAGTTTTTCTGTCCAGAAAAAGGATGTAAAAGATACATAAAATGAAAAAACATATTAAAAAAGTAAGATTTTAAAAAGAAAAGGCCAGATATTTTGTTATCAGTGCTTCACATATTAATTAATGCCTATATCAATTAACTCAGTTCATATATCTATTAGCTCTCAAGTGGTGCACTTAGAAAACTTCCTTCCTTCCTTGCAGCAAAGGTCTAGAAACACTCTGGAAAAGTTTTATTAACTGAATTTCAGTTCCTGTCATTCCCCCTCAGCCAAAATAGTTAGTGGCCTTACTGTCTGGGGGATTCTGAGAAATAGACTTAAACTGAAAGAGTAACATTTCTAAGCTGTTCATACGGGAACACTGGACCAATAGGACTGCATGGCAATTTTTAAAAAGCCCAAGGCACTGATGGTTCCCAAACCTTCCATATCAGCTTCATCAGATACCAGATTCTGCAACCCAAGCTGTTCAGTTTCAGATCATATTTACGAGGGCGGGTCAATAAGTCCATGACTTTTTCAATGTAACACACGTTTTTGGATAAAAAATCATTTTATTTTTCAACGTAGTCCCCTTTGAGCTCTATACACTTTGTCCAACGTTTCGCCAATTTTTTTATCCCTTCAAAAAATAAGATTTGTCGAGGTCATCAAAATAGGTATTTGTTTGTGAGATGATTTCATTGTTGGAGTCAAATCTCTTTCCGCCGAGCCATTTCTTCAGGTTTGGAAACAAGAAATAGTCACTCGGGGCTAAATCCGGAGAATAGGGTGGATGAGGGAGCAATTCGTATCCCAATTCATGGATTGTTGCCATGGCAACTGTACATGTGTGCACTCTTGCATTGTCCTGGTGCAAAAGAACTTTTTTCTTGGCCAAATGCTGTCGTTTTTCCCCCAAATCCTCATTAAATCGACCCAATAAGTTGGCATAATATTTTCCATTGATTGTTTTAACCCTTTTGAAGGTAGTCAATGTGAATTATACCGTATGCATCCCAAAAAACGGTCGCCATGACTTTATTGGCTGACAAACCCACCTTGGCCTTCTTTGGCGCCGATTCACCCCGAGAAACCCACTGTTTTGACTGCTGTTTGGTCTCTGGTGTGTTGTGGTGGATCCACGTTTCGTCCACAGTTACAAAATGGTGCAAAAACTTGTCCATATTGCGGCTGAACAGCGCCAAACACTCCTGCGAAATTATCACACGATTGCGTTTGTGGTCGATTGTGAGCAAACACGGCACCCATTTTGCGAAAAGCTTTCTCATACCCAAGTGATCATTTAAAATTGAAACCACTGAGCCATGTGAGATGCCTATGGCTTCCACAATGTCTCGCACTTTCAGTCTCCAATCAGTCAACACCATATAGTGAATTTTTTCAATTGTTTCGGGTGTGGAGACCTCAACTGGGCGTCTTCCGTGCTTTTATGACCACAACAAAATTCAGTAAACCACTTTTTTACCATTGAAATTGATGGTGCAGAGTCCCCATAGTATTTATCAAGCTTAGCCTTGGTTTGAGTGATGGTTTTTTCCGCAAAAAATAATGCTTAATGAGCACACAAAATTCACTTTTTTCCATTTTCTCCTCAAATCACGCGGTAGTCTGCTATCAATGGCTGTCAAACACAAACTAAATAATGCAGCTTGTTCAAATTTTGACAGGAGTCAACTGACAGACGCCTGTTGACAGGAGCAGTAACTCACATTGAGAATACATGTGGAATGAAGCTGGTCAAAACCACACAGAAAATGAAAACACCTGTATCCTTTTGTTTAATGATTCCTCAGGATGAAAATGACTGAAAACAACAGGAAATTTAAAGCTTGGAAAAATACAGTAGGGAGGAAATGTGTATTTCCATTTCCCTGTATCTTTCAAAGTAATGGCGAAAGGAAAGGAGTTGCAGACACGTCGGGAAGTAGAATAATGCTGGATGCAGGAGCAATGCTACAGAAAGTTATTGTTCATTACTCAGCTTTACAAACTACAAGAGAGTGCTATGGTGGCCCTCAATAAAGGGCCAGGTTTCTACATGTCTCTGGGCAAGCTTAACATTCTGCATAGTGGAGAATATTCTGAGGGTGGAAAGCTGTGAAGATAGGCCTGGAACTTGGGCTGGACCTGTCATGAGGCAGGATAAGTCAACAGCCTCACGCTACAGATACTGGAGGCAGCAGTGTACTGCTTTATTTCTGACCATTCCCCACAGTTACTTCCCTTTCTTAGAGCAGTGTTTACCAACCAGTGTGCCGCAGCACACTAGTGTGCCGTGAGCGATCATCAGGTGTGCACTCTTCCCCTCCTAGCAGCTCTTTCTCCCTATTTCCCTCCCCAAAGATCCTCCCCAAGGCAAAGGAAGGGCTCCGCCGAATGCCAGGGCCAGGCCTGCCTTGAGGAAGCCTTCAGGAGCCTCGACTCAGCATGGCTCCAGCTCCCGCTCAGGGCTGCTTCAGCCTCCCGATGCTCTCAGGTTCGCTCACTGCCCAATTCACCAACGTGGAGATTCTGGCTTTGGCTGTTCTCGCGAGAAATCCAAGTCAATGTGAAAACGCCGACTCAATCACTTACGCCCAGTGCTCTGCTTTTGCGGAGGGAGGAGGGAGGCAGCAAAAGAGGCCACACAGATCTATGAAACTTATAGAGTCTATAAGGCTCTATAAGGGTCTGGAGAACAAGCCCTATGAGGAGCGGCTTGAAGAGCTGGGCATGTTTAGCCTGAAGAAGAGAAGGCTGAGAGAAGACATGGTTGCCATGTATAAGTATGTGAGAGGAAGTCATATATATATTGTGTTCATCGAAACAGGACCAGGTTTCACACTGAGTGTATAAATACATTTAAAAACATATTAACTATATGTATGACTGTGTTAGAGTGTCATTTTGTGTCATTTTGGTTGGTGGTGTGCCCCAGGATTTTGTAAATGCAAAAAATGTGCCGCGGCTCAAAAAAGGTTGAAAAACACTGTCCTATAGGACTATTGGAGGACTCAGGAGGTCTAGAAGATACCTCTGTCATTCTAAATCTGACTACAGATACATTGTTATAGAAACATAGCCATGCTTCTCTGATACCATACACTCTTTACAATCCCAAATCAGGTTGGGGAAAGCTGTTTTAAGACCACACAAAGCCTTCCCTTGTAGTAGAGCTAACACTAAGTGTCCCAACAGGATCTGCACATAAATTAAATTTTCATAACAATTTAATTTTGCAACATTAGATCTTAGAGTGCTATTCTGTAGGATTTTGATTGTAATATAGGATGATTAGAATTCAAGCAAAAATAAACTGAGACTCTGAACTGGGGATTCATTATAATTGAAACCCACTCAAGCTTTAAATTAATTCTCTAAAGAAGTCTGTCTTCTGACCACTTTTCTAATGAATGACACTGGTACAATATAGGTTGAAAACAGTATGAAATCGGTTTTTGAAGTGCTCAAGGCTGCAGACGAATATACAATTCAAATTCGGGTTGTTGACAGCATAGACACATACATTTAAGAGAAACTAAAGCATAAGGCATTACCAATAACTCTGGCAAATAGAAGTCTATACGTACTCCAATCATTGTATATGAAGCATCTGGTCGCTCTGATTCAATGAGCATGCTTTCTCTTTTCTCCTCCCACTTTCTGGCTGCCAAGATCATGGGTGGAGAATAATTTATTTATTTATTTCCAGTATTTATATTCGACCCTTTTCTCACCCTGAAGGAGACTCCGAGCAGATCACAGAACACATATATGGCAAACATTCAATGCTGTTTTACGCTGAGAAGACAGACAACTGTACATAGATAAAGGTATATATAGGCTCTCCCATCTTCGGCATCTTGGAGGCTGTACTCAGTTTTTGCCACGAGGAGTGCTGTTGCTTCACTTTCCCTACCAAAGAGCTTTGTTCATAAACTTCCTCCTTGATTGAATCAGCTGCATTTTTTTCTGGCATTTCCCTCTGGATACTTAAGCAGAGGTATTAATCTATATTGTATACACATATAATATTGATAATAATATTATTATAATGTAATACAATGTAATACTAATAATATAATATAATAATTATAGATTTCATACTACATGTAATATTAATAATGGTATTACAGTATAGTGGTATAGTACAATATAGTAATTTGGTCTGGAGTGTCACCAGAATGCTGATGACACCCAGCTGGTGCTGAGGATGGCCAGCCGGCCTGACTTTGTACCCGATTGTTTCCAGCTATGCCTTGAAGCCGTGACTGGTTGGCTATGAGCCAGCCGGTTGAGAGTGAATCCATCGAAAACAGAGATCCTTTGGCTGGGTCACCCGGGTGGGTGTGGTCTTCAGCTGCCTACTCTGGACGGCGAGGCACTACGCCCGTCGTCTTTAGTAAAGAGTCTGGGGGTCCAGTTGGACCTGCTGCTGACAATGGAGGCTCAGGTCTCGGCTGTCAGCAGAGCTGCCTTTTTCCACCTGCGACAGGCTAGGCGGCTGGCGCCCTATCTCTCCGGAAATGACCTGGCCACGGTGATCCAGGTGACAGTCATCTTGAGGCTAGACTACTGAAACGCCCTTTACATTGGTCTTCCTTTGTCGGTCATCCAGAGGCTTAAACTGGTGCAGAATGCTGCAGCAAGACTCCTGGCTGGAGTGCCGGCCAGGACTCATATCACTCCAACTCTGCAGCGACTGCACTGGTTGCCAATTGAGCACCGGATCATCTTCAAAGTGTTGGTCTTGACCTTTAAGGCCTTGTATGTGTTACAGTATATGGAGGTCTGGATCTTCTTGTTTGCCGGTGTGAAGCAATTAAGCTTGAGCATTGAGTATATCATGAGGAGGGTTTTTCCTTGACCCTGTGTGAAGAAGGAGATCATGAAGACTGCCATGGATCTACCACTGGACTTTTAACAAAGGACTTCTTACACCATCCAAGATGCAGATAATGCATGATTATAATGCATTGGACTTTGAGTAAGATATCTGTCCCATATGTTCCCCAGAGATCCCTTCGATTTGAAGATCACAACCTCCTGAAGATTCCTCCTCTACAAACCATTCACCTGTCATCAACTAGACAGAGGGCTTTTTCCGTCGTGGCACCGAGTCTGTGGAATGCCTTGCCGGGCGAAGTCCAAGCAATCAATGAGGTGCCGGCTTTTCGAAAGGCCTGCAAAACAGCTCTTTTTCGACAGGCATTTAATCTCTAGCCACTCCTGGTTGTGGATAATAACACTGTTTTAAGATAGTGATATTTTAGTGTTTTACTGTTTTAATGTTTTAGTTTGCTGTAAACAGTCCTGAACCTATTGGATAGGACGGTATACAAATCGAAATAATAAATAAATAAATATATAATATAATATATTATATATACATATAACCTGTAAGCTGCTCTGAGTCCCTTCGGAGTGAGAAGGGTGGCATATAAATGTCTTAAATAAATAAATACATAAGCGGTACCTATTTATCTACTCACATTGCTGTTTTCGAAACTGCGAGGTAGGCAGAAGCTGGGCTAAAGGCCAGGAGTTCACCCTAACCCGGGCTTCGAACTGTCAACCTTTTGGTTGGCAAGATTTACTGCAGCTGGCGGTTAACCAGATGTGCGAACACTGGTTAAGAATAAGACTTTTTAAGCATTCTCAAGCACTTATGAGTAGCAAAGATCTATTATAAAAACCCTTCAGAATCCCACATTTTATGTGAAGGTGAAGAATGCTCTGAGGTCTCAGGAACACAGGAACGAACCCAGGTAAAGTTGCCATTCAAGCAGTGAAGGGCATGGAAACAAAGGCTCTAATTTAAAACACACACACACACACACACACACACACACAAAGCAAAACAAAACAGCACCTTTTCCAGCTCCTGTCATTTATCATTTGTGCATCGTAATTACCCAAGAACTGGCTCATATCTTTTCCACATTTAAGGCCACAGGTTTAAATGGGAATGCAGTCTGCCTGCCATCTGCAGTTTGGCATCTGCCACATTCAAAGCAATAATATGCAAACTGTTATACACATGGAATTAAATATGCAAACAACTCTCTGGATCATCATACAATCTCTGTGCAGCCTATATTACTGAAGGAGTTGCCTCCTGTCTCTTTTGCAGACCATCCAAACCAGGGGTAGGGAACCTATGGCTCGGAGCCAGATGTGGCTCTTTTCATGATTGCATCTGGCTCTCCAGAGCAGCCTGGGCCTCGGTATCCCAGCATGCAGCAGGAAACCTTTCCTTCTTTCCTTCCTTTTCCCTCCCTCTCTCCTCTTCCTTCTTTCCTCCATTCTCTTCCTTCCTCTTCCTTCCTTCTTTTCTTTCTCCCCTTCACCCTTTCCTTCTCTTCTTCCTTTTCCCTCCCTCTCTCCCCTTCCTTCTTTCCTCCATTCTCCCTCTTCCTTCCATCCTCTTCCTTCCTTTCTCCCCTTCACCCTTTCCTTCTCTCCTTCCTTTTCCCTCCCTCTTTCCCCTTCCTTCTTTCCTCCATTCTCCCTCCTTCCTTCCATCCTCTTCCTTCCTTTCTCCCCTTCACCCTTTCCTTCTCTCCTTCCTTTTCCCTCCCTCTCTCCCCTTCCTTCTTTCCTCCATTCTCCCTCTTCCTTCCTTCCTTTCTTTCTCCCCTTCACCCTTTCCTTCTCTCCTTCCTTTTCCCTCCCTCTTTCCCCTTCCTTCTTTCCTCCATTCTCCCTCTTCCTTCCTTCCTTCCTTCCTTTCTCCCCTTCACCCTTTCCTTCTCTCCTTCCTTTTCCCTCCTCTCTCCCCTTCCTTCTTTCCTCCATTCCCCCTCTTCCTTCCTTCCTTCCTTCCTTCCTTCCTTCCTTCCTTCCTTTCTCCCCTTCACCCTTTCCTTCTCTCCTTCCTTTTCCCTCCCTCTTTCCCCTTCCTTCTTTCCTCCATTCTCCCTCTTCCTTCCTTTCTTTCTCCCCTTCACCCTTTCCTTCTCTCCTTCCTTTTCCCTCCCTCTTTCCCCTTCCTTCTTTCCTCCATTCTCCCTCTTCCTTTCCTTCCTTTCTCCCCTTCACCCTTTCCTTCTCTCCTTCCTTTTCCCTCCCTCTCCCCTTCCTTCTTTCCTCCATTCCCCCCCTCTTCCTTCCTTCCTTTCTTTCTCCCCTTCACCCTTTCCTTCCCTCCTTCCTTTTCCCTCCCTCTCTCCCCTTCCTTCTTTCCTCCATTCTCCCTCTTCCTTCCATCCTCTTCCTTTCTATCTCCCCTTCACCCTTTCCTTCTCTCCTTCCTTTTCCCTCTCTCTCCCCTTCCTTCTTTCCTCCATTCCCCTCTTCCTTCCTTCCTTGCTTCCTCTCCTTCACCCTTTCCTTCTCCTTCCTTTCCCTCCCTCTCTTCCCTTCCTTCTTTCGTCCATTCTCTCTCTTCTTTCCTTCTGCTTCCTTGCTTTTCCCTCCCTCTCTCCCCTTCCTTCTTTCCTCCATTCTCCCTCCCTCCCTCTTCCTTCCTCTTCTATTCTAAGTCTTCCTTTCCTTCTCCTTCCTTTCTTTTCACTTCCCCTCTCTCTCCCCTTCTTTCTTTTCCTCCTTTCCCTTCATTATTTTACTTTTTGCCTCACTCCCTTTCCTTTCCCCACCCTTTTCCTTCTTTCTTTTCACCTCCTTGTCTCTCTCCTGCTTTTCTTTTCTTCCTTTTCCATAGTTCGTTCTTCTTTTCTTTCTCCCTCCCCCCTCCCCCCTTTCTTTCCTCTTTCTTTCTTTCTTTCTTTCCCCCTTCCTTCCGTCTTCTCTTCCTTCCCAGAGTCCTGAGCATGCCTTTTGCAGAGCCAGGTCTGAAGTGTCCCATCATTCTGCCGGGGGAATCCTTTTCTCATAGTGTGTACGCATATATTTATTTACTTCATTTATATTCCGGTCTTCTCACCCCGAAGGGGACTCAGAGCGGATTACAGTACATATACTTGAAGACAATCCCTGCAGTTCAACATATACATATATTGACGAACATAGACAAACAAAGACGAACAAAGAGGCAATTTTCTGGCAAACTTCTAACAAACTTCTGGCCACCAGGGGGAGCTGACACACTCCTCATCTCTCTCCGCATTTTCCAGCTTCCCTTGCTGTTCTTCCGCATTCCTTTCAGCGATTCCTGGAGTTCTTTATGGCCTCATAAATCAGTCAAAATTCGCCTCCCTACTTAATGTGGTACCTTTATCTCCTACTTGACAAATGAACTGTCTTTCGGGCTGCAAAGGTCGACAGCAGGCTACACTTATAGTTGGGCACCCACCCTGACCCGGGCAGGCCTCGAGCTCATGACCTACAGGTCAGAGAGATCTTATGCAGCTGACACTTAGCCAGCTGCGCCACTTCCCAGTGCTTTAGTTGAAATATATATATATATATATATATATATATATATATATATATATATGTGTGTGTGTGTGTGTGTGTGTGTGTGTGTGTCAGGAGGTGGAGGAAGAAGAGGTGGCCGCCATGTCAGGAGCCGATGCCCACGGCCATCAACAAGGCCGATGGGATCCGGATCCCGACCAACACCCTAGCCATAACAAACCCCAGCTGGCCGTCTGGGAGCAGGGCCATTCCCAAGGGAGCCACACAGTCCCGTGAGACTGAGGACATGGGCTGGTTCTCAGGGTAGGGGTATAAAAGGGCTGGGGAGGGTTGGGACGGTACTTTTTGGCTTCAACTGTTGTGTACCTGAATAAAGAATTTGGATTGACCGGAAAGCCTCCGCGTGGTCATCTTCGGCGTTCGGCGTTCACACACACACACACACACACACACACACACACACACACACACACATATATCATGGCTCTCACTGAAATAAATTTCCAAATATTTTGCTTTCATGGCTCTCTGACTCAAAAAGGTTCCCAGCCCCTGATCCAAACAATAATCACAATGAACAGAGCAGTTTACTCTGGACTTGCCCCATTGCTTAGCTGCCAGAGCCAATGCGTGGTTGTAACAAGACAGTGCTACTCAAGAGCTTAATGAAACAGAGGCAAATAAAACTCCCAGCCAAGAAATAACCCATGATTCCTAAAGCTCATATGGAAACGTCAGCAGTTGCAGGAAACTCCACCAAATGACTATCATTGTACAAAAACACAGTCAGCATCCTATAAAGGGGGTGCCAAGAGATTTCTTTCACTTCTGGCTTGCAGTCTGCTGGGCGTGACTTTCCACAGACTATGACATTTTACTAGACTGACAATAGACTCCAGGTTAAATCGCAGCACTTGCCATCACAATGTTTTCCCAGCACTGAGCTGATGTGATTTCCCCTTCTGTCTGACCTACTGGCAAAGGCCAATCCAAATGCATTTCTCCTGATAACATGAGGAAAAGTGAAATGTCACAAGTGATATGCCTCTTCGGTTCCTATTGGATGGAAGGGGGCAATGGCCAAACACAAGCAGCCCAAGCGTTTCCGAGTTTCCTGACCTTTATCCTCAAGAGTAGCATCAACTCCTCTAAGATGCAAGGGTCATATTGTATTCATACAATATGAATACCACAAGGGGGGAGTTGCAATGTAACAATACACACAACGAGCACTCTAAAGTGATTGAGTATCAAAATTCAAGTGTTATAATTTTCACAAAACATCTAACATATCAAATATCAAATACATCAAATATCAAATACATCAAGAATGTAAAGCGTCCCAATATCAGAGGCCTCTGATACTGGGATGGACTTAGTAAAACCAGAATAACACATTTCATTGTGACTCCACGCATCTAAGCCGCCCTGCACCTTGACTCCTCGCTGCCATTCGGCTCTCCATTTTCGTCTCGTTTGAAGACGTCCACAGGCGTTTGGACTGAGTTACCCCGGGACCTCCTTTGCTAATCTTTCCTTGAAAACCCACTCTGTCACAGACTTTACACTTCCTTTGAACTTACCTATATTAACCCTCTGAAGGGTAGGAGCCCGTCCCAGGCACTTTACATTCTTGATGTATTTGATATTTGATGTATTTGATATTTGATATGTTAGATGTTTTGTGAAAATTATAACATTTGAATTTTGATACTCAATCACTTTAGAGTGCTCGTTGTGTGTATTGTTACATTGCGACTCCCCCCTTGTGGTATTCATATTGTACTCAACCATGAGCTGAAAGAAAGCCCTTGGTTTAAACTAGACATCTATCATTCCTTGGCTGGCATCCTGTAAAAAAAAACAACGCTGAGCTAGAATTGCGATCTCACAACTGATTGGATCCACATTTTTAGATGTTAATGAACAAGTGTGCCGTCTCCAAAAGCTTTGAGCCTGGCAGTGCCCCAGCCTAAGGGTTTCTTAGGCACTGCAGATTGGGGTCTTGGGACATATCTACCTCTCTTCCCCATTAGAAAGGGGATTTCTCAAGGAAACTTTTTCTACTTCTGCTTATGCGCCAGACTACCAACCTACAACAACAACAACAAAGGAAAGTATGGTTGGATAAAAAGCATGAAAAGGATTTCCCCTTTAAATCTCCTGTTTTGACATCAGAATGTAATTACTTTGTTTAGGGAAGGTGCCAAGTTTGGAAGGCACTCTGGACCAGATCCTGGAATTAATGAATCACAGCAAAAGGGATGTTATTGTATACGTCTTTGCTCGCTTCATTTCAGCATACAATAACAAATACTTTCAAATGGTTTCTCCTCAATTGATAAGATGAAGAGAGTTTTTGCACGTTTTCAATTTTTGTTTGCACCTTGTGATTCCTTTTCTTCTTCTTTTTTATATATATATATAAAGACCTTTGTGTGATAAAACATTTTAGGGGTAATAAAAACATTGATTTGTGTATAAAACACACTGGTTCTCTGTACACTGAGTTCCTTGTGGAAGTTTTTTTTTACTAAAAAGTCCCGAATTACATAATCATGGTTGATCATTTTTTTGGAAAAAGCTATCTCTGTGTGTTGAGTCATCCTTTCTTGTTAAAGAGAAGAAACTGTGCAGCTAGAATCTTGTTCATTTTAAACATAATATTTTTTATTAAGGTGTTTTCCCAATAATGGTGTGTGTATGGTGTGTGTGTGATATATATATATATATATATGTGTGTGTGTGTGTGTATATATATATATCGGCATTACTTCGTGAACAAAGATTCTTAGGAAGGACTCATCCCACGCTTTTTACAAGTGCGTTGATGACTAAAAAGGCCAATCTGAGATAGGCAAGTTTGGTTGCAGAAAGCACAGCAGAAAGTCTCCTTGGGTGATGTTGTTTTCAAGTTGCGGTTCTTTCTGCGTTGTTGTTTCTCTTCGAGACCCATTCGGCATGTCTTCTCGAAAGAGGCCGCAGCATTGTGGATAGTGCATCTCCATGCCTCCCGATGTGAGGCCAGGGTGGACCATTGTTGGTGATCAATCTGGCCGAGCCTGAGATGTTGTTTCAGGGAGTCCTTATATCTCTTTTTGGGGGCGCCTCTCTTCCACTGATCCGTGTCGAGTTCACCATGGAGTAGTATCTTTGGGAGGCGGTGGTCCTCCATCCTAGAGACGTGCCCTGCCCAGCGCAGCTGTGTTCTCAAAAGCATGGCCTCAATGCTGGTGATCCCGTCTTGCTCAAGGACAGCAACATTAGTCACATAGTCGGTCCAGTGTATATTTAGGATTGTGCGAAGACAGCGCTGATGAAAGCGTTCGAATATATATATACAGTGTGTGTGTGTGTGTGTATATATATATATATATATATATATATATATATATATGAATAAGGAAAAGGGTAAGTAGGGAAAAAGAAGAGAAGGGAGTGAGTAAAAGGAAAAAGGGAAAGAATTTAGACTGAGGGTATAAAGTTTAGGGTTGAGTAATGGGGGAGGAAAGAGGTAGTTAGGTGGCTTCCAATCCTCTTCGTCATGATTATTTATTTATTTCCAGTATTTCTATCCTACCCTTCTCAACTCTCCCCCCACCCCCCCGAGGGGACGGGGGGTCAGAGCGGCTTATAATTCCCTTACTCTCATTCACTTCTTCCTTTTCTCATCCTCCCTTTTAAAATTCTAGTTCTTGATAATTATTCACAATAGTATCCTCATTTTTTTCTTGTTTCACATAATTAGTCAATAAAGTCCAGTCCATACCCTTTTGTAGTTGCCTTTTCTATCTGCTAATTCAGTGATTTTCAACCTTTTTTGAGCTGCGGCACATTTTTTTACATTTACAAAATCCTGGGGCACACCACCAACCAAAATGACACCAAATGACACTCTAACACGGTAATACATATAGTTAATATGTTTTAAATGTATTTATACACTCAGAGTGAAACCTGGGCCTGTTTCGATGAACACAAAATAGATATCCTGGCAGGAATGGCAGAAAGACACACACGAAGCTCTTGCTCAACAGCTGTCAGTCTCTCTCTGTTTTTAGTTTTTATTGCAGTCAAGCTTGAGAAGCTCATCTCACACAGATATGTGGTTGAAAACGGGAGCAATGTCAAAATAGCTTTGTTGGCCAGAATGGGGAACTCCCTGGCAACAGATAACCAAAAACTGTCCAAAGAAAATCAGCAAATTTTAGCTTTAAACTACAATCTTGTTTCAGTTCAATGAGTTCCTCTTGCTCCTTTAAATTTATGTCCTTTCCAGCAACGGATGCTGAGCTGTATGGGTCCCTAACCCAGTCAAGGCATTCTGTGAAGGCTGAATGGAAATAAAATGACAACTTCTCCTCAAAAACTTCTCCATCACTGTCACCCGCTTGTCTTGCTGTGATTCCAAATTGCCACTGACACTTGACGCACAGCTGCAGCACTAACTCTAACTTTGTTTACTCAGCCGCGTCTGAGCGAATCCAAGATGGCGTGACCATAGCACTCTCGCGTCACTATGGTTCCATTTCTTAAAGGGACAGATGCGTCTTATCTATATATATAAAGGAAGACCCGTCATCAAACGACTGCCATAGACAGAGAAACCTTCCAAGGCAGAGACACCAAACTTGGCAACAAAAATAGGCCTCAGGCAAGGAAGGTTTTAAGCAAAGAAACTTTCCCCCCCAAAACCTAGAAGGCCCCCAAAACAATGATACAAAAAACTCTACATTTCCCAGCGTCCTCTGCGGCCGCCAGCGAATCCCATTGGCCAACATTGGGCCACACAAAATGCCGGGAGGTTGAGTTCCCATAGTAAGGGTGGGCGAAGCCAGCCAAGGCTAGGTTAGAATGCTGAGTGAATTGAATTTAGTCAGTTGGTGTTTGTGGGTTAAACTGTCAAGACCAAGCTCTAGGAGGGAGCAGGTTCTTAGTGGCAATCGGAGTTTGGAACTGTAGTTCTGATAGATTGTGCTTTACAAACACCACACCCACAACATGACAGCCACACAACTCGCGATGCCTATCTCTACAGACCCACAACACAACAGACACACAACACACACAATGCATACATACCACTGCTAAACAGAAACTTACACAGTACAACCAACTAACACAGGAGGACATAACTACCAGGAGGACATAACACTAAAACAAATAGGGCACCAGGGACACAGGCACCACTGACAAACACATACCGCCGGAATAACACAAACTTGCAAAACCCACAAAAAAAAAAAATCCTGCAACACGAAAACCTACCCCAACCAAAATTCACAACAAACACCACTAGCAAAAGCAACACCCCCTCCACATCACAACCAGCACACAGCCAGACTGAGACAACTATGTCACCACAACACACACAAAATACACCGCACAGATACCTGACAACTTCCCCAACACAAAACCCAGGACTGCACTCACTACTCACCACCACACACACCTCCAAATACACACACGTCCCAGGCACAATACTCCAGCAATCCCTACCCACAGAACACAACACAACTTCCTATCACAACCCATCCCCCCAACCTTACGGGACCCTGCACACACAACACCTACCACCACCACAAACAAAAACCAACTCCACCTATACTCCAATCACAACACAACACAACACTGCACTGATACTCTACAAACACACACAAACACCCAAAATACCCCACCCACACAAGCATCAATCTCTACATCAACACAGCAGACGGAAAGACAAAAAACATTGTATATCCACAAGCTCTGCAGAATGCCAGCAACACCACACACCGACAACTCCACAGGACTTCAACATCCCACCCACCAGAACAACCCACAACGACACAGCCATGACCCCACCAAGACCATAAGTAACATCAATTCCAACCCTTACAAACTCAGACTTTCTCGCATCTCTAAATAGGGCACAGCAACACGTGCCGGGTTCAGCTAGTAGTTTATATATGAATGAAGTTTGAAAATAATTTCCCACGGCACACCTGATGATCTCTCATGGCAAACTAGTGTTCCACGGCACACTGGTTGAAAATCACTGCGCTAATTGATGTGTTAATTTATCAATGCTCACAATCCATAATTTTCTTCTGAATGAGCAACTTATTTTGTCAGGAAGCCCCAGCACTCCTTTGTTCCAATGAAGAACAGAATATGCTGTATGTAAACGTTACTTACTAGCTTCTATATTCATGGTTAATTTCCCTATCATCCACAACAAATATTATGTTGGAGCCCACTGCACCTTAAGAAAAGTCAAAGTGAAGCCATGTTACATTTACTTTCAGTGCTAGGTTTTGTTGACCCAAAAGCCTCCTAGCCACACCATACAGCATATGTACAGTTGCTATAGCTGCTTTACAACAGAATTGTAGAGCAATTATTTCTAATGCAAAACATGGAGTGGATAATGGAATCAGCCAAGATGGGTCCCATGTTCCCAACATCTATCCCTGTCATGATGGATGTTGTCACAAGGTGCTAACTTGACTTTGAACATGTGATAAATTCTGAGCCAATTATGCATATATGTAATAACGTAATAATATTGTGTCACATCAACCTAAGGGTGAGTTGAGTTTCATACTCAGGTAGAAAATGCTATTCAAAATGCAGCAATATAGATTTACAGATCACCATCTGTGAATGGTAAAGATAACGCATGATCAGTTCTGCTGTGCATGGTTATGAACCTGTCTCTGCAACAACAAAGAGGTAAAATTATTGTTCCCCGACAGGCCATAAAAATCTGCCGCAGGGTTAAGATGGTGCTTTCTTAGATCTATGCAGATTGCCTGGCGTCAAAGAATAAGACATAATAACCCTTTTAACCAACACCTGTAAGCAGAACAGAACATTTTGAACACTGCTTATTTAGTGGCCTACTTACCCACTTCATCTTTGATGTTTGTAAGCTCCGCCGAGAGCTCCTTTTCCTTCACAAGGGCGCTTTCGTTCTGTTCAGACAAAGAACACAGGCGGTCACTTGGTTTTATACCTGTCAAGAACTTGCATGTATCTACTTGTTAAATCCAATTAAGTAAGTAAGCAGTTTAGTTCTATTCACTAATCACTAAAGTTAACTCCCCAAAAGCATGATACACCCAAACATGAATAGCAAAGTACTGTGTTCACAAGGTCACTTGTACAATGAACGTATGTCATACATATGACAACACTTGTGCATAGGCCCGGATTAACACTTTTTTGCGCCCTAGGCCACACTTTGGAATTACGCCCCCTTTAAGCCAACCTCCCGCCACTTCCAAGGTCCTCATTCCCACTGGCTGGAAAGCTCTGCTGTTCTCTGAAGGTCTCCTTGGGAGTCGGGAGGCTTGGGGAGAACGCAGCGGGTACAAACTCGCTCCAAAGGCGCGCACGAGAGAGAGAGAGAGAGAGAGAGAGAGAGACGGAGGGGACAGAGTAGAGACTTTGCCAGGAGAAGGAGCGAGGAGGGGCATGAGAAAGGGGGAAAGAGGGGCGCAGACCAGGGTTTTTTTGGTCCATGATCTGCCCCCCCCCCCACGGCTTGTGCCCCTATGCCATGGCCTAGTTGGCCTTATGGGTAATCTGGGTAACTGCAACAGTTATTTGCAGATTTATTCCGAAGTAACTCAAGGGTGGCCAGTGAAGGTTATTCCCTAGTGTCTTTAGTATTGTGGTCTCAGTCTGGAATGTACTATGGGAAATGCACAGAAGTATTATAGGGGAAATAAGGATAAAAGGCACAGACACAAGAGTAAGATCAATGTTTGGTCTTAGATTAAGTGATCAGGTTCAAAATATCCCATTCAAATAAATATATGGGTCAAGTTTCTAGATCAGCTACTAAGGTCCTGTCTACACTGGGCATGTCAGGTGCAAATCTGACATGGAGCAGCCCTGGATCCAGCACACCTATGCTGAATCCAGGGCAATTGTCCAGATGGACTGGGACTGCATGAGTCCTCTGTATCATAGTATTATTTATTTACAGTATTTATATATCACAATGAATGAATAAATAAGTTTTATTGTTCTAGTCATAAGCCATGATAAATTAGGCGCACATATTAGTGACATCCAAAGTACACATCACAATATAAAACTTCAGTACAAATATTAAAACTCATTAAAACTGACTCTTTAAATTCCAGTCATGTCTACAACGCACTGTATCATCCTGTGCTATTTCCCATCCTTCACTAAGGATTTTACTAGTTTCGCACGGATATTTTGAGCTGCCACTGCAAAAGTGGCAACCTTTATTGTTATATCTTTAGAGTAGTCTGCTAGCAAATCCTTAATCATTGCTGTCTGCTGCCAAGCCACCCTATCCTCCAGAAGCCCTCCTAGAATCTTCTTTCTGGGATCCTTATACAGAGGGCAATGTAGTAAGTCATGTGTTAGATCCTCAATAGCTCCTGAACCACATATACATAATCTTTGGGAATAAGGTGTTCCTCTATATCTTCCCTCCAGCAAGGCTGAAGGCATTGTCTGAAACCGCAAGGCTGTAAAGGCTTTCCTGAGGGTCACCACGGTTAATTCTTGCAAGTAATCCAGGCCCGGATTACCGATAAGGCCAACCTAGGCCATGGCCTAGGGGCGCAGACCGAGGGGGGCACAGATCACGCACAGCCAAAAAAAATTCAAAAAAAATAAGTTGATCTTTGGGCCACGGAAAATGGCACATGGAGGGCCCTGCCAAGTCCAAAACGCAAAAGGGAAGCCACCTGGGGGCCTTTTTTGCTCGCCCCGCACCTCCTCCGGCTTCAGAGAGGGCGAAGGGAGAGCAAAAAAGTCTCCCGCATGGCCGAGGCCATCTGGGGGCCTTTTTCGCTTGCCCCGCGCCTTCTCCAGCTTCAGAGGGGATGAAGGGGGAGCGAAAAAGGCATGGCCGAGGCCAGCTCTCGTTCCCCCCCTCGTGCGCTCTCTCTCTCTCGCATGCGCGCTCTCGTGTGCACCTTTGGAGCGAGTTTGCACCCGCTGCGCTCTCCCCAAGCCTCCCGACTTCCGAGGAGACCTTCAGAGCACAGCGGAGCTTTCCAGCCGGTGGGAATGGGGACCTTGGAGGTGGCGGGGGGTTGCCTTAAAGGGGGCGTAATTCCAAACTGTGGCCTAGGGCGCAAAAAAGTGTTAATCCGGGCCTGAAGTAATCTTGGCAGTATTGATCACTCTTAAATAGGGGATACCAGGTGGTACAGTATTTATATATCGCTTTTCTCACCCCTGGGGGAACTCAAAGCAGTATACACAAAAATATTGGCAAATTTCAATGCCTTACACACATAAACCAAAACTCAATCAACAACATACGAGTATAACTAACATAAAATTAATAGAAGTCACCATAAGATAAGATAAAGGACATTTAAAACCTCAAATATAAGAATTAAAACACCTAATAAAAGCATTAAAATCACATTATCCAACTCATAAACTGGGCCATCCCAAATGTCTCAACTCATAGACTGGGCCATTCCAAATGTCCAAATATCATTATATTACTGATACTATATCATTAATATACTTGACATTACAAGTTTCGTGATATTATTTCAGTTCCTGTACAGAAGGGTCTAGTCCAGTGGTTTCCCAACCTTTGGTCTTCCAGGTGTTTTGGACTTCAGCTCCCACAATTCCTAACAGCTAGTAAGAAGGCCAGGATATCTGGGAGCTGAAGTCCAAAACCACTGGTCTAGATGGAAAGTGGGGTGAGGAGTCAAATACTTCTCAAAATAGAGAACTTCAAATGAGCACATATATAAGAGGAAGTAAAACATATTAATCCTGACAACACTAGGGAACATCCCTATTAGATCATAAAAAGATTTTCGAGGAGGATATTCCACAAGGGATGTATGAATCATCAGAAGATGCTGAACTGAAACCCACCAGAGTGTGATTTAGCATAATAGATACTAGAGGCAGTATCACTTCCTAAACCTTACCATGTGAAGGATGACATGATGAACGACAACATGCTGTCTAGGGACACCAGTAATTAGAAAATGATGCTCAAGTAGCTATAAATGCCTTCCCAGACAAGAAAACAACAATGGATTTTCAAGACACCGATAGAATAACTTTCCCCAAGATGGCATCCAATATACTAGATCAGCGTTTTTCAACCTTTTTTGAGCTGCGGCACATTTTTTTACATTTACAAAAATCCTGGGGCACACCACCAACCAACATGACACTCTAACACAGTAATACATATAGTTAATATGTTTTTAAATGTTATACACTCAGTGTAAAACCTAGGCCTGTTTCGATGAATACAACATACCGTATTTTTCGCACCATAAGACGCAGTTTTTTTCCTCCCAAAGTAGGAAGAAAAATGAGCCGCGTCTTATGGAGCGACGATGGTAGGGGGGGGGGGAGGCACTGGCGCAGAGGGGGGACGGCGATATACTCACGCTATATTCGCGCCCCGGCGGCTCCGGCGGCTCCCGGCTGCGCCAGCGCATGGCCAGGCTCCCGCTGCCATGGCGCCGCCGCCAGTCGGCAGCGCGGAGGCATGGGGGCGGAAGAGGGGACTCACGGGGCGGGAGGGAAGGAGGAAGAGGCCGCAGCGCCTCCGCAGGGCTCCCTCCCTCCGGCGAGGCCTTCCTCCCCTTCCTCCTCGCCAGAGGCGCGACGGAGTGACATCACGAAGATGCGCCTCTGGCTCGGGCCCTTCCGGAGACGCAGCGGTAGCAGCAGCAGCGCCCGGAAGGGGCCGAAGACAGAGGCGCATCTTCGTGACATCACTCCGTCGCGCCTCTGCCGAGGAGGAAGACGAGGAAGGCCTCGCCGGAGGGAGGGAGCCCCTGCGGAGGCGCTGCTGCCCTCTTCCTCCTTCCCTCCCGCCCCGTGAGTCCCCTTCCGCCCCGTTCCTCCGCGCCGCCGACTGGCTGCGGCGACACGGCAGCGGGAGCCTGCCCATGCGCGGGCGCAGCCGAGCCGCCGGAGCCGCCGGGTGTGTGAATATAGCGTGAGTATATCGCGCCCCCCTCCGCTCCAATGCCTCCCCCCCCTCCATATTCGTTTCCCATATAGTAGACAGCCCCCATTTTTTCCACCAAATTTTCCATCTCTAAAATCTAGGTGCGTCTTATCAGCAGGTGCGCCTTATGGTGCGAAAAATACGGTATATATGACTTCCTCTCACATACTTATACATGGCACAAATGACACAAAATGACACTCTAACACAGTAATACATATAGTTAATATGTATATACACAGTACATATATGCATACACACACAGCGCATATAGCCTACACATAAAGGGAGAATGGTGGGAGTTGTAGGCCAAAGCACCTGGAGGGAGGGCCCAAGTTGGCCCACGCCTGCCTTAAGTAAGCAAACCCTGTTAGTTTTCGGCCCCTGCTTAAAAGTGCCTCAACCCTGTGTCCCTAACACCCCTTGACCCGCCTTGGCTGAGTGCGAGGGAATAACAGGAGTGGTATTTTGACACCATCCTGAGCCTCCCCAAACTACAAATCCCGGGATTCCCCAGCCTTGAGCCCTGGAAGACCAAGGGGTGCCTCACTGCATGAATGCTACGGTGTAGATCCCCCCCCCAGGCAGCCGGGAGACCAGGGGAAGTCCCATCCCAGGATCTTCTCTCTCTCAGTGAGGCTCTTTCCACCTGATGCCGTCCCCGCCTTTCGGCTCAAAGGGGAGAGGAGGAGGAAGCCCAAGAAGGCAAGTGGTGAGTCCGGCGGCACAAGGCTTCCCAAAAGGAGGCTGTGTTTGCGGGACTCAGGCAAGGGATCAAGCCCCGGCTAGGGCTTCCCGGTAGGACAGGAGGGCGCTCTCTCTTTCTCTCTCTCTGCCTCTCTCTCTCTCTCTCTCTTCTATCTCCAATTTCCCACGGCACACGTGATGTTCGCTCACGGCACACTGGTTGGGAAACACTGATCTAGAGAAGGAAACTCAAATCAAACCTATGACCTGAGGACCTCGCTGCCACTGTCCAAGCTTGCTAGGCCCCGGCAGACGAACCTTTGGTTTAAAGGGTGAGGCCAGTTCTGTGCATGCTGCGCTCCACCAGAAAAAATCATTGCACAGGCTCGAAGGACACATCCAACCTCCTTAGTCATCAACGCGCTTGAAGAAAGTGTGGGATGAGTCCTTCCTAAGAATGTCTCTGATTCAAGGCTTGGGGCCCTGAACTTTACCCCTGTTCTGAGGTAGTTGCCTTAAGTGATCAATCCTCAAGATCTCCTGAATTTTGCTTGTAAGCCTCACGAGTATTTTTATCTGTCCCCTACAGAGTGCCAAGCATGGGACAGCCACTAAACTACAGTTGAATAAGAGTAGGGAGGATGCTGAAAATGCAGCCCTGGAAGGAGATAGTCAATGATAACTCAGCTATTTGGGAAAGCATTCAATTCCCCACCTAAAGCAACTTTTCCATTTCTTAACTTCCTCAACTATAGCATAGGTCAGGGCTGTCCAACTGGCGGCCCGGGGGCCGTATACGGCCCCCCAGCACCTTCCCTACAGCCCCCTGAGCTTTTTAATAAAAAAATAAAAATTGAAAAATAAAATAAATAATAAAAAATTTAAAAAATACCTACTTCCGGGTTCGAGCAAGTATCACGAGAATACGCAATCCACACGGGATTTCGCTATCAAAGCGAGATCATGCCAGTGTTGACAGCGAAATCCCGTGTGGATTGCGTATTCTCGCGATACTCTTCGGCTACTCTACTACTGGATCAATGAGGCCCACAGACGCGATTAGGACCTTCTTCGACTCAGTCGGTCGTCGCCTCTCTCATCGTCCGGGTACTCCTGGATCCTGCGCATTTGGAAAAGGTAGGCCGAAGCAGGGGGCTCTTCAGGGGCTCCTCATTTTCTCCCCCATCACCCTCATGTATTAAAAATAAAATAAAATATATTTAAAGATGAAATAAGGGGAGATGGGATACATTAAAATAAGGGGAGAGGGGAGGATGGAATTAAATATATTTAATATTAAATAAAAATAAGGGGAGAGGGGAGGATGGAATTAAATAAATTTAATATTAAATAAAAATAAGGGGAGAGGGGAGGATGGAATTAAATATATTTAATATTAAATAAAAATAAGGGGAGACGAGAGAGGGCGCTGGGGAGAGGGCGGGGAGGGGGCGGGGAGGGGCAGGGGCAGAGCTGGGGGCAGGGGCAGACCCTACGGCCCCCCAGGTCATCAGTGACTGGAATTCAGACCCCTGGGCTGGTAGAAGTTGGACAGCCCTGGCATAGGTCAACAAATTGTGTGTGCCAGGATGGTTTGTCCAGGGTCAAGTATTTAGAGGAGAACCACGCAAAGGATTTGTGAGAAACTGCTTTCAGTTTCTTTTTCATACAATGATATGAAATTTCCTAGCAGCTGGGTTTTATGTGAGTTGAAGTCCAAAAGACCTGGAGGGCCAAAGTTTGCCCATGTCTGTCATATACTGTAGAATTAATACAGTATGACAACACTTCTTTACCTTAGCTCAGGGGTGCTCACACTTATTCAGCATGCAAGCTACTTATAAAACAACCAAGTCAAAATGACCTACCTACCCACTACTCAGAGAGCCATAAAAGCAAAATATTTGGAAATTTATTTCAGTGAGAGCCATTAATATATTTTAGGACTGAATTCAACTAAATGTGAGTATAAGCCCCTGAATTTATTCATAATAATAATGATGATGATATTCATTCAGCCTCGGCTACTACTACTACTAACAGTAACAACAACAACAATAGGTTCCTAGAATAGAAGGAGACCTCAAAGGGCCATCCAATCCAACCTCGTTCTGCACCTGCGTCGGGAGCCTGCGGGGCAGGACTAAGCCTTCCTCCTGCCCTGCCTATGCTCTACCAGGACGTCCTACGCGGTCTACCAGTAGATCACGATCTACCTAATGAGCACCCCTGCCTTAGCTCAATACTGTGGAATCTCAAGATTTGTAGTTTGTTGAGGCACCAGCACAGAAGGCGAAAGACATTGTAAAAACACAGTTTCCATGAATCTATAGCACTGAGTTGTAGTTTTATGAGACCTTTAATCTTCTCTGATAAAGAGTGATAGTGTCTCATTACAGCTACTTTAGTTAAAAGAGAAGAAAAAGGAGAAAGTGGGTTTTTGTCAGGGGAGGAACTACAGATATTTATTTATTTATTTATTTTGTATCAAATGCATTGCATACATTGCATAGCAGCTAAATATCTTTTCACCAAAAACAGGCAACAGCAACCGAATTATCTATAGCAGTGTTTCCGAACCGCTGTGACGCGGCACAGTAGTGTGCTGTGACGGACCTCCTGCTGTGCCGCGAGAAAGCTCTCTGCCCCCCTTCCTTCCCCCCTCCTCCTGCCGAACTCCTGCTGCTTGGGGGAGGAGGAGGAGGGGCCGGGCGGTAGTGAAGAAAAAGAAGAAGGGGCCGGGGCGCCGCCTCCTTCGGCCGTTTCCCCAGCCAGCCTCCAATCTGCCATGACTCCCACCATGACTCTCACCCCCTTGCTCGCTGAAGTCGCGCGGAGGAGGAGCCCCGCCCACTGAAGCCTGTCCATGCTCCTCCTCCTCCACATAGTTTCAGCAAGCGAGGGGCGGGAGTCATGGCGGAGAGCGGCGCCGGGTACGGGGGCCATGACTCCTGCCCCTTGCTCGCACTGCCCCCTCAAGGCTGGAGAAGCTGTGGGAGAGTTGAAGCTGGGAGGAGAGGGCGGGGCATGGTGTGGCCCGGCTCCGCCCCCCGGTTTCAGCTCTTCCACAGCTTCTCCAGCCTTGAGGGGACAGTGCCAAGCCAGCATTGTGCTGGCTCTGCCACTGCTGGCTTGGCACTGCCCCCTCAAGGCTGGAGAAGCTGTGGGAGAGGTGAAGCCGGGGGAGGGGGCGGGGCATGGTGCGGCCTGGCTCCTCCCCCTCCCCTGGCTTCGGCACTCCCAGCAGCTGCTCCCAGCAGGCCACCATCCCCCAGCCGTTCTTTACTGTGTTAGAGTGTCATTTTGTGTCATTTTGGTTGGTGGTGTGCCCCCAGATTTTTTTTAATGTTAAAAGTGTGCCGCGGCTCAAAAAAGGTTGGGAAACACTGGTCAATACTAATAACACAATGCAGTGCAGTTACTATCTATCGTTACTCACATATAACACATAGAGGGAATTCTGTCACCCTTCACAAATTTGACCATTGGGTCTGAAGATACACCACAGAAGGACACCATAAAGGAACTGAACTATACATTGAGTGTATTCACTCTGTGAAGGGTGACAGAGAGTATCGTGAGTGACTGTGTTATTTTCACTGTGTTTGTGCGCTACATTATATGTGTATATAGAGTTTTGTGTTGAAGATACTTAGAATACAGTGCTTATTTGGAAGCTAAATACAAGTGTATTATTTGAATTCCCTCTATGTGTTATATGTGAAACACTGGTCAATAGCCTCCAACAATTCTTCTTCTGTACATGAGGCAGGACATTGTGGACAAGCATACAGATGCGGAGTTGTATGTTCTGCTGCACAGTCACACAAGGTGGAGGATTCTTTTAGATAGTGCCATTTTGCCAGGTTGCTTTTGATCTGCCCACTCACTTCCTGAGTCTGTACAGGGACTTCCAAGTTGCCCATTCTTGGTTTGCCCCTGGAGGCAGACCCTCTTGGAGGGCCATCCAATTGGGATTTCCTGGTTAGCTGCCCAGATGGATACCCTTGCTGTTGCTGGAGGGATGCCAAGAGGAGTGATGGTTCTCATGAAGCTTTGATACACAAACAGTCAATTTACCACAATGGTAAGTATGAATACACAGGTATAGACTACACAATAACAAAGATAGCAAAAATATCATATGTCTTGAATGACACAGCACAAAGCACACACTGTAAGGAGGCAGTTACAATAATGCCCCCCAGCGCTCACAATAACAATAATAAAGGTGGATATACCAGTCCGTGGAGCGCGGTCTGGTTGCCGGGTGGAGTTCCAGGAGCTGAGGTGACGTAGCTCAAGGGGGAAACACAGTACGCAAAGGATAAGGATCAAAGCAGTGGAGTAAACAAACGGAGTATTCCGGCGTGATCCAAGCCGACAGCAATAAGCAGCTGAGGCAAATGCCTGGTAATCCTGCTTCCCAGGGCCGATAGCCCGGAGCAAAGCGCGCTGCGCGCTGCGACTACTAACCCGAGCCACGCACGTCGTCCTGGGAAGGCTTCTGGGAGGAGTCTGATAGCCATGCAGTGGATGGCTTCCACAGTGTTCAGCCTTATTTCTCTTACAGTTAGCAGTTTCGTTATGCTAAAAGGTAGCAAAGATCTCATACAAAGACACATATGAATGAATAACAGCTATGGTATTTTACATTTGGGTTTTATCTGTCACCAAAACAAAATAGGGAAGAACAAACATCAGAAGAGGTGGAGACTGAACGAGGAGTTACTGAATAGTGAGGAACAAATACAAAGGTATAAAAAATTTCTAGAATAATAGTTTACACTAAACTTAAACAAAGGTACTACAGACAGGGTTGTCTGGGATGCAGGGAAAGTGGTCATCGGAGGCCACTTCATCCAAAATAGCATAATCAGAAATAGAAACAGATACAAGGCGGAAAAAGAGCTACTAAATAAGATCAAAGTGGCAGAAAATAAGTTAAAACAAAACCCGAAGGACACTGTTATAAATTCACAGTTAAAATCCCTCCTAAAACAAAAAGAAATTTATGACCTTGACAAAATTTTTAAAAATCTGCTGTTTTTAAAACAGCAACATTTCCAAAATGCCAATAAGCCAGGTAGATGGCTAGTGGCTAAAATTCGAGAAAAAAAACCAACGAAATCACAACACACAAATTATTCACAATAGCAAGATCTATAATGAAGAACCCCAAATCAGAGACCAGTTTCAAAAATTCTACAGGAAATTGTATTCATCTGATAATATCAGAAAAGATTTAGTACAGAGATATATCAGTATCAGTAAATTAGATAAGATCACAGACGAAGATAGAGCAAAACTAAACAACCCAATCACAATACCAGAAATCACTAAAGCAATAAAGAAACTGAAAAATAATAAAGCCCCAGGCCCGGACAGGCTTACGGCCAAATATTATAAAAGCTTCGCGAAGGAACTCTCACCCCACCTATGTAAAATCATGAATGAGGCGATGGAGGATGCAACAATACCTGACTCATGGAGGGAGGCAACAATTACAGTAATCCCCAAACCCGGACACGTTAGTACAGACATGAAAAACTATCGCCCGATTTCCCTCCTAAACATAGATTACAAACTGTATGCGAGCATCCTGGTGGATAGACTCAAAAATTTTCTGAAGGAGTGGATAAGACCTGAACAAACAGGCTTCCTCCCCGGAAGACAGGGGAAGGAAAACGTAAGAATCCTAATTGACTCGATCGAATACTACAGCCAGAAAATTTATGACACGGCTGCTTTCCTCTTTGTGGATACGGAGAAGGCGTTCGATCGGGTCAATTGGGATTTTATTATCTTGTTACTCAAAGAACTTGATATGGGGGCGGGCTTCTGCAATGCTATCCAGGCAATCTATACTAAACAACAGGCTAAACTATTTATAAATGGAGAAGAAACAAAGGCTTTCCCAATTAGAAAGGGTACAAGACAAGGGTGTCCCCTTTCTCCCTTACTATTTATATTAACTTTGGAGTTACTTTTAAATGACATAAGGGAAGACAAAAAATTAAAAGGTCTAATGATCAAAAAAGAATCTCTAAAGATCAGGGCATTTGCGGATGACCTGGTCTGCGTAGTAGACAACCCACTAGAAAATATTATGAATTGGATAAGCAAAATAGAAACGTTTGGAGGGGTGATGGGGCTAAGGATAAATAGGAACAAAACCAAGATGTTGGTAAGAAACATATCACAGAAAGAAAAAGAAGAAATCCAGAGATTAACGGAAATAGAAATTACGAATAAAGTTAGGTACCTGGGATTTATGTTAACTCCAAACTATATAAATCTAGTAAAAAATAACTACGACAAGACGTGGAAAGAAATAAAAAAGAATTTGGGGAAGTGGCAACAGTTAAATCTATCTATGTTGGGTAGGATTTCATTAATAAAAATGAATATCCTCCCAAAGATGCTCTTTCTCTTCCAAAATCTGCCCATCCTGACTAGTGATAAGTTCTTTACTATTTGGAAAAGAGACCTAACAAAATTTATATGGAGGGGGAGGAAACCGAGGATAAGGTGGTCAAATATGATTGATATCAGAAACAGAGGCGGTTTGGGAGTTCCTGATCTCCAGACATACCATGAGGCCTGTGCACTGGAGTGGACTTGTGAATGGGTCACCCTTACTAATGAAAATCTCCTCGCAATAGAGGGCCACGACCTTAGGGTCGGGTGGCACTGCTATCTGTACTATGACAGAACCAAGATTGAGAAAAATTTCAAAAATCACTGTATTAGAAGTGCACTGTTAAAAGTCTGGCTCAAATATAAATATATCTTTATTGAGAAGACTCCACTTTGGCTTTCCCCCCAAGAAGCATTCTTCCGAAGACAATACGGAAAGTCCAACTGGGTTAGGTATAGAGATCTTCTTAAAAACTGTAACAATGAATGGCAGTTGAAAGACCTCTCAGAATTAAGGGAACTTGATGGGTCCTTAAATTGGCTACATTATTTTCAAATTAAGAGATATTTTCAGCAAAGACCAAATGGCAGGATTTGAAAAGAAACAACAATTGTGGGATAAAATAATAGGTAAAAAAGACAAGAGAGTCTCTACATTATATGGGAAACTCCTTGAAGTAAAAACAGAACAAGAAACAATCAAAAACTGCATGATTAGATGGGCTCAAAACTTTGGTCATGAGGTCCCCTTAATTCGATGGGAAAGAATGTGGAAGATTCATTGGAGATACACTTATGCTTATGAGCTTAAAGAAAATAATATAAAAATATTCCATAGATGGTACCTTACTCCCCTAAAGATTGCTAAATATAACAAGAATTACGACCAGAGATGCTGGAAGTGCAAATCAGCACCTGGAAGTTTTTTCCATCTTTGGTGGAGTTGCAAAAAGGTATACAATTTTTGGGAAAACCTACATATTGTAATGGGGAAAATGCTGGAATTAGACTTACAATTAAAACCAGAGTTTTTCCTTTTGGGCCTGCTAGACAGTGACTTAGATGTGAATACTGAACATTTTTTTGTCTACTGCGTTACAGCAGCTAGCCAAGAACTGGAAGGAAGTCACTGTCCCGAACATCAAGGATTGGGCTTCCAAGCTCTTCGAGATTATGAAAATGGACTCTCTAACGCAAGCAGTGAACCAAACAAATATCTGCAAGAAAACGGACTGGTCAAAGGTGGTGGGTTTCCTAAAGCAAAAAGACTTTGAAGGGTGGTCTGAAATCGAACTGTAAATACTTCAGAACTATTAGACGGAACAAGGATGTCAAATATAGTACATCGGTTATTAAAGCTATACAATGATAGAGGTTTACTAGATAACACCACTTGAGATGTTATTGGTGGCAAGCCGAAGGCTGGAAGTACTCCGTATTTTGTCTAGTGATGTAGTCTAGTCTGTCTGTCGTGTTTTTCGTATTAGTATTAGTGTTAAACGTATGTTATATGTTTGTTTTTAAATATTGTGAAAACTAATAAAGACTATTTCTAAAAAAAAGAAGAGAAAGTACACCATACTTGGGAGTCCTTCATGATTATTGGTCAGTCTTATTTTTTCCACAAAAAAAATCACATTGTGGTGCCTCAAATGTTAGATCTGTTTCTGGGTACAGTATATTTGACCTGCTGATTCCAAAAATTGCACCAGTTCCCCCCTATCCACTCTAGGTTTTGAGATACAGAACATATTCCATATACCAGTCTTCATCTGCTCGCCCATAAAGAATGATATCCATATCTATGAAACCACAGCTGATGCGGTCAATCCAATGCAGTTTTCTGAATCAGCACCCCAAATAATCCTAGGAACAGGCCTAAAAACCAAGACACAAAGATTCTTTTCATTGGACTGTGTTGTTTACCAATTCTTCATAATACTTTTTGACAAAGAAATGATTATTAACAGGATTTGACGTTCGAGCTTGGTATTTTTCTCTGAACAACTGGATAGGCAAGGTGTCAGTTAATCTACACATCAACCTGGGGTCACCTTGGAGGTGAAGTATATTTACAAATCCCTGACATGTTTCATTATCTTATAAGCATGGATTGTAAATGTGTGTTGCGCCAAAATAAATGTTATGCTGATATGAAATGAAAAGAGCTATTATAATGAATCAATTAAATCATCTTTATCACTTTCATCACCAAACTGATTTCCTTTCACAGGAGATTTTATCTCTTTGGAAAAATATTTTTACTTCCATTTATCTAATGTGATGCATGTTGGTTCCATGGGTGACTCTAAAGCAGTGGTTCTCAACCTTCCTAATGCTGGGACCCCTGTGACTGGTTGGCTACGAGCCAGTCGGTTGAGGGTGAACCCATCGAAGATGGAGATCCTTTGGCTGGGTTGCCCAGGTGCCCCCCCCGGGTGTCGGCTGCCTATGCTAGACGGCGAGACAGTACGTCCGTCGCCCTTGGTTAAGAGCTTGGGGGTCCAATTGGACCCGTTACTGTCAATGGAGGCCCAGGTCTCCACTGTCAGTAGATCTGCCTTTTTTCGTCTATGGCAGGCTAGGCGGCTGGCCCCTTATTTCACTGAATGCGACCTAGCCACGGTAATCCACGCAACGGTCATTTCAAGGCTAGACTACTGTAACGCCCTTTACATTGGTCTTCCTTTGTCGGTCATCCGGAGGCTTCAGTTGGTGCAGAATGCTGCTGCTTTTTAAATGTATTTATTGTATTGTGTTTTATTGTAAATTTTATTGTAAATTTATGATGTTTTTAGATTTTAAATGTTAGCTGTTTGCCGGTCTGAGTTCCTCTTCGGAGGTAAGAAGGCGGGGTATAAAAGTTTTAAATAAATAAATATGAGTAATATTAGAACAGTTGTTCTCAACCTGTGGGTCCCCAGGTGTTTTAGCCTACAACTCCCAGAAACCCCAGCCAGTTTACCAGCCGTTAGGAATTCTGGGAGTTGAAGGCCAAAATATCTGGGGACCTACAGGTTGAGAACCACTGTATTAGACTATAGAAATGATGAGGGCCTCCAGAGAGTCCACAGCTAAAAAAATGGGCTCTTCGGTCCAGTCATGATTCGGCACCCCGATTCCTTTCTGTCTCTCTTGCTTGGACAAAATCTGGGAGGGTGCCAAGGTGGTGCTTAGTCATTGCAGCATGTTGCCAATTTACTCTTCCAAATGCACCAGTGTGCTAGTGGAAGGCATAACCTTCCTTAATTTCCCCCTTTTCAATAAATATTTTATCTGAATTTTCTGGAAGGCAATAATCTAGTTTGTTGTAACCGAGAATCAAAAGTATTTGCTACCTGTCGTTCCCATAAAACATCTTAAGAATACCACTTCACTAGATGGCAGGCAGGCAGGCGCCATCCCCTCCCTTCTCAAGTCCCTTTTAGATTAAAGTTTACAAGCCCAACTTATCACCAGTATTTTCCCAAGAGCGCAGAGTTTGATGAGTGCTATATTGAGCCATACGTTTTCCTTAACATGGATAGCAACATGCCTCAGAGCTATACTTAAACTAATAACAACAACAAGAAGAAGCTGCAATTTGTTTTCCAGTAAATTATAAGGATCATTCTGGTCTAATAAAAATCTACCATAAAGACAAGAGTTCCCACCAAAGGTTATTTGCTATTAAACCAGTTCAAAGCTGATGCACATTTCCCTCTTGGGTCCATCAATGAAGTCACAGTTCATCAATGAACTTGGTGAAATTCAGTGCAAAGAATGACAAACAATGGATTAGAAATAACATGGAATCTTACTTCTACGGTAGATGCAAACCTACAGTTACCAAGTACTAAGGTAAATATTGTATTGGCACCTGTAAGACATTTCAATATATATATATATATATATATATATATATATATATATATATAGGAGACACGGTCGTGCAAAGATGGATATAGACAAAGAAACTATAAGTCGCAGAAGCACCAAACTTGGCAGCCTACTGGACCATTACACTCGCTACAGACAACAGCAAAAAAACCGGACCTACATCCTCCCAGCACCCCAAAAACGATCCCCAAAAAATTGCCAACGGAACTCCCAACCCGGCCACGCCGCTGCCAGCGAACGTTCTAAACGTTCGCGCATGGCAGCCAGAGCGCCTCCTCCGCCTCCTCAGGAAGAGCGGTGGGGGGGGGGACCTGGAAGGAGGAGGGGAAACCCCTCCCCTCCTCCCCCCCTCCCACCTCCCCCGCCACCCCCTGCCACCGCGACACGCCTCCCCCCTCCCAAGCCCCTCCCCTCCTCCCGGGCTCCCGCCTCCCCCGCCCGGTTCCAAAGCCTGGCGGGGCGGGGCCAGAGGCGGGACACTCCCCCCCCCAAGCCCCTCCCCCTCCTCCCGCCTCCCCGCCCGGTTCCAAAGCCTGGTGGGGCGGGGCCAGGAGGCGGACACTCCCCCTCCCAAGCCCCTCCCCTCCTCCGGGCTCCCGCCTCCCGCCCGGTTCCAAAGCCTGGCAGGGGCGGGGCCAGGAGGCGGGACCCGCCTCCCCCCTCCCAAGCCCCTCCCCCCCTCCTCCCGGGCTCCCGCCTCCCGCCCCGGTTCCAAAGCCTGGCGGGGCGGGGCCAGAGGCGGACACTCCTCCCCCTCCCAAGCCCCTCCCTCCTCCCGGGCTCCCGCCTCCCGCCCGGTTCCAAAGCCTGGCGGGGCGGGGCCAGGAGGCGGCCCACCCCCCCTCCCAAGCCCCTCCCCCCTCCTCCCGGGCTCCCGCCTCCCCGCCCGGTTCCAAAGCCGGGGCGGGCCAGGAGCGGGACCTCCCCCTCCCAAGCCCCTCCCCCTCCTCCCGGGCTCCCGCCTCCCGCCCGGTTCCAAAGCCTGGCGGGGGGGCCAGGAGGCGGGACACTTCCCCCTCCCAAGCCCCCCCCCCTCCCGGGCTCCCGCCTCCCCGCCCGGTTCCAAAGCCTGGGGGGGGGGGCGGGGCCAGGTGGCGGGACACTCCCCCCTCCCAAGCCCCTCCCCCTCCTCCCGGGCTCCCGCCTCCCGCCCGGTTCCAAAGCCTGGCGGGGGCGGGGGGAGGCAGGACCTCCCCCCCTCCCAAGCCCCTCCCCCCCTCCTCCCGGGCTCCCGCCTCCTGCCCGGTTCCAAAGCCTGGCGGGGCGGGGGGAGGCGGACTCCCTCTCCCAAGCCCCTCCCCTCCTCCCGGGCTCCCGCCTCCCGCCCGGTTCCAAAGCCTGGCGGGGCGGGGGCCAGGAGGCGGGACACTCCCCCCCTCCCAAGCCCCTCCCCCTCCTCCGGGCTCCCGCCTCCCGCCCGGTTCCAAAGCCTGGCGGGCGGGGCCAGGAGGCGACACTCCCCCTTCCCCTCCCAAGCCCCTCCCCCTCCTCCCGGGCTCCCGCCCCCCGCCCGGTTCCAAAGCCTGGCGGGGCGGGGCCAGGAGGCGGGACCTCCCCCTCCCAAGCCCCTCCCCTCCTCCCGGGCTCCCGCCTCCCCGCCCGGTTCCAAAGCCTGGCGGGGCGGGGCCAGGAGGCGGGACTCCCCCTCCCAAGCCCCTCCCCCTCCTCCCGGGCTCCCGCCTCCCCGCCCGGTTCCCCGGGGCGGGGCCAGGAGGCGGGACACTCCCCCTCCCAAGCCCCCCCCTCCTCCCGGGCTCCCGCCCCCGCCCGGTTCCAAAGCCTGGCGGGGCGGGGCCAGAGGCGGGACACTCCCCCCCTCCCAAGCCCCTCCCCCCTCCTCCCGGGCTCCCGCCTCCCCCCGTTCCAAAGCCTGGCGGGGGGCCAGGAGGCGACACTCCCTCCCCCTCCCAAGCCCCTCCCCCTCCTCCCGGGCTCCCGCCTCCCGCCCGGTTCCAAAGCCTGGCGGGCGTGGCCAGGAGGCGGGACAATCCTCCCCTCCCAAGCCCCTCCCCTCCTCCCGGGCTCCCGCCTCCCGCCCGGTTCCAAAGCCTGGCGGGGCGGGGCCAGGAGGCGGACACTCCCCCTCCCAAGCCCCCCCCCTCCTCCCGGGCTCCCGCCTCCCGCCCGGTTCCCAACCCTGGCGGGGGGGCGGGCCAGGCGGCCGGTCCCTCCTCCCCCACCCCAGGCCCCCCCCCCCTCCTCCCGGGCTCCCGCCTCCCCGCCCGGTTCCAAAGCCTGGCGGGGGGCAGGGCCAGGAGGCGGGACACTCCTCCCCCTCCCAAGCCCCTCCCCCTCCCGGGCTCCCGCCTCCCGCCCGGTTCCAAAGCCTGGCGGGGCGGGGCCAGGAGGCGGGACACTCCTCCCCCTCCCAAGCCCCTCCCCCTCCCGGGCTCCCGCCTCCCGCCCGGTTCCAAAGCCTGGCGGGGCGGGGCCAGGAGGCGGACACTCCTCCCCCCTCCCAAGCCCCTCCCACCTCCTCCCGGGCTCCCGAATCCAACTCCCAAAAGGCACAACAATTAGAAACACAAGGCAAAGTGGTAGGTTGTTTTGTTTGATTTTTTGTTGTTGTTGTTGCCTCTTCCTCCTCTTCCATTAATGACATGGTTATTCCTCCTCACCCTCTGCCAATATGACATCCTCCAGCTTCAGAAATAATTAATAGCTTCTGTACCAATTGGAGAAGTGCATCCACTCTGCTATTTATCCTAAATATTGATGTGCCATAGAATCGCAGAGTTGGATGAGACCGCAAGGGCCATCCAGGCCAACCCCATTCATCCAGGTAGGGGACACAACCAAAGCCTTCTCAACAGATGGCCACTCAGCCTCTGCTTAAAAATCTCCAGAAAGGAGATGCCACAGGACTCCCAGGCAGTCTATTCGATAACCATAAAGAGGTTCTTCCTAAATTTTAGGTGGAATCTCCTTTCTATATATAATCATGTATAAGTTGACCTTATGTCTCATATTTATATTGTTTCTATATTCTTATATTAATATTGTTATATCTATTATATAAATGGGTTCATGTCATGTGATGTATATCTCAAACAAAGAAACCTTACAACGCAGAAACACAATACTTTCCAACAGAAATAGGCCTCAAGCAAGGTACGTTTGTAGCAAAGAAACTTTCCCCCAAAACCTAAAAGGCCCCCAAAACAACGTAGTAAAAATAAAACTACATTTACCAGCATCCTCGGGGCAGCCAAAGACTCACCCAGCCTCTACATTCTGAACAACATGATTGGCTGCCAATAAGGGCGGATTTGCATAACTGCTGCACTGGCCAGCCAACATGAAAATTCCGATCCATAATAAACTGCCAAAACAGAATAAGGAAAAGGCCTGAGCCAATCCCCAACACAAACACCCAAATCACTTCCAACCGAAAATTTACACCCCAAAAAATCACAGACCACGCCCAAAATTGACAGTAAGGCTTCATTAACTTGATTTCCCTAACTAGCCCTCACTTACTGGGAAGCTGTTTACGCTCTAAATTGACAGTAAGACTTCATTAACTTGATTCTCCCGACTAGGCCTCAGCTCATGGGACATTGTGTATGGCCTGAATTTACAGTAACCTACCTAGGCACACAGAGCCCCGATTTGTAGTACTTCAAAACCCATCATTCCCCACAGACCACTGTGGCCCAGAACCAAGACCAATAAAGACCCAACTTGGCACACCATGCCCCCCCATGACCCACACTCCATCCAACTGCAGTTTAGAGGAGGACACACCGTGGATGATTGGACTTTCTCGCATCTCCTAAAAAGGGCACAGCAACGCGTGCCGGGTACAGCTAGTATATATATATATATATATATATATATATATATACATACATACAATCCTTCATGTGGTGGTTCCAGTCTTATAGACAAAGAAACCACACAAGGCAGACACACAAAAACAGTTCACATACCCAGAAAACCCCCTGAAGTATGTTTACCAAAACAACCCCCACCCACACACACACACAAAAGAGCCAACAGCCACAAATCCACAAAAAACATTATGGACTACAACTCCCATGATCCCCCATGCCACCTCCCTCTGGCAGTTTAGAGCGTTGGAATGTTAGTGGAGCCGACCAATTAGAGGCATTATGCAAATACTCCCTCAATTAGAATCCATATATATACATACACACACAAAACACACATATATAGACTGGGACACAGGAAAGAGAAAAAGCCACAGCAGCGCGTGGCCAGGTTCAGCTAGTTCAACATATAAAGATTTGGTTTTATTCCTAAGATTTTAAAAAAAATCTCATGTAATTCCAGAACATTTATGAAAGATTAGAAATATAACACAAGCAAAAAGAAATAGTCCCCACAAAAGTAAAAGAAAACCTTGCATTTATTGCTGCATGCTAAAGCACTGGAAAATCTGCATTCCACAGGTAACATCTATCGGACAAACCAAGTGAGCTCACTGTCTGATACAATAGCAGATGCAACCAAAGCGGAACAGCTACATTTTAGACCGCAGGATGCTACTGATGCAATGGATTGCCGTCCAGAAGTGAATCTGATGGTTTGGAATTAGATCAGTTGTGGCAAATGAGGACGTCGGCACATTATAAAGAGGATGAACATCACAGCTCCCACCGCCCCCTCCTCAAATCAATTGCAGCGTGCGAAGAAACATTAGCAAGAGGAAGATTCGGAAATAGCACACTAGCTGTCTACTCTTTGAATTAAGGGGGGGGGGGGGGAGAGGGAGGAAGAGGCAAAAGTACCGTCTGGTCCAGGCACTCGAGGCAGAGGTAGAGCTTGCAGCAGCATTGGCCCATTCTGGCAGGCAGGCTGGAAAAGCAGGCGGATGCATTCAGACCGCCTGAGTGTTTCAATTCCTAAGCAGCAGGGATGCCTTTGAAAAACAAATAAAAGGAGAGGAAGGGATGGCCTTGCTTGCTGACAACTGGCCCAACTTGTATGTGTGTGTGATTGTCCTCCCCAGCTACCTGCTTTCCCCTGCTCTTATCAACTTCAGGAATGCAGGAGGAGGAAAAAGAGGTGGAGCGAAGCAGGGAATACAGCAGATCTAAATCCTGCCAGAGGAAAAGGGGTGGGAGAGAGAGAGAGAGAGAGAGAGAGAGAGAGAGAGAGAGAGATCTTGCCGCTGGATGCCTCCCCAAGATGAGACCTATGGATGGACAGCTCCAGCAAGATATTTGATGGGTTTCATCACCCTCTGTTAGGACAATGAGATGCTCCACCCTCCAAAACACAATGAATGTGAGAGAGCCTCCTTCGGCTGGTATCCTTGCTATCTTCATCTGTCATTCCCTGCAGGAGGAGAATGGAGCTGGCCAGCTGCGCAAGTGGAAGGATATGAATGGAACAGCAGGCATGAAAGAGGGGTCCTGAAAACAATAAGCTGAACTAGGAAACAAATGCAGCCGTGCAAATCAGTTAGATCCATGGGGGAAAAAACTGTAGTGCAGAGAGAGAGAGAGAGAGAGTACAAAGCATGAAAAAGTTGCCTCTTTGGACTACAATCTCCAACTGATGAGACCTGGGAGTTACCATCCATAAAAAGAAACTTTCCTAAATTTTGCAGAACTGGGGCTCTTTTTGGGGGTACTTACTCAGAATCATTGAATCCTAATGTTTAGGTGGAAAAAAATTCTTGCAATTTGGATCTATTGTTCCATGTCCTAGGACTTTATCCCATGAGTATGGAACCCTTGGTGGTTCAATGTGTTAAATCCTTGGGTTGGTAGGACTGGTTGACCGACAGGTTGGTGGTTCGAATCCTGGGGTAGGCTCCTGTATGTTGATCTCTAGCTTCTCATGCAGGGACGGCTTCTGCCGCCATGGCGCCCGCGAAGAAGCTGGTGACGAAAGGCGGCAAGAAGAAGAAGAAGCAGGTCTTGAAGTTCACCCTGGACTGCACGCACCCCGTCGAGGACAGCATCATGGACACCGCCAACTTCGAACAGTTCCTTCAGGAGCGCATCAAAGTCAATGGGAAAGCCGGGAACCTGGGCGGGGGCGTCGTGACCATCGAGAGGAGCAAGAGCAAGATCACCATCACCTCCGAGTCCCCTTCTCCAAAAGGTATCCGAAGTACCTGACCAAGAAGTACCTGAAGAAGAACAACCTGTGCGACTGGCTGTGTGTGGTGACCAACAGCAAGGAGAGCTATGAGTTGCGCTACTTCCAGATCAACCAGGACGAGGAGGAGGACGATTGAGCAGCGTATCCCCCCCAAAAAACATGCAGAGACATGAGAGAAGCCTTCCACAAGATGGTAAAACATCAATAATCCAAACATTTCCTGGGGAATGTCCTTGCAGGTGACCAGTTCTCTCATACCAGAAGCGACTTGCAGTTTCTCAAGTTGCTTTTGACACACACACACAAATCCCATGAGTGGTGCAAAAGTGAGGATAAGCAGAGGGAACCGTCTTACTTTATTCCCTCCTGTCGAGGTCCGTCTTCTGGGATGGCCAGCCATCCCACATCCTTTTCCAGTTCTTTTCCCATTTTCCCTGTTTTTTTCAGGCTGGAGTCAGGTAGCACCCAATTCCTGAAAACGTATTCTGGACTCCATTTCCATGCATTTCGGAAATGGCGACACACAGAGTCCCATTTCCCTTATGTCATGTGATGGTGTCTCTGGGACTCCGTTTCCGATGTGCATGGATATGGAGTCCAGACTTTGGGGGATGAAGTTCCTAGTCTTCCTTGGCCCCATAAATCTAAAGGCGAAAAGATATTACAAAATAAGCTCTTCTGGTTGCAATGTCTTTTCATCATGAGAGCCAGAGGGGTAATGCCACAGGCAGCACTAAAAATTGTGACTTAGCCCAGTCATATTCAGACTTTTCTTTTGTTATTACATTTCTATTCCTTCTCCTCTCTTTACTCCCCTAAAGGTAATTGACATGATAGCCTTTCTCTTTCACTCCATGTTATCCTTACAACAATCATGTGAGGAAGGTTAGGCTGAGAGTCAGTCACTATCCATAGGCATTGAGTGAGCTTCTTGGGCAAGCAGGGAACAGAACCTAGACTTCCTGAATCTCAGTCCAATGACCTAATTTCTGTATTTTGTTGTTACCTCAAATGAACATGCAACCCCATGAGTCTCTCGGAATCTTAAAAGTGTCTGTCTAAAGTACATAATTTGAACATGAATTTGCTATGCCCATTTAATTCCTACCATCCATGGTAGTTCAGTTCCTGCCATCATTGCCAAGTTCTCAGTGAGACGGACTAGTAAAAATTACTGCCAGGGATTTTGAGGAGCTGATGCCAGAATAGATAGCATTCAGCTAAAGAGACAACTTGTTTGTCTGGGCAAAGTGGCATCATATTTTTATGGATACATTTCCTCAACGACATAAATAAAGGTAAAGATTTTCCGCTTGACATTGGGCTTGGCCGACTTACCGGCCAAGCCCAATGTCCAACCTTTCCCTAATACTACATCAGGCCAGGATTACCCATAAGGCCAACCTAGGCCATGGCCTAGGGGTGCAAGCTGAGGGGGGGGGGCGCAGATCACGGACCAAAAAAAAAAAAATGTTGAAACAAATAAAAACGCAATGTGCATGGAGGTGAGGAAGGAAGGATACCGGTGGTCCTCCTTTTCGGAGCCGCCCCTGCCCCTTCCTGAATACCAGCTTCTGTCTCTGCTATTGTTGCGCGAATGGCGTATGTGCAGGGGCTCTCAACACTGGCATCGACGTCGACAGGAGTAACAATTAACTCCCTCGATGCCGACAGCATCCACGTGCTGGCTCCTTCAGTGCAAGTACAGGAAACTCCATTGCGCAGTCTGCGCATGCCCTAACACCATGAAAGGTGGTATTCCTCCTCCAACACAAGGAGGAGACTTCCCCTTACTGGAGAGAGAAGTGCAACTGCCGGCTACGGCACATGCGCAAACTCCAGTACAGGAGAGAAGCCCAACGCAACAAGTCCCGATATTGGGGAGAAGCGCGGCATCGGTAGAGCTGCTGACTACAACGCATGTGCAATCCCCTATACCGGGTAGTAGCCAAGTGCCTCAAGGCCCAGCATCGGGGAGGAGGCTCCTCCCCCCATGCCTGCATCCATAGTGCCTGCCGAGAGGGAAACTCCTGTGGCGGACCTAGTGGGGCCACACCGGGAGAGCTGGATGCGGGGCCCTAAGGGGGATGAGCGGATGAAAGGATGTGGGGGGGGGGTTGCGGTAGAGGTTGGCTTAAAGGGGGCGTAATTCCAAAGTGTGCCCTAGGGTGCAAAAAAGGTGTTAATCCGGGCCTGTACTCCATCACACATCATCTTTAGTGGCTGAAATAACTTATCTTTGAATTTCTTACAATATGGTAGAAATATTCCATCTGCTCATGCGACTTCTCTAACTTTAATCATTTTGATTTTTTTCCACGCTTCTATAGTAGACACAGGGTCATTGAGGCTTTCTTTGGATCCAAACACAGTCTATTGAGTTGGAGTCCATTCAAATATGGCTTCATGTCTAAAAGTATTTCATTTTCCTTTGCAATTAAACCTCTATAACAATCCTCAAAGTTTTAAATATTTTTCTGTTGTCTGTCACATATTAATCTCCCTTCTTAATATTTGCCAATGTTTTTTTTTCTTGTGTCATCTTAAAAAGAAAGTCACTTTTCACATTATTTGCATGCTTGAAATTCTTTTGTTTAGGATACAAACACTTTGAATTCACATGTTCTCCATAGAGAACGGCTGTTGAAGCAGACAGGGCTTCCATTTGTGAATTGTTTGCAGTCACCATAGAGTCTGGTAGACGTGCGTGTGTGTTGTTAAGAAGGAGACCAAAGCTGATTATGAATATTTCTACTACTTAAGGAAAGATTGACCTGACCACAACTTTTCCAGAGCAAAAACTGAGAATTAACCAACAGAAACAATCCATGTCATCAGTGGGAATTATGCAGCCCTTCCGATATGGCTGAACTGAAAACCTTAGCCAGAATTGCCAGTTTGTGAAGAATGAATAGAGCTGCGGTACAGCAACACCTGGAGAGCTACACGATTACCACCCAAATCTAATGAGACAGGAGTCAAAGTTTTCTTTCATTCACAAACTTAGAAATCTTGAGCTGTAAAACAGTGTTTTTCAACCTTTTTTGAGCCGCGGCACATTTTTTACATTTACAAAATCCTGGGGCACACCACCAATGACACAAAATGACACTCTAACACAGTAATACATATAGTTAATATGTTTTTAAATGTATTTATACACTCAGTGTGAAACCTGGGCCTGTTTAGATGAACACAACATATATATGACTTCCTCTCACATATTTATACATGGCTATCATGTCTTCTCTCAGCCTTCTCTTCTTCAGGCTAAACATGGCCAGCTCTTCAAACCGCTCCTCATAGAGCTTGTTCTCCAGACCTTTGTGAAATTTCACCCTGAGTGAAACTTGCTTCCAGTTAACTATGGATGTCATGAAGCTGTTATAAACAGTTCCTTGGGAGGGGGGGGACTTTCGAAAAATCCAGTAAAATAGTTAAAAAAAACCAACATTTCCAAGCGGAGAGGGTCAATTTGTTTCTTGGAAACCTGTGAGGGGGTTGCTAGGAGGGGGGGGAGTGCCAATTTCCCACGGCACACCTGATGATCGCTCACGGCACACTAGTGTGCCATGGCACACTGGTTGGGAAACACTGCTGTAAACACATGACAGGTATGAATCTTTTCTCTGAGATAAGCTTCATCGAATTCAGTCAAGCATTAATCTGAATGAGGCTTAGATATGAATAACCAAGTGCATGATTGCAGATGAAAAATGAAGAAAACTATTTTGGAGAATTATATGTTTTATAATGCTTATGTGACCACAGACTAATCCTGCATTAAGCAAAATGAGATGGATTGCTTTGAGACTGGATGCCACAGAGTCGGACACATGGCTTGATTTATAGAACACAGACCCACAAGAAGTTTAAACAAACTTTCATAGTACTGGCTCAAAGAAGACTCAAAGGGGAAATGATAGCTACATATATTTACAAATCTGAAGGAAAGTCACATGTAAAAGGCTTCCTGCTTGTTTTCTATTGCTCCAGAGAATACAAACCAAAGGTTTCAAAATAGAAGAAAATAGATTCCACCTAAAAATTGGGAATAACAGGTTTAATATAAAGGTGGAAAACCGATAGATAGGGCCGGAGGTTTAGCACAGCGGTTAGAACAACAGCTGCTAAAGATCTTATCAACCGAACGTTACAGGTTCGAGACCCCGGGCTGGTTTGGGCAGCCAGCTGTCAGCCCTGCCTCTGCTTACCCTAAGCCGTCGAAAACAGCCTAGCTGTGAGTAGAGAATTTAGGGACCATTTTGCGGGGGAGGACTTTTATAACGCCAATAAATAAGGAAGACCAATTGCCGGAAAAGGTGGAAGGTCCTAATGGGCTGGCAAGCTCTTCGTCATAGGAGGATGAAGCAACAGCACCCCCTGTGGCGCAATGGAGCAACAGCACCCGGTAAAACATCTGGAAGAACCTGGCTCAACTGGAAAAATGTACAACTCAGATCTGATAATGGTCTTGATTTTACAGGTGCTGATGTGTTGTGAGGTTTGATAATGAACCCAGTGAAATACAGAGCAGTCATCGTTTTTTTCCTTGAAAGGCCGCACACCAAAGGAGACATTTGCTGAGATGAAAGAGGTTTATGTTGATGATTCTCATTCATATGATGTAGTAAAAATCTGGCATTGTCAATTCAAATGTGGTCCGACTTCGGTGGAAACAGCTCCAATTCCAGGGTGACCCCACTCTGCTATAGATGAATGCCCCACCCAGCAAGTGGAGGTCACAGTTTTGGAAAAGCACTGCATAACCGCTGCATTGTTGTAGGTTTTTTTTGGGGCTATATGGCCATGTTCTAGAGGCATTCTCTCCTGACATTTCACCTGCATCTATGGAAAGCATCCTCAGAGGTTGTGAGGTCTGTTGGAACTGGGAAAATCGGGTTTATATATGTGTGGAATGCCCAGGGTGTGATAAAGAACTCTTGTCTGTTGGAGCTAGGCGTGAATGTTTCAACCGGCCATGAAAGCCTTCGACAATACACTGCGTAACCATTCGCCACCTAGCCCCAAATGTCAAGATTAGTGTAAGATCCATGGAAAAAATCATCCAAGACCATCTTCACAGGCATAAGATATCTCCTCACTAGGACCCCCTTGCTGCTTACACATTTCCAGAAGCAGGAGCAAGTCAAATGCTCTCAGGCTCTATTGATGATGTGCCATGGAAACCAAGAGTAATTTTTCAGCAGACTGTTCACACAGGATGAAAGCTGTCCATCACTATTATCCTGGAAGCATCATGACTCACCACTTCCAAAGAAGGCATGTGTCCAACTCTCGGCAAGCAAGGTCATGCTTCCAGTATTTTGGGACCAGCACAGAGTAGTATTAACGGATTTCCTAGCAAAAGGTACCATGATCTTTGGGGCATACTATGCTTCACTGCTGCGGAAATTGTGGGAGGCCATCAAAACCAAGAGACATAGCATGCTCACCAAAGGTGTCTGCTTTCTGCAAGACAATGCACCAAGTTCACAATGTTGCCCAACTTGAAGCATGCTCATGTGGCTTTGAAATTCTACCGCATCCCCCTTATTCACCCGATCTCGCACCATTGGACTTCCACCTCTTTCCAACAATTACGTTATTTTTGAAGGGCAAGCATTTTTCAGATGACGAGACTCTAATTTCTGAAGTGGCTTTTGGAGCAATCTGCCGACTTCTACAAGCGAGGTGTTTACAGTTGCTTAAAAAGATGGGAGAAGTGTATGTCCCTCGGTGGCATCTATATAGAGAAGGACTCATAACGTTGCCAAGTTTCATTGCTCTCAGTCTACAGCACTGATTCAAAGTGGACGGTACCACCCCCTGGTGGGCGGTTAGGCGATCCAAGGGGGCGGTGGGAGGCTCAGGGAATTTGGGAGGGGGGTGAACCCCTTTAAGGGGATGGTGAATGATTGGCCATTTAGGAGGGGTCGTGCGGCCCTCTTCTTTGGCCCCGCCCCTTTGCTTTGACCCCCACACGCAGTGCAGTGCAAAAGTCTCCGCGTCCTCCGGCGGAGCCTCCTCGCTACCACAGAAGAAAGCACGACCTTCCCCGGCGGAGGCAATTCATTCCAAACCCCTCCAGTATTTTTTGTTGGTCATGGGGTTTCTGTGTGCCAAGTTTGGCTCAATTCCATTGTTGGTGGAATTCAAAATGCTCTTTGATTGTAGGTAAACCATAAATCCCAGTAACTACAACTTCCAAATGAGAAGGACTATTTTCTCAAAACTCCACCAGTGTTCAAATTTGGGTGTATTGAGTATTCGTACCAAGTTTGGTCCAGATCAATACGCCCAAATTGTTTAGGTTCTCAGTTCTCTCTGGATGTAGGTGAACTACATCTCCCCTAAATCACTGCCAATTTCTCCCAAACCCCTCCAGTATTTTCTGTTAGTCATGTGGGTTTTCTGTGCCAAGTTTGGTCCAGTTCTGTAATTTTTGGGGGTCTCAGTAGTCTGTGGAAGTCAGAGCTGAATCGATTGAAGGTACTGCAAATCCCATCATCCGTTGTCCGTAGTCCCCCAAACATATTGTTTTTGTGATTAATCACTATGCTTTAATTATGTTCAATTTATAACAATGAAAATACATCCTGCATATTAGATATTTGCATTAGAATTCGTAAGAGTAGCAAAATTATGTATGAAGTAGCAACGAAAATATGGTTGGGGGTCACCACAACATGAGGAACCTTATTTAGGGGTCACGGCATTAGAAAGGTTGAGAACCACTGCATATATATACATATATCTTTCTGTTTAATTGCTATTAAATTTCTAAAAAAATAAATTCTAGGGGGGCGGTGAGTAAAAAATTTTTCTGGAAAGGGGGTGGTAGACCAAAAGTGTTTGAGAAACACTGGTCTACAGGAAGTGGGTCAGGGGCAGGGCCGTAGCCAGGATTTTGTTTGGGGGAGGGGTGAGCTTGGTTGGGGGGGGGCTGAGACTGGGTGGAAGAGAGTCTACCCTAGCAAACCTTTTGTATTGTTATCCCAATAACCCCATTAATGTGGGATATAATGAGCATGGTGATCAGATCATGTTATGAATAAACATAACAGTTTAAATAATGTACCAGTAAGGCCTTTTCGCGGACCACCCTGAGAATTTCGGGGGGGGGGGCTGAAGCCCCCTTAGCCCCCCCTGGCTACATGCCTGGTCAGGGGAAATCTTTAACGCATACCCCTCGTATAATAACACCAAACATGTTGTGTGTTACGTTAGTAGCTCTCTTTTTCTTTGTCCAAATGAAACAAAGCTTTTCAAGCTTGAGCATGGACTATGCACCACTGTGACAATTGGGGAATAACATGTAACCATTTTTTGTTCTTTTTTGCTCATGATCCCGTAACATCAGAGACTTCTTTTTGTCAGAAAGGCAATTCTGTCAGTCTGCATTGCTTGATCAATTATGTTTGGACGGTGGGGGTGAATGCTTGTAAATCAAAAATATATTTCTGGGGGAGCTTCGTTATTATTTTTATTATACCAATCAATATCTTTTCCATGCCATTGACTGACAGTTCTTAAAATAAAAAAGCAATGCAAAGCGATGTTATTAGTATATTTCACTTTGTGTGTAGCAAAATATTGGATATAAATGTCCAATGAATTAGATTTGTTGGACTAGGCATGTGTATAGACACTGCTTGACATGCTCCAAACTGTAATGAAGTAAAGTAATATAGACCGCTGCTTTGAAGTCCTTTCTTGCCCTCTGTCCATTATTTTCCTTCCCCTGGGCTGGGTTGGAATACCAAAGCGCTGAAATCCTTTAAGTGAATGTCATTTTCTTATAATTAACAGCCAAAATAACATCACTCTTTTCACCCTGCAGCTATGGGATTTAGTCCCTAGCAGAAATCATTTTTAAAAGGTCATTTATAGCTTTCTAGGGTGAGCTACACTCAGGGCTAGTCGACATACCTGTTTTCAAGGGTGCCATAAAAATGAAGGCACTGGGAAGCATGTTGAAATATCTAACTAATTATATAGGAGCCCCCGGTGATGCAATGGGCTAACCCTTGTGCTGGCAGGACTGGTTGATCAACAGGTTGGCAGTTCGAATCTGGGTAGCGGGGTAAGCTCCTGTCTGTTGAGCTCTAGCTTCTCATGCGGGGACATGAGAGAAGCTTCCCATAGGATGGTAAAATAGCAAACAACTGGGCATACCCTGGGCAACGTCCTTGAAGACAGCCAATTCTCTCACACCAGAAGCAAATTGCAATTTGGGTGGTTGTAGGTTTTTTGTCTGCATAGCCATGTTCTAGAAGCACATCTGAAGCACAGTTCGTCTGACCGGGGTATTGGGTGGCAACTTGTGCTGGACGGGGTTGCACTCCCCCTGAAGTCACAGGTCCGCAGTTTGGGGGTCCTCCTGGATTCAGCGCTGATACTTGATGCTCAGGTGTTGGTGTTGGCCGGGAGGGCCTTCGCACAGTTAAAACACGTGCGCCAACTGCAACCATACCTCGTGAAGTCTGACTTGACCATGGTGGTCCACGCCCTGGTTACCTCTAGACTGGATTACTGCAACGCACTCTACATGGGGCTACCCTTAAATGAAGTTAAAACTGAAGAATTACGGGTTTTGTCATTTGCCAGATAACCTGTATTTTTCTGGAGATCCCTCTCGTCATCTTGTTTACCTGTTATAATGCTCATAAATGTAATGTAATGTATTGTCTATATGTGGCACTTCGCTGTAAATTAGTTAGCTATCCTGAGTTCCTTGGGGGAGAGGGTGGCAGGGTAGAAATTTATCTATCTATCTATCTAGCTATCTAGCTATCTAGCTATCTAGCTAATGCTATTTATTTATTTATTTATTTATTTACTGTAGTCCAAAAAGTCAGATTTAGCATTGACATTCCACTTAAGTACTCTTAAGTACCGGAATTTAAGGTGGCAATGAGAAATCATATTCACCCATCTGAAAGCGATATATAAGGCCATATCCATGCTGCATAATTATAGCAGTTTGGCACCATATTAACTAACATGGGCCAATGTTATGTAATTCTGGAATTTGTAGTTTTGTGAAATATTACTGAATCCCATGATTTCATAACATAGAGACATAGGATACCCCTCGGATACTGGACCAGTGCCTGGCTGCTGTGACTGTCTGGATAAGGAGGGACAGGCTGAAGATCAATCCTGATAAGACAGAGGTCCTCCAGGTCAGTTGTTCATCTGACCGGGGTATTGGGTGGCAACCTTTGCTGGACGAGGTTACACTCCCCCTGAAGTCACAGGTCCGCAGTTTGGGGGTCCTCCTGGATTCAGCGCTGACACTTGATGCTCAGGTGTCGGCGGTGGCCGGGAGGGCCTTTGCACAGTTAAAACACATGCGCCAACTGTGACCATATCTCGTGAAGTCTGGTGGTCCATGCCTTGGTTACCTCTAGACTGGATTACTGCAATGCACTCTACATGGGGCTACCCTTGAAAACAGCCCGGAAACTTCAACTTGCCCAGCTATCAGCAGCCAGATTAATAACTGGGGCAAGTTACAGGGAGCGGTCAACCCCCCTGTTTAAAGAACTGCACTTGCTGCCATTTATTTTCTGGTCCCAATTCAAGGTACAGGTGATCACCTATAAAGCCTTAAACGGTTAGGAACCCGCCTACTTTTGTGGCTGGATCTCCCTCCATGAACCAGCTCGAACCCTCCGCTCCTCGGGGGAGGCCCTCCTGTTGCCCCTGGCAGTCTCACAGACTCGTTTGGTGGGCACAAGGGAGAGGGCCTTCTCCTCTGTGGCCCCATGATTCTGGAATTCCTTGCCCGGAGAAATTAGGAAAGCCCCCACTTTGGAGACCTTTAAAAAACACATGAAAACCTAGCTCTACAGCTGTGCCTTTGGAGAGAAGTTATTTAATTCCTACCATTGTTCTCCTCAATGCCCCCATTCTTGGAGTCCATCCCCCATCCCTCATAAAATGACATGTTTTTTCCTGTAAGGATGCTATTCCGCTTATCTCACTCTGAGTTTTTAACACTTTTTATGTGTGCTTGCGGCCCGCCCTGTCTTTGTGATTTTAGATATCTAGTTGTATATTGGTTTTATTTATTTATTTATATGTATGTATTTTTATTGTGTTTATTGCTGATGTTTTGCTATTATTTTATTGTAATTGTTGTCTGGGCTTGGACTCATGTGAGCCGCTCCGAGTCCCCATTGGGGAGATAAGGCGGGGTATAAATAAAGATTATTATTATTATTATTATTATTATTATTATCTCCTGACATTTGGCCTACATCTGTGGCAGGCATCCTCAGAGGTTGTGAGGTCAACCCAGTGATTCCGGCTATGAAAGCCTTCGACAATGGCCTCCAATTTCTCAAGTCGCTTCTGACACAGAACCCCCTCTAATTAAATGCGATTAGGATTGATTCAGGAAAAAATAGCAGCTTGACAAAGAATCACAAGGATGACGAAAGCTGCTTGATGATCTTCCATGCCACTTGTAGATGTTTAATTCCAAAGCTGGAGACCATGCAGCAGCATCACTTGGAGGGTGATACTATCTGAGGCGACCAAGTTAAATTTGGTTAGAGGAAAATAGGTTTATTATTAATAAAATTAGACAACAGAGTAAACTTTGCTTGGCTTCTGTAAATGAATGTAGATGTTTTATTTAGGTCTTATGTCATTATATAATTTGTTTACATTTTGTTTAATTTATTGATGCTAGGTTTTAATGTTGCTTTCATATGTGGGGCGATTATGTATTATTTTGTCTGGTTATTTCGGATTTTGTTTTATTGTGGCATTGAACCTTTGCCCTTTTGTATGTTGGAATCCGCCCTGAGTCCCATTGGGGAGAGAAGGGCAGAATATAAATAAAATGTTATTATTATTTATTATTAAGGATCAATAAGGAGTGACAGTAAGTTATCTGTAACTGTTTGTGACTTGCAGGGGGAGAGGGAAGATGAAGGGGATAACACACACACACATTTAGATTGTGCTTTGTTACTGTATTATAATATTGTATATGACATGGAAACTCTGCAAAAAAAAAATCATTATTTTTCTATTTAAAAGATACATGGCGTAAGATATAACAAAAAAATTAAATCACATTTTTACCTTACATGCACTATATTATTTCTACAAGGCTCTCTACTAATTTACTTTTGAATTTTCTAATGTGCATGAAGGAGTCTCCACCACACTCCAGGGCAGAGAGTTCTACTGTTGAACGGCTCTCACAGTCAGGAAGTTCTTTCTAATGTTCAGGTGGAATCCCCTTTCCACCAGTTTGAAGCCACTGTTTCACATCTTAGTCTACAGGGCAGCAGAAAACAAGCTTGCTCCCTATGACTTCCCCTCACCTATTTATACATGGCCATCATGTCTCCTCTCAGTCTTCTCTTTTGCAGGCTAAACATGCCCAGCTCTTTAAGCCGCTCCTCATAGGCCGTGTTCTCCAGCCCCTTGATCATGTTAGCCAGCCACCCTCCTCTGGACACATTCCAGCTTGTCAACATCTCCCTTCAATTTATGGTGCCCACAATTGGACACAGTATTCCAGGTATGGTCTGACCAAGGCAGAATAGAGGGATAGAATGACTTCCCTGGATCTAGACCAGACCTAGGCATCCTACGGCCCATGGGCCGGATGCGGCCCACCGGCCAATTCTGACGGCCCGGGGAGAAGGGCGTCGGGGGCGGGGCCAAGAGGAAGGGGTGCCGCTGCCGCCATCCCATCGCGGGCTGTGGGGCCCGCCGCTCCAGAGAACAATCGGAGGAGCGGCAGCTTTGGAGTGCCTGCCATCCCAGGAGGCGATCCGGGCCTGCAGCAGGAGCAGTCGGCGACCTGCAGCGGCTGATCGCCCTGGTGACCCAGAAGACTTGATCGTCTTCTGGGTCACCAGGGCGATCAGCCGCCTCAGGTAACCGACTGCTCCTGCTGCAGGCCCGGATCGCTTCCTGGGATGGCAGGCACTCCATGGCAAGGCAATCAGCTGGAGAATGGTTGGTGGCGAGAGTGGGCGGAAGCCTGCAGCCTCCGATCGTCTGCTTCTCTGCTCTGCTGCGGTGGCGGCTGGGTCCGCTTTGTCATCCTCTGGGCTGGGTCAATTGGGCCATTCCATCTTGGGATCCTTCCTCTCTTGAGGATGTCAGCCTCTATCTTGGTTCACACCTTGTCTTCTTGAATTTCATTTTATTTTATTTAAGTGGTTTTTATTATTATTTTATAATAATTTTATAATAATGTAATATAATGTTATATTATATTATAATTTCAATATATTATAATGTCTCTATATATACTATAATATAATAATGATATTAATACTCATAAGATACAAATATTTCTTAATATATTAATATGTTAATATTAATGATGTGTAATATATAGTAAATATAGTAAATAAATAAATAAATGTTGTAGATTAGAATGTAGTGCGGCCCTCCATAATATTTTTTGGCTCTCGTATGGCCCCTTGGAAAAAATAATTGCCCACTCCTGATCTAGACACTAGACTCCCTATTTATACATCTCAAAATCCCATTGGCTTTTTTGGCTGGCACATCACATTGTTGGTTCATTGTTGTCCACAAGGACTCTAAGATCTTTTCCACATGTACTTCTGGTGCTTCTTATCTCTGCAGGGCTCCATGGACTTTGTAGAAAGGAGGTCGCTCCTGGACCTCCTGACGTTCCCCCATTGAATGAAGCAATGACTTAATAAACAGTATTTTCTCTTTTTTTATGATGTGTGTGGGCATGAGGGAGAAATGCTATTTTTATGCATTGACAAAGTCTTCTGGGAATCGATAAAAATAAAGTGAATGCTACTTCACATGCATAAAGATAATGAAGCCATCATAGGAAAGATTGCTATCTAAAACCAAAGTGCTTCTATATGGACACGCACCCACCTACCCGAGCGTGCACACACACTAGAATTTAGATATGTCAAATCCCAACAAGAACTACCCAACTGCAAAGGGCATTTATAAAGAAAGCAATTCTGAAAGTGTCAACTATTTGAACACTGCAGGTGACCTCAATTTCCTTTCCAATAAAAATAGTATCGTTTGTGACACTCGCGCATGGGGACTCAATGGATCAAATTATAAACTTGGCTTAATTGCATGCCCATCATAACCACAGCCATGCAGTGGAAGGAATGGGTACATGTCAGAATTGATTCTTTATCTTCAAGTAGGGTTGTTAGTCTTGGGAATGTTTTTAAGACTATTGACTAAAATTCCGAAGAGGCAAAGAATAAAGAAGGAAGGTGAGTGGGTTGAGGGAATCAGAACAGCCTGGGGGTGACTTATCCAGATTTTCAGGTACTTTCTGTAATGTTTGTAACTTGGTTTGTTTGTATGCCCTTGCTTTTCAGAATTCAAAGCCTCCAAACACAATATTTCCCAGTAACAATTTTGTCAATATAATGGAGTAGATGGAATGCTAACATTGGACCAGGGAGATGGTTTCAAATGCTTACCACAAAGTAAGAAACAGGGTGATGAATTAGATAGATTGTTGGGACAGCGCTAGGGAGCGGCAAGCTGGGTTTACCTTTTGATTTATGTTATTTTGTATTGTTATATGGTATTGAATGTTTGCCTTTCAATTTGTTGTAAGCTGCCCTGAGTCCCCTCCAGGGAGATAGAGCAGGATAGAAATAAAGTATTCATTCATTCATTCATTCATTCATCTTGACCGAACACTTAAGACCCATTAGTTTTACAAAAGACCAAGTCCTAGTGGAGATAAATATTAAAAAGATATAGAGTTGAATGCATTCCTGGACTCCTCTTTAGTGGCTCTGGGGACAGGCCCGGATCCTCCATAAGGCCACACTAGGCCAAGGCCTAGGGCGGCAGCCATGGGGGGCGGCAAATCCGGACCCCCGCCCCAATTAAAAACAAAAAATTAATTAATTAAATTTTGTAAAGTTTTTTTTAAAGGCGACTGCGGCCTTGTGCGCTTCTGCGCAGGCGCGCGGAGCATCATGCATGGTGCATCACGAGCGCAGCGCGCGCGGTGCCAGGTCGCCACACGCACGCCACGGCACCCTTCCTTCCTTCCACGGCTCCATGCGCGACGCGTGGCGGGCCCTGGCGGCATGAAGTTGAGGAGGCCAGGCCAGGAGGGAGGGAGCGGGACGAGCCCGGCGCAAGAAGAGTCAGTGCAAGGGGGGGCGGGTTCTTCCAGGCCGGCCTTTTTCCTCCCTTCCTCGACTGCTCCTCCTCCTCATTCCCAAAAGCCTCCTCCCCTCTGGCAGGCCGTCTTGGGCGCCATGTGGCTGCCTGGCTGTGTCGGAGGGTGGGTGGGAGAACCCGAGCCAGGAGCTCCCGCCCCCGCGCACGTGCGTCAGTGGGGAAAACAAACAAGGAGCTGGCCCTTGTGGTTTGCTCCTTGGAGGCGCCGCTTGCTTCCTTTGCCCCAAAAGCATCTGAGACTGGAAGAAGGGCTGAGTGTCTGCAAGGAGTTCATCTACTTCTTCTATTACACAGCACAAATGTATGTGTTTTTATTTATTTTAATTCCATATAAAGGGATGTGTTTGGAATATATTGTTTTTCTGTGGGAGCATGCTCTAACTAAATATATTGTTTTTTAATTTATTATATTTATTTATTTATTTATTGTTTTTATTTATTTTAATTCCATATAAAGGGATGTGTTTGGAATATATTGTTTTTCTGTGGGAGCATGGCTCTAACTAAATATATTGTTTATTTTATTTATTGTATTATATTTATTTATTGTTTTTATTTATTTTAATTCCATATAAAGGGGTGTGTTTGGAATATATTGTTTTTCTGTGGGAGCATGGCTCTAACTAAATAGGAGAAGATAAGGTTTTATTTTCAGTGTGGGTCTGAGTGATGGGGGGGGTATCATTCCAAAGTGTAGCCTAGGGTGCCAAAAAGTGTTAATCCGGGCCTGTCTGGGAACTGTCATCATTGGCACTACTGCGTCCAACTCTATCCCCCCAAAATTAGAACTTTCCCATGAAAATATTTCTAAACTCTCACTTGTTCCCCAGAGCCGTGATGATACAATGGGTTAAACCCTTGTGCCAGCTGAACTGCTGACCTCAAGTCAGTGTTTCAAATCCACGAGATGGGGTGAGTTCCCATCTGTCAGCTCCAGGTTCCCATGCGGGGACATAAGAGAAACTTCCCACAGGATGGTAAAACATCTGGGCATCTCCTGGGCAACATCCTTCAGACAGCCAGTTCTCTCACACCAGATGCGACTTGCGGTTTCGCAAGTTGCTTCTGACACGAATAAAAACTTGTTCCCCAAACTATTTCAGACAAGTGGCCACCACCGAATGCTTCACCCAGGCCCGGATTAACACCTTTTTGCCTGGCCTTGATCCTTTCCTCCCTCCCGCGGCTCCCTTTGGCCAAGCAGGCCACCCCGGTTTGGTCCGAGAGCACAGGAGCGAGCCTGGGTTGGTGTGGTCACGTGCTAGGGACCTGGGAGAAGGCCACCCAAGCAATGCCCTTTCTCTCCCCTCTTCCTCCCTCGCTCTCTTCCTTCTTTACTTTCTTTCTTTCTTTCCTCCTAGTTGCCTCCTTCTCCCCTCCCTCCCACTGCCCTCTCCCGGACTCTGCCGCTCGGCTCTGGCTGCAGAAATTTACAGTCTGCCGCCGGGGGAGCTGGGCGAGTCGCCATGGAGATGGCTTCCCCAGAAGCCAGGAGGTCAGGCCAGCCAGAGACCCACGGGCAAATCAATGGATCAATGCGAGGGCCATGCTGCAGCCCAGAGAGCGAGAGACAGAGGGGACGGAGCAGAGACTTTGCCAGGAGCAAGGAGGGGCATGAGAAAGGGGGAAAGAGGGGCGCGGACCAGTTTTTTTTTGGTTCGTGATCTGCGCCCCTCCTCGGCATGCGCCCCTAGGCCATGGCCTATGTTGGCCTTATGGGTAATCCGGCCATGGCTTCACTCCTAATTTAGACTAGCCAAGTACTTTCCACCTTAAGTCACAGTGCATCCTCAAGGTCCAAAAGAGGATGTCTTTTTGTGTGTTGATCCACAAGAACTTTTATAGGAGTTGCGGGAGACTGAATTTGAGACTGTTCGGAAGCTGCAACTAATCCAACGGACAGCAGCCAGGTTGATAACAGGAGTGGCATTCAGAGAGCGTACAACTCCCCTGTTGTGCCAGCTCCACTGGTTGCCAGTTTGCTACTGGGCACAATTCAAAGTGCTGGCTTTAGCCTTTAAAGCCCTAAACGGTTCGGGTCCAACTTACCTGTCCGAACGCATCTCTCCCATTCAACCATCGAGATGTTTAAGATCATCTGGAGAGGCCCTGCTCTCGGTCCCGCTTTCTTCGCAGGTGCGACTGGCGGGGACGAGAGACAGGGCCTTTTCAGTGGTGGCTCCTTGGCTTTGGAACGCTCTCCCTAGAGACATCAGATCGGCCCCCTCCCTCCTGACATTTCGCAAGGAAGTCAAGACCTGGCTATTTGAGCAGGCATTTCCTAATGAAATATAAGGCTTAATTAGATATATGGAATAAAGACGATGCGATGGAAACTGATTTCAACATGATGCTGAGACTGCAATTGTATGTCATTAATTGTTAATTTGTTATTATATGGTTTTAGGGGGGGGGGTTGCCTTGTTGCTGTGTTGTATTGAGGGCAGAGACTGCCTGTGTAAACCGTCCCGAGTCGCCTTCGGGCTGAGAGGGGCAGTATAGAAACGTGACAAATAAATAAATAAATAAATAAATAAATAAATAAATATATGTTGTATGCAAAGGCTATGCCCTGCCATTCAGCTCGGATCCATCCCACCCAACATATTCCACCAGCAGGTTATCTATTAACAAGCAAAGTTCTTCAGAATTGGCGCTTCGTCATGTCTAACATGACTAAATATCTAATTCCAGATCATAATCAAATTGCAAGGCAGGCAACCGCCAATTCCCACATCTCCTTATAATTACATTAAACATGCCAGCATTATTTTAGCAAACTGCAGTGGGAAATAGAATGGTAAGTAATGATGTTTCCAAGAACACTACTAAATGGCTTTAGGAAGAAACTAGTCCAACTGTTTCTATAGAAATGGATGTTCACAAGCTACAGAGTGTAAGATTACATCATTGTAGGTGTACTGAGGTTACAGTCAATCACACAGTTCAAAGTTTGGGCTGGATACTGCTGCAGAACGCTCGTCTGTGCTAACATTAACCTCCTCACTCGGCCAATGTTTGCTTGTGCAACAATTAAATCAGTGTAACACTGCTTTGACCCCAGCATCTTTGTGGCCATTGTCTTTCTTTTCTCTTGAGATTAACAGAAGACCTTTTGGGAATTATGGCTGATATTGGGTCCCAAGTCATGTTTTCTAAACATACAATAATATTTGGGTATGGCCAGGTATATATGGCGAACAGGTATATACAATAAGACCTCAGTAATGACAGAATCCATATGCGTGGCTTTACATACCATGCTTTAGTGGGTGAGAGTTCTTCATTAACTATGTCCTCCGGTGTGGTTTTATGGTATGCTTCACCTGGAAGTTACCATAGAGACTAGCAAATGCCAAGAGAGGTGTGAAGTCTTGGCTCTGCCTTTTCCTGTCCTCTGCTTTAGTTCCCCGTTTATAGGTTTTCCCAATAGTGTAGAGCAGTGTTTCCCAACCAGTGTGCCGTGGCACACTAGTGTGCCGTGAGTGATCATCAGATGTGCCGTGGGAAATTGGCACTCTCCCCCCTCCTAGCAGCCCCCTCACAGGTTTCCAAGAAACAAATTGAGCCTCTCCGCTTGGAAATGTTTTTTTTTTTTTTTTACTATTTTACTGGATTTTTCAAGAGTTGCCTCCCCCCCCAAGGAACTGTTTATAACAGCTTCATGACATACAAAGTTAACTGGAAGCAAGTTTCACTCAGGGTGAAATTTCACAAAAGTCTGGAGAACAAGCTCTATGAGGAGCGGCTTGTTTAGCCTGAAGAAGAGAAGGCTGAGAGAAGACATGATAGCCATGTATAAATATGTGAGAGGAAGTCATATCTATGTTGTGTTCATCGAAACAGGCCCAGGTTTCACACTGAGTGTATAAATACATTTAAAAACATATTAACCATATGTATTACTGTGTTAGAGTGTCATTTTGTGTCATTTTGGTTGGTGGTGTGCCCCAGGATTTTGTAAATGTAAAAAACGTGCCGCGGCTTTAAAAAGGTTGAAAAACACTGGCATAGGGGATAATTGTTCTGCCGGGTGGAGGGCAGCATTGCAGGAGAAATGGGTCCCATTCTCTCTACAGCTGCCCAACCCTGCTTTAATGAAACTCCCCAAGTGGCTTTAGCCCTTTAGATAGTCTCTGTATACTATTTTTAATAGTAACTCCCAAGCAACCAGAAACTACAAATTCCCATGGGTATCAGTGTTCTTTTCTATCCTATCATACTCTATGGGCACCAGACTGGCCACTGCATAAAGTGAATGTTACTTAGCGGTGCCCTTGGTATCATCTGCTGGAGCTCTTCTGAAGTTCTTTGTTGCTGCCAAACCAATTTTACATCAAGACCCAGCAACCATGCTTGTGTTTGTTTCCTACTGATATGCTCATCTAGGCTGAAAAAAGCATGTGTTCTTTCAAAATGTAAATAGGGTATTCACATACGTTTCAATGACATTATAGTATTTAATATTCTAACTGCATATCCTGAAAAACTAAAAAGCTAGCTATTACAACTTAAAAAGCAAGGCAGTCAGTCAATCTATATTGCAACAATAGCTTATAACCAGTGCTGGACGAAGGAAATTTTAAATGGTAAGCGAACAGTATTTTGGCACCCCCCAAAACCAGAATTAATATATTATTGTACATAATTCTTGTTGTTGTTGCTAGACTTGTAGAGTTGGGAGGGACCCCCAAGGGACATCTAGTCAAGCTCCCTTTCCAAGTGTAGCACCCCAGTTCTCGTTCGTGCCTGGAGGGCAGGGGGCAGCACCGGGGGTCCCACTTGCATTGGAGCCAGTTGATTCTGAGGAGGATTTGGAGGGGCTGGAAGAAGGAGATTTTGAGGTAGCTGGGCCTTCTTCCCCCACAGAAAGCCTGGCCTGGGATGACGGCTGGCCTGATCCTTACGAGATGCAGGAAGGCCAGACGGAATTCGAAAGCAGTGATAGTGAAGATTATGAACGGCCGGGGGGACCAGGTTCACAAGAAAGAATGTGGGAAACAACCGAGGGAGAGGCCCGGGAAGCAGATGGGGAGTTCGACTCTCACGAAGATAGTGAACCAGGTGCTGGGAGGCAAGGCCGAACCTTTGATAGGAGACGGAGCATTGAGGCTAGCAGGAGGGGTTGGTTTCACAGCCTAGACCAGCAGAGGTCCCGGAGCACAGATTGGAGGAGGAGAAGCCTAGAGCGTCGGGGCCTCGCCAAGGGATTAAGTATAGGATCCGTGGGAACAGATCCTCAGTACCTCGGCCACGGCTATCCTATGCAGATGTGTAGCGAGCCAAGACCACGTAGCTAAGTTTTGGGCTAGTGGCCTGCCAAGGAGTGCCTTGGATCTTGCAACTTTGCTTTGTTCCCTGATCCGCTTGTGTTGAGCGGAGCCTTGCCAAGTCTTTGGAAACTTCCATGCCAAGTTTGCTTTTGGACATTACCTTTTACCTATTGGATTACTTTTGATACTTTTATGGACAATTACCTTTTCTACTGTTTCTTATTCTTCAATAAAGTAGTTAGCTGATTACCGTCTGTGTGTGTGTGATTAAGGGGCTGGCCAAGGTCTTGCATCGTGACACCAAGTAGGAATTAATATATTATTATACATTATTGTTATTATTATTGCTATCATTATTATTGCTACTATTAGAATCCTACAGTTGGAAGGGGCTGCAAGGGTCACCCAGTCCAACCTCCTAATGCCAAGAAAGAATTATTATTATTATTATTATTATATATTCGGAATTAATATATTATTGTACATTATTCTTATTACTGTTGTTGCTAGACTTCTAGAGTTGGGAGGGACCCCAAGGGCCATCCAGCCTAGCTGACTTCTGCCTCCCCAGTGAGCATGGTGCGACCCCTCTCGGCAGAGGTCCACCCAGATCCCACCGACCTTCTTCATCCGAGCGCATCCTCACTTCCGGGGGGCTCTAGGTGGTGCTGCCGAAGAAGGCTGGCGGGATGGGCTGCATGGGACCCAGGGGAAGCCCTGCCCGGCTCTGCTCTTCCCGGCGGTAGGCCTGGACACAGTGCATGTCAGGGGTGCATGCGAAGGGAGGGGGGCGCAAATGCGCTCATGTTTGGAGGAGGAAGGGGGCTGCTTGCGCGCGTGCGCTGGCTAGCAGGCTCTTGTGCCTGACTGACGCAGGGGTGCTGTAGCCAGCGCGTCTCGTTCTCCTCCGGCAGAATGCTCTTCTAGTCCTCCTCGAGCGCCAGAGGAAAAAGACAGTGGAATGGGCGAGGGGCTGCCGAAGACAGCCCATGTTGGCTCCCCTGAGTACATGGCGCCTTACGTGGGTGTGTAATCGGTGTAACGACTTAATCCTCCCCTGCTTATAACAAATACTCTCCTTCATTTTTATTTATCACTACCTTGGTTAAGGCATTGTTTGTTTTGGGGTGTGAGGTAATATTGTTTAGTTACCGTAATTGGTAATACTATGTATTAGGAAAAAAGCCAGTTTTTGATTGTTTTTTTAAAAAAAATAAATGCTCCCATTAGAAAATGCATAAGGATGTGGGTGAACTACAGTTCCCAAAACCATGGAGTTACCAGCCGGCGCGGAGGCGGAGTTTACAGCTAGCAGTGGTGCACCCCTGCGGATCTGGCACTCTCGGCGGGCGCCTACCTTGCCGAGTGCGTTAATCCACCTCTGTCTGCGTTGCATATTTTCTTTCTCTGGCAAGGAGGCAGTGTGTGAACTGACCTACGTGAACTACATTTTACATTACGCCACACTTTCTGTGGATTCTTACCTTATAACATATATTATACATTACATTCACAACCATACCGTAATTCAATTTATCTAACACATGCTACTTCATGCCCCTCTTCAGCAAGCATAACCTCACACACTACTTCACTATTATCCTCAATGGGTTGTTTTGAATGCTATTAAGTGTATTCATTTCACTTTTTGAAAACTACTACAATTTGTATTTAGCTGAACTAGTTTACATCTGCGTTATCAGGTGCCTTGGGCTCCATATTGAGAGAGATATGTGACATCAACCAAGATGCTATATGACAATAATTTCCCCATCTGCACACCTTGCACTACCACTACGAATGTATACACGACGGCAATGGATTGTAGAGGCTCGGAGGCACCCTGCACTGTAGGATAAATAAAACCAGATTGCGGGCAATTATTTAACCGAATGCCCCGAAGAGGGCTGAAAGGATAGAAAGAGGATAAAACTAAGTAGGGCTCATAGTAGATGAGCTTATCAATGGTGCCCCAGTGTGATGACAATACATTACTGCCAGCACCACAGGCAGCATTCCTTTGTATACCAGATGCTGGGGAACCTAAGCCAAAGAGTGATTTTTAGCCATCTCTTGCTTATGAGCTTCCTCTAAGCTTTGACTTGGCCATGGTGGGAAGAGGATGCTAGACTTTGGAGAGATCCAGCAGGGCTTTTTGCACGCTCTTCGGCATTCTGGAAGTGCGACATTTTGTTGGCGGGGTTGCATTATGCAGGGTGGGCCAAAAGTCACGAAGGGATTTCAATATTTAATAACTATTTATTCATTTTTAATTACAGTACCATAACATATACAGGAAAATTACATTACATCGCATATAGAATCTGCTTTGTGCCAACAGGGAAAATAAAATATTCCAAAAGCTATAGAAACAATTGACGCCTTTGTGACTTTTGGCCCACCATGTACTTCCCAGCAACTGAAACTCATTGTTGATATTGTTGTCATTACATGCCTTCAAGTTATTTTTGTCATTATAGTACATGCCTTCAAGTCTATTCTAGCTTAGCACAGAGTTGGATCAAACCTTCATCGGATAGCTTCTTTTGGGGGAAAGATTTATTCAGAAGGGTTTTGTCACTGCCTTCTTGTAAGGCTGAGATAATATGATTCGCCCAAAGCCACCCAGTGGGTTTTCCTGACTAAGTAGGGATTTTTTAAATCATAGGCCAGGGCTGTCCAACTTCTGGCGGGTCCAGGGCTGGATAAGAGGTCACTGATCACCTGCGGGGCGGCTCGGCCCTGCCCCCTGCTCTTGGCGCCGCCTTCTGCCCTTTTTCGGCGGCTCCCCCACCCTAGGAAGGGAGGGGGGGCGCCGAAAAAGGGCAGAAGGCGGCGCCAACGGCAGTGCATCACAGGCCTGGCGTGACGCTGCTCTTGGCACCGCTTACTCCTCCTTTTCGGGCCCCTCCCTTCCTAGGCTGGGGAGCCGCCAAAGGAGGGTAGGGCGGTGCCAAGAGCAGCGCGTCACGCCAGGCCTGTGACGCGCTGCTCTTGGCACCGCCTACTCCTCCTTTTCGGCGGCTCCCCCGGCCTAGGAAGGGAGGGGGGGGCACCGAAAAGGAGGAGCTAGCTCTCTTCCTCCTCCCTGCCCCACCTCCCCCTCCCCCCCGGCCGCCATTTTTTTTTTAAAATCGATTTTTTAATAAAAAAATTTAAAAATGGCGGCTGAGGGCATAGGTGGGGCCGTGTCCAACAGGCTATGGGGCCGGATCCGGCCCCGGGGCCGCCAGTTGGACAGCCCTGTCATAGGCCAAAGCTCCAGTAACTACACCATACTGGCTCCAGTGATTGGTGTAACTTGCCTTAACTGTGGCCACCCAGCTTACTTGTCCGAACACATCCACCCCCATGTCCCACATCGAAAGCTAAGATCATCCGGGTAGATCCTGCTCTCGCTCCCGTCGATAGCTCAAATGCGCCTGGCGGGGACGAGGGACAGGGCCTTCTCGGTGGTGTCTCCCCGCCTATGGAACACACTCCCAACTGACATAAGATCGATCTCTTCTCTCTTAACTTTCCGGAACAAAGTAAAGGCATGGCTTTGGGACCTGAAATTTGGTCAATAGATGTAAGCAGCACCTTAAAGCAGTGTTTTTCAACATTTTTTGAGACGCGGCACATTTTTTACATTTACAAAATCCTGGGGCACACCACCAACCAAAATGACACAAAATGACACTCTAACACAGTAATACATATAGTTAATATGTTGTTAAATGTATTTATACACTCAGTGTGAAACCTGGACCTGTTTCGATGAACACAACATAGATATCCTGGCAGGAATGGCAGAAGGACACAAACTTCCCACACAGAACTCCCATAACCAAGAGAATATACTATAAGAGTTTGGTGGGCATTGACCTTGAATTGTGGAGTTGTAGTTCATCTATATTCAGAGAGCACTGTGGACTCAAACAATGTTGGATCAGGACCAAACTTGGCATGAATACTCAATATGCCCAAATGTGAACACAGATGGAGTTTGGGGAATAGACCTTGACATTTGGGAGTTACAGTTTCTGGGATTTATAGTTAACACAATCAAAGAGCATCCTGAACTCTTGCAACAATGGAATTGAACCAAACTTGGCATATTGAACTCTCATTACCAACAGAAAGTACTGAAAGGGTTTGCTTGGGAATTGACCCTGAGTTTAGAAATTGTAGTTCACCTACACCCAGAGAGCACTGTGGACTCAAACAATGTCATGTTATGTTGTTGTTTGTTTTCTATCCAGAATCACAATGTTATTATTTATTTATTTATTGTTTCGATTTACTTGATCGCCCTTCCCGAGGCTCAGGGCAGTTTCCAACACAAAAACCTCATAAAACACTATAAAACAATTCTAACCAATTGCAGCGGGTCAGAACAAGCTGACTCATAACAACAATAGTACACGCCAGGATAAGGTATCAATTCAGTTCAGGCGCCAATCAGTCACCAAATGCTTGCCTGAACAGCCAGGTCTTACACGACCTACGGAAGGCCATCAGATCTCGCAGGGCCCGCGTCTCGGCCGGTAGCGAGTTCCACAGGACCGGAGCAGCCACTGAGAACGCTCTCTGCCGTGTGCTGGAAAAGCCTATAGAGCTTCAAACCTGGGACCTCAAGCATGTTAAGACCCACTGAACGCAGTGATCTTCTGGGCACGTATGGGGTAAGCCGCTCCTACAAGTACACTGGCCCCAAACCATGTAAGGCCTTGAAAGTCAAGACTAACACTTTGAAGGAGACCCGGAATTCAATTGGCAACCAGTGCAGTTCGCACAGGAGAGGTGTTATATGGGATGTTCTAGTAGCTCCCAGCAGCAGGCGGGCTGCCGCGTTCTGCACCTGTTCAAGTTTCCGGATCGCCGACAAAGGATGGCAGGCACTCCAAAGCCGGGATGGCAGGCACTCCATGGCAGGGCGATCAGCCGATCAGGAACGCCTCTGACGGAATGGCTGGGGGCGAGAACGGGCGGAGGCCTGCAGCCTCTGATCGTCTGCTGCTCTGCTCTGCTCTTCTGCGGCGGCGGCTGGGTCCGCTTTGTCATTCTCTGAGCTGGGTCCATTGGGCCATTCCATCTTGGGATCCTTCCTCTCTTGAGGATGTCATCCTCCATCTTGGTTCGCCCCTTGTCTTCTTGAAATTCATTTCATTTTATTTTAGTGGTTATATTATAATGTTATATATATATAATGTTATATTATATTATAATTTCAATATATTATAATGTCTATATATATACTATAATATAATAATTATGATATTAATACTAATAATATATGAATATTTCTTGATATATTAATGTGTTAATATTAATGGTGTGAAATATATAGTAAATATAGTAAATAAATAAATAATGTAGATTAGAATGTAGTTCAGCCTTTCAGGTGCGGCGCTCCATAATATTTTTTGGCTCTCGTGTGGCCCCTTGGAAAAAATAATTGCCCACCCCTGTTCTAGAACAGGGCTGTCCAACTTCTACCGGACCTCTGGCCAGAATTCTGGTCACTGATCACCTGGGGGGCCAAAGGGTCTGCCTCTGCCCCCGCCTCTGCCCCCGCCTAGGCTCCACCCCCTCCCCAGCTTCGCCCCCTCCCCAGGCTCCAGGGAGGGAATATAAATACATTAATAAAATATAATATCAGAAAGGGATATGGATGGAATGAGGGAATATAAATACATTAATAAAATATAATAATATCAGAAAGGGACATGGATGGAATGAAGGAATATAAATACATTAGTAAAATATAATAATATCAGAAAGGGACATGGATGGAATGAGGGAATATAAATACATTAATAAAATATAATAATATCAGAAAGGGACATGGATGGAGGGAGGGGATATACATACATTAATAAAATATAATGAATGCTTCCTGCCTGGGGGAACCCTCCCAACCCCTGAGGCTGTGGGTTCATTACCTGGGGAGGCGCGGGCGGAGGCGGCGATGGCATTGCAGGCCTGCCTCTGTGCGGGTGGGAAGGGGTCCCGGAGGCCAGCATGGAAGGCGGCGGAGGCCTTGGGCAGGAAGGGAACCAGGGCCGGGCACTCGCTGGCGCCGAGCAGGGCGGCCAGGAGCTGGAGCAGGCCTCGCCTTGGCCTTGTACGGCCTCGCCCTGGCATAGCCGCTGAATCCCGAGATTTCGGCAACTGTATTAACTATCGCGAGACTACTCCAGGTACACGGGATTTCGCTCTCAATTACCCGGAAGTGGGTAATTTTTTTAATTTTTATTATTTAATTTATTTTCCTATTTTTATTTTTTATTAAAAAGATGAAGGGGCCGCAGGAAAGGGGCTGGGGGGCCATGTACGGCCCCAGGGCCGCCAGTTGGACAGCCCTGTTCTAGAACATGGCCATACAACCCGAAAAACCTATAACAACCCAGTGATTCCGGCAGTGAAAGCCTTCGACAAGGCACTTAAGTTTTCCTCAGTGATTAGATTGTGCAAATCCCAATGATAAACAGACATAATGGCCAGATGCTAGTGCCTGCCCCTTTGTTTAAATTTCGAATGTCAAAGCATTAATTGCTTTCCACCCTCTTCTTCTCCCCATCTCTCCTTTTCTCCATCTCCCCCACTGCTTTCTGCTCTGTGCCAATGAGGGGAAAGCCTCTGTGCGCCCTAATTGGACACGTTAGCAGCTCCCAGAGCTTGCAAGCAAAAAAAAGAGAGGTTAAAACATAATCAGTGCTAATTGAAGGATAATTATCTTCAATTTGAAATTGACCACCAGGTGTTCAAAGGTGGAGAGGAATGGAAAGCCGAAAGAGAGGAGGAATTTGGCGGAGTGTGAATTGGTTCTCTTTCATTTTTCCCTCCTAGCCGTTCCAGTTTTTTAAAGTCCCACTCTCATTTCTGAGTCCTGCATTTATACGCCAACGGAAACTAGGATTTTGGGATTCCTCTGAAGCGAAGCCATGCTACTTTTGGAACGCCTGCTGCGTCGGCAGCATAAACTGTTTGTTCATAGCAGAGGGAGGCCTCAAGTCCATAGGCCAAATTGATACATGCCAGCTTTTGAAGATCCAAGGGAGAGAGATTGGTAGCTTGACTATGTGTGCTTGCTTGATACAAACAGCCAACCAAGTTAGAAATACTGAAATGCAGACCCAGGGTGATGGTGGAAGAAATGCTACAGATAAGCCTTGACACTCTTGTTGTGAAGACGCGCCTGGGAACTTTGGCTTAGAATAGGAACAAGGACGTGACATCTCTTCCCAGGGGACTTCTTCTTGCCTTCCCATAGAGAACTGGAACTCCCAAGGACCAAACCAGTCACTTTAGATAACTCAAACAGGCTTTATTGTTCACAAAAGGAGTTATCTTGTTGAGGTACTAAACTTAGTTCTCCAAACAGGGGTAAAATAAAATATTCATTACAGTTCTTTAGTTGTTTGGGTCCAGGAAGCTTTCAGCCGGATGGCTTTCCAAATTCTCTCTCTCTCAATGGCTTTGAGGTGAGAACTCTCTTAGCCCCAGTCAAATGGCCTATATTGAAGGCACAGAGCCTTCCTCTTGGTGCCAAATGACTAGTTGAAGGCGCTTGAGATTCCACAGTCCCATCCAGGTGTGCTGGATATGCAGAATGAATCCAAGATATGAAGAATTGGTGCTAGAGAATGCCTGACTGAGGCCTGGCTGGCAAACCCTCTAACACGTCCTCTTCTGTAGATGCAGGCAAAATCTAAAGAGAAAGCTAGATTTCCAAAGTCTCAAGGGAGAGGAAAAACAAACTTAACGATGATTGACAGCTCTAAAGAACCAATCAATGCAACCAATACTTAACAACACTAAACAGACTAGCTGGAACATAATCCAATAGTTTAAACCTTGCAATTTATACACAGGTGGCATCAGCCACGCCTTCACACTTGTCCCAAAGTTCTCAGTGCATTATCAAAGTTGTCAACACCAAGGCTGAAATTGCAGTAGTTCCACTGGTTCAAATCAGGGCCAACCAAAGACATTTTCTTAAAGACCAACAAGATAAGGTCCCTTCCCACTCTGGAAAAAAAATACAAAAAGACCTAGAAAGATGGAAGCATCAAAACATCTCTTTACTAGGGAGGGTGGCGACAATCAAAATGAACATACTTCCGCAATTATTATTTCTATTTCAAGCATTACCAGTAATCAGAAACTATTTCCTATTCAAAAAATGGAACTCAGATTTAACGAAATTCATATGGCAAAATAAAAAAACCCAGAATTAAGCTAAAATTACTAACAGACGAGAATATCAGAGGAGGGATGGGTCTACCAGATCTCAAACTGTACTATGAATCTTGTAATCTAACAGCAATAAAGGAATGGGTATCTTTAAATAATCACAATTTATTATCATTGGAGGGACATGACCACTGGTATAACAAGAGAAAAATTGGGGGGAAAAACCCCCTTTACTCATCATGTCATAAGAGCTGCCCTAATAAGAACTTGGGAAAAAATATAAACATAGATTATTTAGGAGTACTCCCAGATGGGTTTCGTCAATAGAGGCAGGCATGTAGCCAGGGGGGGGGGGGGGGGCTAAGGAGGCTTCAGCCCCCCCCGAAATTCTCAGGGTGGTCCGCGAGAAGTCCTTACTGGTACATTATTTAAACTGTTATGTTTATTCATATCATGATCTGATCACCATGCTCATTATATCCCACATTAATGGGGTTATTGGGATAACAATACAAAAGGTTTGCTAGGGTAAACCCTCTTCCACCCAGTCTCAGCCCCCCCCCCGAACCAAACTCACCCCCCCCCCCCAAATCAAAATCCTTGCTACGGCCCTGAATAGAGGCTTTCCATAAAAGAGAACTGGCTGATTACAACTGGCTAACATATAAACAGATATTAAAGAAGACAAATAATAATAACTGGAGCATTAAAACAATAGAAGAAATAAGACAAAAAAGTAAGAAAGTTCTGGAAAGAAATATATCATGAAACTCAGAAAATATTAAAGGCGAAATTCCAACTGGACCCACAAAATTACTTACTTGGACTTTCAATACCAATCTTGAACGAAAATCAAGAAGAAGTACTCTTTTTATTAAGCACCTGCGCAAGATTAACTCTAGCAAAAAAAAATGGAAGCAAGACACAACTCCAAATTTAGAAGAATGGACTCTTAAAATTTTTGATGTGATCCAAATGGACATATTATCACAAAATCTAAACAACAACAACAACAAAAAAGACGGACTGGTCGGGATTTAAAGAATACATACAAAACAAAGGAATAAAATTTATGATAGACGTGTAAGATGTGTAATGGGATTTTAACTGGGGGTTTTAATCAGGTTTTACTATGTTTTATGTGTTTTTATCTGCTATTTTAACCCTGGAAACAGCTCTGAGCTCCAGAGAGAGCGGTATATTAAGCTGAACTAATAAATAAATAAATAATGAAGAATGCAAACGATTTAAATATATAGATATCTTTGAAAATTCAAAGTGTAACAATGTAGAATAAGGCCTTAGGAGGATTTTGGGAAATCTTTTTATTGTATTCTCCCCTCCCTTCCCCCCCCTTGTCCAGTCTCTCTTCCCCACCACCTCTCTCCCCTACTACTGTACTAATACTGTATAATCACAATAAAAAGATAAGGTCCCTTCCCTAGTCTGAATGCTAATTCCTTGCTACTAACAGGATATTGTATTGTCGAAGGCTTTCATGGCAGGAATAACTGGGTTGCTGTAAGTTTTTCAGGCTGTATGGCCATGATCCAGAAGCATTCTCTCCTGACGTTTCACCTGCATCTATGGCAGGCATCCTCAGAGGTTGTGAGGTCTGTGAGGATGCCTGCCATAGATGCAGGTGAAACGTCAGGAGAGAATGCTTCTGGATCATGGCCATACAGCCTGAAAAACTTATAACAGGATATTGTCCTCCACCACACTGCTTCTTAAACGGTGGGTCCTTTTACTGGCAACAGTAAAAGGTTTCTGAATGCCACTCATTCACCCAAATCTATTAGCAACAATGTGCAGAGTTTACAGTGGATTCTACAGAAAATGCTTCAGCTGTACTCCACAAAAATAAAAACTGGCAGGGGGACTTCCGGTGAGCGTTCAAGGAGGTAGGCACGGTTTGCTGAGCTCTGCAGCAAACCACCCGATTTCGAGGTGTGGAGGACTGAATAGTCCCCCCTCAGATCCTGGATTGAGTGGATCTAGAGGCGCGAAGCCAGAAGGTCCTTTCTGCACCCCAAAAGCCTCCATCCCTCAAGGAGGGGGGCTAGAGGGTGCGAAAGTTGACCGCGGCGATTTCGGGAACCATTTTATTCGTTCCTCTCTGATAAAAATTTGGAATAAGTATAAAGATCATATGTATGTCAAGACACCGACATGGCTGTCACCTTTGGAAGCAAATCAGAGATGACTGCTGGGATGGACGGAGTGGCCAAAGTATAAAGATATAATAATGAAAAAAGAAGGAACATTTGTACTGAAAACACAAGAAGAAAATGCAAGGAAGTTTAGTAATGTGAGATGGCTCCACTACTTCCAGCTCAGAAAATGGTTTAATATTGATAGGACTAAAGGGTTTAGTGATACCGATGGACCCTGGGATATAATAATGAGAACAGAAAAGAAAACAATATCAAAAACTTACTCCATGTTGTTAAATTGGGCGACAGAGGCAGAGGTAATTAAACAGTCAATGGTTAAGTGGGCACAAAATATTGGGAGACAGATCCAACTTAAAGAATGGGAAAGGATTTGGTGTAAGCACCTGAAAATTACCTATGCGACGGATCTAAAGGAGAACTGGCTGAAGATGATACACCGCTGGTACATCACCCCCCAAAAACTGAGTTTAATGTATAAGAATGTAGGGAATAAGTGCTGGAAATGTAAGTCAGGAAGGTACTTTTTTCCACACATGGTGGACATGCCCCAAAACAAAGGAATTCTGGCGAACGATACACGATGAATGTAAAAAAAATATTGAAAATTGAATTTGGGATGAGGCCAGAACTGTATTTGTTAGGGCTAATTGAAGATAGTCTTTTTTTAAATGACAATATAGGAAAAACGTTTTGTGTTCCTTACAACAGCAGCAGGATAGAATTTGCAAAGGTATGGAAACAAAACCTTCTACCCACAAAAGAGCAGTGGATAGGAAAGATAATTGATATAAGAGATATGGACGAATTAACGTATTGGTTGAGACAGAATAATGGCAAAGGCACTATAAAGACAGACTGGACTTTAATTGATGAATATGTGAAGAATATGTAACAAGAAAGAGACAATGTCAGTAGTAGATTTGAAAGATTAAGAGCATTGGGGATGCCTCAAGTCATATATTGAAAATTTGAATAATTGATGTTAATAATGTGGAACGAGAATGGAAGTCAACATACCCCCCCCCCCCCAATTTGGTTTCCCCTCTCCCTTTCCCTCACCTTTACCCTCTTTCCCCCTTTTCCCCCATTGTGATCATGTATGTTTTGAAAAATGAAAACTGTTTAATAAAAAATATTTTTTTAAAAAATAAATGAAAACTGGCATGTTTTGCAAGCTTCACAATTACTGGTTTATTATTATTGTTTGATTTTAATAATATTTTATATATCTACATACCTGGGGTCATGTAAAAAAAAATCAGATGGAAAGGGGTCACAAATGAAATATGTGTAAGAAGCCCTGCTCTACCACACACACACAGTAGGCTAGTTGGGTCTTAGAGGAGAGGAACATTCAAGGAATTGAGGAACCGCTGTGCTACTCTTTTATTGGTTCTTGGTATCTGCTGTCTCATTCTGCCTAATGGTAGGGCCAGTCTTGATTCAGAATGGCTATCCACTGGTTAGAAAACAAGGACTGGCGAGAAAGCTTCGGTGGATACACCTTTTCCCCACAATAATTCTTCCAAGAGTGGATTTCCCTTACTAGGGGTAGTCTTCTCTCACTTCCTGTTGTCTCGCTCTCGTTCTCAACTATGAGTCATTTTTAAGTCAGATGTTTGTAACTTTGGGAGTGCCTGTATTGATAGTCTCAGTGAAATTTCATGGATACCTAAAATGAGCACCGGGAATGTGGCGCAGCTGGCTGGGTGTCAGCTGCATAAGATCTCTACTGACCAGAAGGTCATGAGTCCGAGGCCTGCCAGGGTCGAGGTGGGCTCTCGACCTATTGTGTAGCCTGTTGTCGACCTTTGCAATCCAAAAGACAGTTGCTTCTGTCAAGTAGGAAATTAAGGTACCACTTAGTGGGGAGGCTTAATTTAACTGATTTACGAGGGCATAAAAAAGATCTCCAGGAAACACAGTGAGGAATGAAGGAGTGCGATAGCTCCCCCTGGTGGCCAGATGTTAAATTGCCTCTGTCTGTCTTGTGTGTTTGTGTGTCTAAATGTATACCCTGCGGGGTGAGAAGGGTGGAATAGAAATAAAGTAAATAAATAAATAAATAAATGACTATGCAAGTCCTCATTTTCTTAGACATATTCTGGTAAATGCCAAGAACCCTGCTGTTACTTTTCTTTTTTGCCCCTTCTAGCTTCTTCCTTCTTTTTCTGCTGCAAGAGAGTAATACAGCAACTTAAACAATTGATTATTTAGGAGATGACAAATTAAATCTGGATATACAATCCTAATTTTTAGGTGATAGCATTAACCAGCATAGCTCTAGCTACCTGCATATTCATAAAGAGTTTTCTGGGACTATCAATGCTGCAATTCATTGTAACTTAAGAACAAACCAAAATCACGTGAAAATGTTGGCAATTTGCATTGTGGGGTATGCACACACTCCTCACAGATGAAGTGAAGTTAATATTATAATAGGACCAAGGCAGTGACGTCTCCAGCGCATCTCCTGTTTGGATATCAGCCAGCACGCCAATGACTTAAATCAAGAAATAGTTTTCTAAGATGTACAGAGACACTCACTGGAACACCTCAGCAAGCAAGAGTCCAAAAGTGGCAGGCTAAAACCCAGAATCTCAATCAATGACTGATACCTCCTGGGGAACTTGGAATGCGCTGAACAGACTGTGGTCTAGCACCATAAGATGCAGAGCCAACCTTAAGAAATGGGGCTACAAAGTGGAGTCCACGACATGCGAGTATGGAGAAGACTAAACCACAAACCACCAATTACAATGCAACCCAAGCCCTGCCACATGCACAATGGAGGACCTTCTTATACAAGTAACACCAGATGCACTCCAAGTGGCCAGCTTCTGGTCAAAGGACATTTAATAGAATGCAAAGTTTGCAAACTTTGTAGGGTTTAAAAAAAGTTTTGTTCTTTATTTTTTAAAATACAGTACAACTGTTTTGTTTACTCCTAATACAATAAATAAATAAATCAGCATAATTAAAACTAACAATCTACTTGCTCTTTCACTTTTAATTTTGAAATAGAGAAGCCTTATGGCAGTGTTTCCCAACCAGTGTGCCGTGAGTGATCATCAGGTGTGCTGTGGGTAATTGGAGATAGGGGAGAGAGAGAGAGAGAGAGAGAGAGAGAGAGAGAGAGAGAGAGAGAGAGAGAGAGCCCTCCTGTCCTACCGGGAAGCCCTAGCCGGGGCTTGATCCCTTGCCTGAGTCCCGCAAACACAGCCTCCTTTTGGGAAGCCTTGTGCTGGCGGACTCACCACTTGCCTTCTTGGGCTTCCTCCTCCCCTCCGCTCCTTCCTCGGCCTCGGAAGGGTTTGAGCCGAAGGGCGGGGACTGCATCAGGCAAAAAGAGCCACAATGAGAGAGAGAAGATCCTGGGATGGGACTTCCTTGGGTCCCCCGGCTGCCCGGGGGAGAATCTACACCAGGGGTGCTCGGGAGCTACTAGTAGATCTTCGGCCCTTTTCCAGGTGATCTTCAGCCCTCACCAGCCGGATGGGGTGCTCCTGCCATGCGCGTGCACACCCTGCACGCACGCGCGTTCCTGCTGCTGGCTTCCACTCTCGCGGTGCTTCTTTCACCTGCGGGGCATTGCAGGAAGAAGGAAGCACAAGGCGGGACCTCTGGAGGGAGCACCCTGCCTCTCTCCCATCCAGAAGCAGCTGTGCAGCCTCCGTTGCCGGTGAGACAGGCAGGGCGGAGCGCTCCCTCTGGATGCCCCGCTTTGTGCTTTCTCCTTCCTGCAATGCCCCGCAGGCGAAAGCGCTGCGCGGACGGAAAACAGCAGCAGGAGAACGCGCGGTGGCAAGACCGCGCGGCGGCGGGAGCGCGCGGGAGCACACGGCGGTGGGGGCAGGTAGATCTTTTGGACTTGGTTGCTTTAAGAGTAGCTCGCATGCTTAAAAAGTGTGAGCACCCCTGATCTACACCGTAGCATTCATGCAGTGAGGCACTCCTTGGCCTTCCAGGGCTCAAGGTTGAGGAATTCCGGGATTTGTAGTTTGGGGAGGCTCAGGATGGTGTCAAACTACAACTCCTGTGATTCCCTCGCACTCAGCCAAGGCGGGTCAAGGGGTGTTCGGGACACAGGGTTGAGGCACCTTTAAGCAGGGGCTGAAAACTAACAGGGTTTGCTCAATTAAGGCAGGCATGGGCCAACTTGGGCCCTCCCTCCAGGCGTTTTGTCCTAAAACTCCCACCATTCTCCCTTTATGTGTTGTGTGTGTGTATGCATATATGTACTGTGTATATACATATTAACTATATGTATTACTGTGTTAGAGTGTCATTTTGTGTCATTTTGGTTGGTGGTGTGCCCCAGGATTTTGTAAATGTAAAAAATGTGCCGCGGCTCAAAAAAGGTTGAAAAACACTGCCTTATGAGATTTGAACATCTGTTCTTCACTCAAGTTGGCTAAAATAAATGTAAAACAATTGTGTTTTTCATTTAGAGCTGATATAAGATTTCCCTTCTGTTTATATGTGCCGTGGCATGTGATGCTATTCCCCACTAGATGTCACCATTACCACTTTGAACACGCAGAAGGTTTAATTCTGTTACTTGACATCAGGCCAGAATATATTTTTTCCCATTGATTAGTGAACTAATCTAACTTGCCCTGGTTGGCAGAAACCAATACTACAGATTTCCTGGTGTCCTGCTCCATGAAATAACTAATATATATTAATACCTAGACAGACAATAATTCACATCACCTATTCTGCGAGCACATTCAACATGTTCAGCACCAAGGCCAGCACACAAACGTTTTCCTTTCTCCCTCCCAGCAACTTTGACTGTATGCGCTGCATATATATATATAGCCAAGGTTAAAACCTGACCTCAGCCAATCAGTCAGCTAATTAACAAATAATAGACAACTGTCCCCGAGCATAGAAAATCATTCACTTGATAAGTGATTAACTGCTTGTGCTGAAACACTGCTTGCATTTCCCTTCATTGTGCTCAATGTAACTCTCAAATCTACCCTTGTATTATTTGTTATCTCATTGGCCAAGAAATCTGCAAACACAAATTACCAAAAATTGAAGTCCATTTAGGGGCGGTCTAAGGTAATTTTAAATGGTAGCGAACATTATTTTGGGCGCCCCCCCAAACATTATTTTTCCCCCCCATGTAAAACAAATATACAATTATAATATCACAATACCATTAGTATTATTATATTGTATCAATGTATATACAATATATTATAACATACTCATACTATATTATATCATAATTATATTATACTACATTACAATATAATTCTATTATATTATTATTATTTATTTAAATAAAATTATCCTCTACTAAATATTTTCATTACTCCTATAAAACTCAAATAACCCAAAATAAAGTAAAATAAAATATTATATATTACTATTTTGTACAATACCACTATACTGCAATATTGTTTGTAATATTACATGTAATATAAAATATATCATTATTCTATTGTTATATTGTATTTGTATTATATTGTATGACAATATTAAGCAGAACTGTATAATAATCAACAAGAAATGCAATGTAAATGCATCAAAATCAGACTATATTACCTACCACCCGTCTCATAATTCATAGGAGTCTCCCATAAGTCCAAAATTAGGATCCCAATGTAAATGTAAATAGAAAAACAGCCAAAATGTTCAAATGAGGTCGAATACAGGCAGCGCGGTCTGGGCAAGCTTGGGCCCTCCCTCCCTCTAGGTGTTTTGGACTCCAACTCCCACAACTCCTCATAGCCTCAGGCCCCTCAGGTCTAGACAGAAATAGAGCCGAAGAAAGGAAGGAGGGAGAGAAGAGATCGCAGAGGAGGAGGAGGAGGAAAGCCCTTCATTCATTCCTTCACTTACACTTCCTTCACTGATTCTTTTCTCCTTCCCATAAAACGCTTCTGTGCGGAGACAAAGGGGAGAGGGAAGCACTCCCTGCCTGCCCGATAGGGAGTGCTTTGCTTACAGGCTTCTGCGCAAGGGAGCTACTGGGCATGCGCGGAGGTTTCCGCGCATGTGCAGTTGCTCCTGCACTCAACTTCAGCTTTGGAGCAACTGCGCCTGTGCGAAAACCTCCGCGCATGCCCAGAAGTGGTGTCGGAGCACACAAGGCCGGGGCCCAAAAGCAGGCAGCTGCAGCACTGCCTGAGGAACATCGGCAGGGCCAGGATGGCGCCCCAATGCGGCCAGGATGGTGCCCCCTTCCCAGATGGCGCCCTATGCGGTCGCTTACTTCGCCTAATTGTAGGACCGCCCCTGAGTCCATGACACATTTGCAGAACAGCTATAGATAAAATGCAAAATTTTTATTTATTTATTTGTCACATTTCTATACTGCTCCTTTCAGCCCGAAGGTGACTCGGGACAGTTTCCACAAGGCAGTCTCTGCCCTCCAATACAACACAAGCAAACAATCTAAAAAATAACCATATAACAACAAATTAACAATTAAAAACATACAATTGCAGTCTCAGCATCATGTTGAAATCGCTTTCCGTCACATCGTCTTCATTCCATATATCTAATTAAACCGTTACATTTCATCAGCAAAATGCCTGCTCAAACAGCCAGGTCTTGACTTTCTTGTGAAATGTCAGGAGGGAGGGGGCCGATCTGATGTCACTAGGGAGGGCATTCCAAAGCCAAGGAGCCACCACTGAAAGGACCCTGTCTCTCGTCCCCGCCAATCGAGCCTGCAAAGAAGGTGGGACCGAGAGCAGGGCTTCTCCGGATGATCTTAAACATCTCGATGGTTCATAGGGAGAGATGCATTCAGACAGGTAAGTTGGACCCGAACCATTTAGGGCTTTAAAGGCTAAAGCCAGCACTTTGAATTGTGCCCGGTAGCTAACTGGCAGCCAGTGGAGCTGGCACAACAGGGGAGTGTTGCCGCTCCTGTTATCAACCTGGCTGCTGTCCATTGGACTAGTTGCAGCTTCCGAACAGTCTTCAAAGGCAACCCCACGTAGAGAGCATTGCAGTAATCTATACGGGATGTAACCAGAGCGTGGACCACCATGGCCAAGTCAGACTTCCCAAGGTACGGGCGCAGCTGGCACACAAGTTTTAACTGTGCAAATGCTCTCTTGGTCACCGCCGAAACCTGGGGTTCCAGGCTCAGCAATGAGTCCAGGATCACACCCAAACTGCGAACTTGCGTCTTCAGGGGGAGTGCAACCCCATCCAACACAGGCTGTAACCCTATACCCTGTTCGGCCTTTCGACTGACCAGGAGTGCCTCTGTCTTGTCTGGATTCAAATTCAATACTGCTGGAATGCTAGTTATAAATGCTAATTGACTGAATACAGCATCGAAAATGGGTTTATATCTGTGAAAGCTCATGCAAAAATAAAAAAAACATATACTCTTAAAGGTGCTGCCACATTTCTTTTTGTTTCCTCCCCCGTCTTTCCTTCTTTCGATTCTGCAAGATGACCACTTCTTTGAAAGCCAGCTATTAATGTATGCTATAGGAAGTGACACGCGCAATCTGAATATACAATCTTAATTTTGCATCTTTGTGTGATGGAACCGCTGCAATGCATTTACTAACTGATTTTATTCTCTTTCAGTACAATACATCATTGAGTGCACTTTCATGTATGTGTGATGTGGTGACTATTCCTAATCAGAACTAGAATGAATCATTTCTGGTGTTTTTAGCCGAAATATTTAAATCCCAGCTTCGGGCTAGAAAGTGGATTGTGGCGGCTTCTGCCTCCCTTCGTGACAGCTTCCCTCCACTCCCAACTGGCCATGCGTTGCCTGCTAATGTGTCCCCTGTCTGCTGCCCTCATTAAGCTGAATGGGGATCCAGACTCTGCCTTTCATCTCAGCACTTTGATGTTCCTTGTGCAGGACAGACGAGACACGACTTACCTGAGCTCATTGGACCTGGATAATATCCTTCGGCAGATGTCTGGCACTTTCTTACCCGCCTATAGTAAGTTAGCAAGAAGCTACTAATAACCCTTTTTTCATACTATAAGTTCTTCAGCATCAAAGAAACATGAATCAAAGAATTACTGGAAAGGGAAATTGGGGTGTCAGCTCTACTGCCCTAGTTTTATTTAATGGGAGGCCCATTAGAGATACAAGTCATGTAACACAATTAGGCTAACCAGTCAGTCTTCCATGTTCACTGGGGTTAGTGGCAAAGGACCTCCATGAAAGTGAAAAAAACTATGGAGAAAGATTACTTTTACTCTCTAAGAAATTTTAGGACTTTTCTACAACTTTATGGTCAACTTCCACTCAGGGCCGGATTACCCGCGAGGCCAGACAAGGCCATGGCCTCGGGCGGCGGGTTTTGGGGGGCAGCGTCTTCGGCCCCCCGAAATAAAAAACCAACAAAAAAACGCACCCTCGCAGCGCTTTCCCCCCGCCCTCTCTCGAGAGAGTCAGGAGAGGGCGGGGAAGAGTGCTGCGAGGGAGCGGGGAGGAGGAGGGAATGGCGCCCACCCCTCGCCTGGGTCGCCCCCTTGCAAAGAAAGGAGGCAGCCAGGAGGAGGAGGAGGAAGGGAAGCTCCGCCCCGCCGGCGGACATGCATGCATGCGCGCACACGCCCGCCCGCCAGCGGGCTTCCCTTCCTCCTCCTCCTCCTGGCCGCCTCCTTCCTTTGCAAGGGGGGCGGCCCAGGCAGTGCAGGAGGAGGGCGGGACTTCCCTTCCTCCACCTCGCGCCTTCCTTTCGGTCGTGGGAGGAGCCAGGAGGAGGTGGACGAAAGGCGCGTGGCACCGTGGGGCTTCCGTCCTCTGCCTCCTCCACCCCCCGTGACCGAAAGGAGGGCGGGAAGAGGAGGAAGGGAAGTCCCACCCTCCTCTTCCGCCCTCCTTTCAGTCACGGGAGGTGGAGGGCGGCGGACGGAAGCCCACAGTGCCGCGCGCCTTCCGTCCACCTCCTCCTGGCTCCTCCCGCGACCGAAAGGAAGGCGCGAGGTGGACGGAAGCCGTGGGGCCGGTGCCGCGTGGCTTCCGTCCACCTCCTCGGGCCCTCCTTCTGGTTAAGGGAGGAGGCGGCAGCGCGGAAGCCACACGCCTGGGGCTGCTGCCGCACATGCGCAGCAGCACCCTGGGGGCATGGCTTTCCCCCCCGGGGGGCGGGGTGGCACGGGGCGTCTTGGCCTCGGGCGGCCGAAGATCTTAATCCGGCCCTGCTTCCACTGGAAGCTGGGCATAGAATCCCATTGAAGGTCAATTCCAGTGGTTCCAGTGCTGAGTCCCTTGATAGAGGTGAGAAGATCGGGGTACAAACGTTTTAAATAATAATAATAAATTCTCAACCTGTGGGTCCCCAGGTGTTTTGGCCTTCAACTCCCAGCAATCCCAACTGGTTTACCAATTGTTAGGATTTCTCGGAGTTGAAGGCCAAAACACCTGGGGACCCACAGATTGAGAACCACTGGATTAGGTATTTCTAGAGAGCACATTATCTACACATTATAAACTCACAACAATCCAATGCTACAATCTTCTCCCATTTTGTTAGGTTTTACAGAGAAGGTAAAACAAGGTATCTAGTCCGTGAGCTGCTTTTTGCAGACGATGCTGCCCTTGTCGCCCATTCAGAAGCAGCCCTGCAGCGCCTAACGTCCTGCTTTGCAGCCGCTGCAGAGCTGTTTGGGCTGGAAGTCAGCCTGAAGAAAACGGAAGTTCTCTACCAGCCCGCACCACAGGAAGAACACCATCATCCCCACGTCAGCATAGGCACATCTGTCCTCCTGTACCCGAGGACTGGAGGGAGGCAAATGTAACTCCGATCTTCAAGAAAGGATCCAGGGGTGATCCAGGAAATTATAGGCCAGTTAGTCTAACCTCAGTTCCAGGCAAAGTGATGGAAACCATTATTAAAGAAAAAAATACTAAACACATAGAAGAACAGGCATTGCTGAAGGAAAATCAACATGGTTTCTGCAAAGGCAAATCATGTCTTACTAACTTGTTAGAATTCTTTGAGGGTGTAAATAAACACATAGATAAAGGGGACCCAGTCGATATTGTTTACCTTGACTTTCAAAAGGCTTTTAACAAAGTCCTCACCAAAGGCTCCTAAACAAGCTCTTCAGCCATGGAATCAGGGGACAGGTCTTGTCCTGGATTGGAACCTGGCTAAACTGTAGGAAACAAAGGGTGGCAATAAACGGACATTTCTCTGGGTGGAAAGAGGTGAGAAGTGGCGTACCCCAAGATTCAGTTTTGGGTCCGTTACTTTTAATTTATTCATTAATGACCTGGATGTAGGAGTGAATTCTGAGGTAGCAAAGTTTGCAGACAACACTAAATTGTTCAGGGTAGTTAAAAATGAAACTGATTGTAAAGAGCTCCAGAAAGATCTCTCGAAATTGAGTGAATGGGCAACAAAGTGGCAAATGCATTTTAACCTAAACAAGTGTAAAGTCATGCACATCGGGGCAAAGAACCCCAACTACACCTACCAATTGATGGGGTCAAAGCTTTCCGAGACAAACCAGGAAAGGGATCTTGGGGTTTTGGTGGACAGCTCAATGAAGATGTCAACCCAGTGCGCAGCAGCAGTAAAAAAAGCAAATTCTATGCTTGGCATGATCAGGAAGGGAATCGAAAATAGGTCAGCAAATGTTGTATTGCCTCTCTACAAATCTATGGTGAGGCCACATCTGGAGTACTGTGTACAATTCTGGTCACCGCACCTCAAGAAGGATATAACGGAACTGGAAAAGGTACAGAAAAGGGCAACAAGAATGATCCAAGGGATGGAGCAGCTCCTTATGAAATCAGGTTGCAACGCCTTGGTCTTTTCAGCCTTGAAAGACGGCGTTTAAGAGGTGACTTGATCGAAGTGTATAAAATCATGCATGGGATAGAAAAGGTGAATAGAGAAAAAATATTTTCTCTGTCACACAACACTAGGACTAGGGGGCACTCCTGAAGCTCCAAGGTAGGAAAGTTAGGACTAATAAAGGGAAATATTTCTTCACCCAGAGGGTCATTGGGTTATGGAACTCACTTCCAGAGGAGGTTGTGACAGCTGTCAGCCTGGACAGCTTCAAGGCAGGATTAGACAGATTCATGGATACCAAGGGAGTCAGTAGTTACTGAAATGGACATCCAAGTGCCACCTCTGTGTTGATGGAGGCAGGCAGGATTTTCCCGGGTACTGGTTGTGGGGGTCGGGAGCAGGTGAGGTTTTGCCCTCCTTTCTGCTAGAGATCCCTGTGTACAACTAGTGGGCCACTGTGTGACACAGAATGCTGGACTAGATGGGCTGAGGCCCGATTCAGCATGGCTTTTCTTATGTTCTTATGTTCTTAAGTTCGTCCAGCAGTTCACCTACCCGGGAAGCATCATCTCTTCAGACGCCAAAATCGATAAAGAGATAGATAACAGATTAGCAAATACATATAGTGCATTCGGAAGGCTTCACAAAAGAGTCTGGAGTAACAAGAACCTGAGACAAAGCACCAAAATTAGTGTGTACAGAGCTATCGTACTGTCTATTCTCCTATATGGGTCTGAAACATGGCTCACCTATTGCCAACACCTACGACTCCTTGACTGCTTTCATCAGCGCTGTCTTCGCACAATCCTAAATGTACACTGGACTGACTATGTGATTAATGTCGCTGTCCTTGAGCAAGCAGGGATCACCAGCATTGAGGCCATGCTATTGAGAACACAGCTGCACTGGGCAGGGCATGTCTCTAGGATGGAGGATCACCGCCTCCCAAAGATACTACTCTATGGTGAACTCGCCACGGGTCAGCACAAGAGAGGCGCCCCAAAAAAGTGATATAAGGACTCCCTGAAACAATGTCTCAGGCTTGGCCAGATTGATCACCAACAATAGTCCACCCTGGCCTCACATCGGGAGGCATGGAGACGCACTATCCATAATGCTGCGGCCTTTTTCGAAAAGACACACGGAACGGGTCTTGAAGAGAAACTCAGAAAGACAACTCAGAAAGAACCGCAAGATTTGGAAACAACATCACCACAAGAGCCAAGACCTTCTGCTGTGCATTAAAACAACAGCATTCTGCAGCAACAAATGCAGCAGCATGATGCCTATCTCAGATTGGCCTTTTTAGTCATCAACACGCTTGTAAAAAGCGTGGGATGAGTCCTTCCTGAATCTTCGTTCGCGAATTAATGCCAGAGAGAGAGACAGAGAAGGTGGTGCTAAAGCCCATTTCTTTCTATCAATCTAAGGTGTACAAATCTGGGACATTTTTAATATGCTCTAGGGCAGGCCTGGGCAAACTTCGGCCCTCCAGGTGTTTTGGACTCCAACTCCCACAATTCCTAACAGCCGGTAGGCTGTTAGGAATTGTGTGAGTTGGAGTCCAAAACACCTGGAGGGCTGAAGTTTGTCCAGGCCTGCTGTAGGGATGAATTATATATGCCATTTATACACTCACCTAGGATTGAATCACAATATTGTTGTTAGGTGATTAGTTGCAGAATCTGTAGATCCCTAATGTTACTTCAAAAAAAGTGAAAATTGGTAAATAGGGCCTATCTTTCTCATGAATGTCATGTTGTTCTCTTCACTAAATCCCAGCAGCTACTGGGCAATGCAGGAAAATAATACTGCAAAGCTTTGGAACCACTGGAAACATTTGGATCATGGACAGCAAAAGCGGCCTTACCTTCTGAAAGAAATGCTGTGTTGTTATAACAAAGACATCAAAGCCGCAGCTGGTTCTGTTAAGTTCCTCTTGGATGCAGCTGAGCTTCTTGGCCTGCTCATTACACTTTTCTTTCATTTGCTGGATGAACTGCCGCTCGGCCTCTCGAGTCTGCAAGTCTGGCTTTGTAGAAAATCCATTTCTCGGAACAGCTGACCTTTGTTTTGGGTGTCCTGCAAGAAGCAATAAAGAATACCCAAGGCTGTAATCAGTTGTTTTATATGTACGGAGGACACCGCTTTTCTCAGTCGTAAGGCTCTTGGGACTTGCCTCTTTTTGGAAAAGAAAACCATGCTCATACTGAATTGCTTTGTAGAAAGAAAACACTAGTTCACGAAAAGAAAACGTACTTTTTCCTGAAGGAGAGGAGAAAGGGAGGGAATCCAGTGTGGCACAGCAGTTTGAGTTACAGAGGGCTGTATCCACAGTTTCTGTATCCATAGATCAGACCTGGGCAATTGCCGGCCCTCCAGATGTTTTGGACTTCAACGCCCAGAAATCCTAGCCAGTTTACCAGCTGTTAGGATTTCTGGGATTTATTTAATATTAAATATATTTAATTCATTCTCCCCTCTCCCCTTATTTTAATTTAATATTAAATATATTTTTTAATTTAATTTTAATTTAATATTAAATATTTAATTCCATCATCCCCCCTTATTTTAATGCATCCCATCTCCCCTTATTTCATCTTTAAATATATTTAATTTTATATTTAATACATGAGGGGAGATGGGAGGAGGGAATGAGGAGCCCCCTGAGGAGCCCCCTGCTTCGGCCTACCTTTTCCAAACACGCAGGATCCAGGAGTACCTGGATGACGAGAGAGGCGACGACCGACTGAGTCGAAGGTCCTAATCGCGTCTGTGGGCCTCAGCGATCCAGTAGTAGAGTAGCTGTAGAGTATCGCGAGAATACGCAATCCACACGGGATTTCGCTGTCAACGCCGGCGTGATCTCGCGTTGACAGCGAAATCCGGTGTGGATTGCGTATTCTCACGATACTTGCTCCAAACCCGAAAGTAGGTATTTAAAAATTCTTATTATTTATTTTATTTTTCAATTTTTATTTTTTATTAAAAAACTTAGGGGGGCCCAGGAGAGGGGCTGGGGGCCGTATACGGCCCCCGGGCCGCCAGTTGGACAGCCCTGCTATATAAAGATGCATATGACAACGTCATCCATGCGCATTCAGAAGAAGACTTACAAGCCACTCTAAACACCTTTGCCAAAGCATACAAGAAGCTCGGCCTGTCATTGAACACCGAGAAAACCAAAGTGCTCTTCCAGCAGGCACTAGCCAATCTGTCTGCAATGCCAGAAATACAGCTTAATGGTGTAACATTAGAAAATGTTGACCATTTCCGCTACCTTGGCAGCCACCTCTCCACAAAAGTCAACATTGACGCTGAAATACAACACTGCCTGAGCTCTGCAAGTGCAGCATTCTTCTGAATGAAGCACAGAGTGTTTGAAAACTGGACATCCATGGGGAGACCAACTTTGCTTGTTTATTGTTCTCCCAACCCTGCTATATGCCTACAAAACGTGGACTATCTACAGACATCACATGCATCTACTGGAAAGATTCCAGCAGTGTTGCCTCTGAAAAATCCTGCAAATCTCTTGGGAAGACAGACGGACAAACATCAGCATGCTGGAAGAAACAAAGACCACCAGCACTAAAGTGATGCTCCTACGCCATCAACTCCGCTGGACCGGCCACGTTGTCCGAATGCCCGATCACCGTCTCCCAAAGCAGCTACTCTACTCCGAACTCAAGAACGAAAAACGGAATGTTGGCGGACAAGAAAATAGATTCAAAGATGGGCTCAAAGCCAACCTTAAAAACTGTGGCATAGACACCGAGAACTGGGAAGCCTGGCCCTTGAGCGCTCCAGTTGGAGGTCAGCTGTGACCCATCTCTTGAAGAGGCACGAATGGAGGGCGAAAGAGAGAAATGTGCCAAGAGGAAGGCGCGTCAAGCCAACCCCGACCAGGACTGCCTTCCACATGGAAACCAATGCCCTCACTGCGGGAGAACATGCAGGTCAAGAATAGGGCTCCACAGCCACCTACATATCCAAGCCAAGACACATCACTTGGAGGACCATCATCCTCGGACTTCAAGGAATTGCCTAAGTAAGTAAGTAAGTAAGTAAAGATGCATATTTGGGAATGGCAGCTTATAAGTAATTACTATGGTGAAGTCATCAGCATTGGAATACGCTGCTGAACAAGATAAGGCTGGCAGACACCAACATGTTTCTTTTTGAAATCAAATTAAAATGTTCCTGTTTCTCTAGGCATTTGAGAAGAATTTTGGGGGAAAAACAAAAAACGAATTAACTTCCCAATCTAAATTGGTTTTTATTACTTTCATAAAATTTACACCTCTTTAATTTTTATAGTTATATTATATTGATTTAATGCCTAGACATATGTTCACAACGATTGCCTTTGGCAAGGAAAAAGGGATAGTGATTTTTTTCTAAAATAACTACCGTATATTCCGGAATACAAGGCAACTGAGGGTATAAGATGACCCCCCCAAACTTTTAGAGATAAAATACAGAGTTAGAGATATACTCGACGTTTAAGACTACCCCCTCTTCCAAGACTATGCCCCCATGGTCTCCGCCGCTCTCCATTCAAGGATCTCCTCGCCCTTGCCGCTTACCTCCTCCGAAGGCCACTGGGCTTGCCTAGGTCCTACTGACTCCTACTGCTCCCAGCATGCCTCTGGGAGCACATCCAAGGCACGCCATCGCCCAGCGCTGCTAGGTGTTGGCATCCGGAGGCCCAAGGAAGTGTCTCCGGATGGCTCCTAGCAGCATTGGGCGACAGCATGCCTTGGATGTGCCCTTAGAGGCATGCTGAGAGCAGTGATCCCCTGACTCCTACTGCTCCCAGCATGCCTCTGGGAACACATCCAAGGCACACTGCCACCCAGCACTGGTAGGAGTTGGCATCCGGAGGCACTTCCTTGGGCCAAGGCAAGCCTTTGGAGGAGGTAAGTGGCGAGGGCGGTCGAGGTCCTTGAATGGAGAGCGGTGGGGGCCGCAGGGAAAGCCCAGCAGGCCATCACCCTGAGCTAGTCTCCGTGACAATGCGGGATGCTACTCCTCCCGATGCCCTCCCTCCCTCCACCCTCCCACCCTCCCTCCCTCCTCAAGCTGTGCCACTAAGAGCAATTTTTTTCTTTAACTTTATACCCGGCATACTAGACGACCCCCAATTTTTCATAAGATTTTCCAGGCATAAAAAGTCATCTAGTACACCGGAATATGCGGTACATCTATAAATAAAATAGAAACACCATATATCTTACAGTCACCTCTGTGAGGAGGTGACCTGTGAACTATCTGTTCAGTCCACCGTCACGGTGTTAGTTTTTGATGAGCAGCTTCAATACCTTTTTCCTGCTGTCCCTTTTTACATTTCTTTATCTTTACGCTGGTGAGCCCTTCAACTAGGGTGACTTCAAGCACAAGACGGTCCTCTCGCAGCTCGTGAGATAGATTTCTCTCCTCTATATGTAGGGCACATGCCTACTGTGGGCTTAAGAAAGCTATACAGCAACATACTCTCCATTGTCCTGATTTTGCACAGACAGTTCCAAATATTCCTCCGAAGCCCCACTGTTTCTGTTACTTTTAAGATCTCCTAGTTTCTCTTTCCTCCTCCTACTCTTTTCTCTTCAGCCTCAGCTTACTTCTATTACTGCAAACTAAATAAAAATTGCAAAGTTAGTTTTCACTCACTTCAGCAGAGGGAAAAAGAAAAGGACTCAGTGGATTCAGACAAAAGCAAGTGGTTGCAACTATTCTCAGCTATTTTTCCCCAGTAGTATCATTTGTAAGCTTGATCTGTAATATCATTTGGAATTTTTTCCTGCATGGCAGGGGATTGGATTTGATGGTCCATGTGGTCTCTCCTAGCTCTACGATTCTATGACCAAATTTTGATGTGCCTTGGCCAAATGTGTCCCAGTTTTCATCTGTGAAATGTTGCTGGGTAAACGGCAGAGATAATGTTTCTGCTTTTCCCTTCGTTATCACCTACACCAGTGTTTCCCAACCAGTGTGCCATAGCACACTAGTGTGCCATGAGCGATCATCAGGTGTACCATGTGAAATTGGAACCTCCAATACCCTTTCTTCCCCCTCCTGCCGAAAACTTTTTCTTCTCCACTCGGACTCCTTTCCCAGCCTCGCTCTGCTTGCTTTTCTCTGGGGCAAGTCTGCGCATTAGCGCCCACACGGGTCACGTCTTCCTCCCTCCCCCTCCCCTCCTGAACACGCTCACGCTGCCCCCTCGGATCAAAAGCGGCATAGTAGAAGAAAAAGTAAGTGTTCAGCAGGAGGGGGAAGAAAGGGCGCGAAGGGTAAGGGGGAGGAAGAGTTCTCTGTCGAAAGCTGTCATGGGCAAACTTGGACCTTCCAGGTGTTTTGGACTCCAACTCCCACCATTCCTAGCAGCCTCAGGCTCTTTTCCTCCCCCCTCAGCCACTTAAGCAAGAAAGGGCCTCAGGCTGTTAGGAATGGTGGGAATTGAAGTCCAAAGCACCCAGAGAGCTTTCCCATGCCTGTTTTAGGGACCATAAAGTGGTGAGCCTCCTTCCAACATTGTGATTCTGGAAAGAAAGCAAACAACAGCATAACATGACATTGTTTGAGTCCACAGTGTTCTCTGGGTGTAGGTGAACTACAACTTCCAAACTCAAGGTCAATTTCTAAGCAAACCCTTTCAGTACTTTCTGTTGGTAATGACAGTTCAATATGCCAAGTTTGGTTCAATTCCATTGTTGCAAGAGTTCAGGATGCTCTTTGATTGTGTGTTAACTATAAATCCCAGAAACTTTAACTCCCAAATGTCAAGGTCTATTTCCCCCCAAATTCCATCTGTTTCTGGTGGTCTTTAGCGATCCCTCTGTCACCCCCTCATAACCCCCACAAGGGTCCCGACCCCCAGGTTGAAAAACGCTTCTCTTAATCTTGGGAATTGACCTTGAGTTTGGAAGTTGTAGTTCACCTACACCCAGAGAGCACTGTGGACTCACTGTGAGGAACCTTATTTAGGGTCATGGCATTAGAAAGGCTGAGAACCACTGCATTAATACATATATATTTCTGTTTAATTGCTATTAATTTTTTTAAAAAAAAATTCTAGGGGGGCAGTGAGTAATTTTTTTTCTGGAAAGGGAGCGATAGGCCAAAAAAGTTTGGGAACCACTGGTATACATTAAAATGATCTTAATCTTGATGGACCCTGCCAGTAGACAAAAGCATAAGATGTTTTCCTCACTCTTCCCAATGCTTTCCCCTACTTCCCTCCAGCCCATCTGACAGCATCCTTACTGAATACAGAGAAGTTATAGATCTGTAACTCTAGGACAGTGTTTCCCAACCAGTGTGCCGTGGCACACTAGTGTGCCGTGAGCGATCACCAGGTGTGCCGTGGGAATTTGGCACTCTTTCTCCCTCTTTCCCTCCCCAAAGATCCTCCCCGAGGCAAAGGAAGGGCTCCGCCAAATGCAAGAAGCACCACGTCGGTGAATTGTGCAGTGAGCGAACCTGGGAGCATCGGGAGGCTGAAGCATTCACAGGTTTCCAAGAAACAAAGTGAGCCTCTGCACTTGGAAATGTTTTTTTTTTTACTATTTTACTGGATTTTTTGAGAGTTGCCTCCCCCAAAGGAACTGTTTATAATAGCTTCATGACATCAATAGTTATCTGGAAGCAAGTTTCACTCAGGGTCTGGAGAGCAAGCCCTATGAGGAGTGGCTTGAAGAGCTGGGCATGTTTAGCCTGAAGAAGAGAAGGCTGAGAGAAGACATGATAGCCATGTATAAGTATGTGAGAGGAAGTTGTGTTCATCGAAACAGGCCCAGGTTTCACACTGAGTGTATAAATACATTTAAAAACATATTAACTATATGTATTACTGTGTTAGAGTGTCATTTTGTGTCATTTTGGTTGGTGGTGTGCCCCAGGATTTTGTAAACGTAAAAAGTGTGCCGCGGCTCAAAAAAGGTTGAAAAACACTGCTCTAGGTCAGTGTTTCTCAACCAGTGTGCCATGGCACACTAGTGTGCCGTGAGAGATCATCAGGTGTGCCGCGAGAAAAGCTCTATGCCCCCCTTCCTTCCCGCCTCCTCCTGCCGAACTCCTGCTGCTTGGGAGAGGAGGAGGAAGGGCCGAGTGGCGGCGAAGAAAAAGAAGAAGGGGCCGGGGCGCCGCCTCCTTCAGCCGTTTCCCCAGCCAGCCTCCAATCTGCCATGACTCCCGCCACGACTCTCACCCCTTGCTCGCTGAAGCCGCGCGAAGGAGGCCCACCTACTGAAGCCCTTCCACCGCTCATGCTTCTCCTCTGTGGGAGAACTGAAGCCGGGGAGGGGGGGCATGGCTCTTCCCCAGCTTCAGTTCTCTCACAGCTTCGCCAGCCTTGAGGGGCAGTGCCAAGCCACCATTGTGCTGGCTCTGCCACCGCTGGCTTGGCACTGCCCCCTCAAGGCTGGCAAAGCTGTGGGAGAACTGAAGCCGCGTGGAGGGGGCGGGGCATGGCGTGGCCTGGCTCCTCCCCCTCCCTCGGCTTCGGCACTCCCAGCAGGTCACCATCCCCCAGCCGTTCTTTACTGTGTTAGAGTGTCATTTTGTGTCATTTTGGTTGGTGGTGTGCCCCCGGATTTTTTTAATGTTAATAGTGTGCCGCGGCTCAAAAAAGGTTGAGAAACACTGCTCTAGGTTATGCATTATGGCAATGCCAGCCATAATGCATAAAGCTAACTGAATAATGTTGACACATAAAGCAAAAAATTCCCAAAGTGCCTCTTTTTCTTCTTGAAAATACATTACAAGAACAACTTAAATAATTAAGAGTTTGTTGCCATTCTAAGACTCCCCAAATCTCCTGCCGGTAGCGTAGCTGTCTCATTCTGCCTCATGTGAGGACCAGACTTCCCAGCCTACATATTACGAATGTTGCCCAATGAGAATGTTTTTGCGAATTTCCTCTTTGAGTTTAGTTGGCACATCTCAAGATGCAAAAGAACAAAGGATCATCCAGGCTGTCTTGAAGTGCCAAGGATAATTTTCCAAAGGTAGCATTCGGAAAGAATCACTTCGGAAATTCAACTTTGGGATTCCTAAAAGACGTTTATTAAGAAATATTCTTTCCTCAAGTTATTATTCCCTCGGAGAACCGTAGACATTTGTGCCTTTATATTTAAAAATCAGCTAAGCTACTGACAAATTCATCTCCCCGGCAATCCTTCAGTAGAAAATGACACCTCGTTCATCCCAAGACTTCTCACTTCCTTGATGTTGCTGTAAAAAAGTAACGCCAAAATTGTAAGGTGACAGACCCTCTTTTCTTAAGGGAAGTAGTTATTATCTACATAGTACTGGCAGCTCATAATGCTGTCACTATAAAAACTGTGGGGTGGGGATGTGGGGAAAAAACATTGAATGGTCACAACACTTTAGAGCAAAATTAGCACCCAGCAGCATGCTGATGGATAGTAGTCATTATTACTTACTTACCTGCCTCTGCATGAATCTGATGGAATTTTCACTATTTTCTGTAAGGTAGGCAGGTGTATAGCTCTGTTGCCAATTAAATAATGGATCTGGATTTTCTCTCTCTGGCGTTACTTCGGGAACGAAGATTCTTAGGAAGGACTCATCCCACGCTTTTTATAAGCGCATAGATGACTAAAAAGGCCAATCTTAGATAGGCAAGTTCAGTTGCAAAAAGCACAGCAGAAAGTCTCCTTGAGTGTTGTTCTTTCCAATTCTAGGTTCCTTCTGCATTGTCGTTTCTCTTTGAGATCCTTTTGGTGTGTCTTCTCGAAAGAGGCCGCAGCATTATGGATAGTGCATCTCCATGCCTCCCGATGTGAGGCCAGGGTGGACCATTGTTGGTGATCAATCTGGCCGAGCCTGAGGTGTTGTTTCAGGGAGTCCTTATATCTCTTTTTTGGGATGCTTCTCTTCCGCTGACCTGTGGCGAGTTTACCATAGAGTAGTATCTTTGGGAGGCGGTGGTCCTCCATCCTAGAGACGTGCCCTGCCCAGTGCAGCTGTGTTCTCAATAGCATGGCCTCAATGCTGGTGATCCCTGCTTGCTCAAGGACAGCAACATTCGTCACATAGTCAGTCCAGTGTATATTAAGGATTGTGTGAAGACAGCGCTGATGAAAGCGTTCGAGGAGTCGTATGTTTTGGCAATAGGTGACCCATGTTTCAAACCCATATAGGAGAATAGACAGTACGATAGCTCTGTACACACTGATTTGGGTGCTTTGCCTCAGGTGCGTGTTGCTCCAGACTCTTTTGTGAAGCCTTCCGAATGCACTATATGCCTTTGCTAATCTGTGATCTATCTCTTTATCAATCTTGGCATCTGAAGAGATGATGCTTCCAGATAGGTTAACTGCTTAAGCACAGATTTGCCTATGCTGACGTGGGGATGATGGTGTTCTTCCTGTGGTGCGGGCTGGTAGAGAACTTCCGTTTTCTTCAGGCTGACTTCCAGCTCAAACAGCTTTGCAGCTGTTGAAAAGCAGGATGTTAGGCGCTGCAGAGCTACTTCTGAATGGGTGACAAGGGGAGCATTGTCTGCAAAAAGAAGCTCACAGAGTAGATAGTTTAGAGCAGGGCTGCCCATTAGGTCGATCGCGATCGACCAGTCAATCGCGAAGCGGGAACTGGTCAAGCGCACCAACCGAGCAGGGTAGCCTTGAGGAGGGAGGAAACAGGGAGGAGGGCCAGTTTTGGGAGTGTGCGCGCTCCTGCATTGTCCCTGGGTGCGTGCCCCAACTCTGACTCCCGCTCCAACTCTCGCCGGCGTTTAGTAAGGGCGCGGGGAAAGTGGGCCCTCTTTCCCCGTGCCCTGGCTAAACACCGGCGAGAGTTGGGGCACGCACCCAGGGCCAATATATCTGTACTTGGCTTTCTTCATCCAATATCCTATCACTGCACACCCATAAACTGTTGCCATGTTTTTTTAATGTGAGTTCCAAAGCAAAATGTAATTATTTCTTCTGGGTCAAAAAAACTGAGGGATTTTAGAACAGGGATTTTAAATACTGCGATAAGACTAGTGCTCCCCCTGCCCTGTGTTTAATAAAAACACATCCATGTTGTACACTTGAAGGGGCAAGGATGTCTCCGGGAGTTCCCCGTTTCATTGCGGGGTCCCCCAGGGGGCAATTCTCTCCCCTGTTATTTAACATCTATATTCGACCACTTGCCCAGCTGGTGCGTAGCTTCGGGCTTGTGTATCATCAGTACGCTGATGACACTCAGCTTATCCTGAAGATGGATGGCAGGCCCGAATCCGTACCCGATAATTTCCATCGCTGCCTTGAGGCCGTCACTGGATGGCTGCGAGCCAGTAGGTTGAAGGTGAGATCCTGTGGCTGGGTCGTCCGGACTGTAGGAATGTTCAGCTTCCGACCCTGGACGGCGTGACATTATGTCCATCGTCTTCTGTTAAGAGCTTAGGAGTAACCTTAGACCCCCTGTTGTTGATGGAGGCTCACGTCTCCGCCGTCAGCAGGGTGGCATTTTTCCATCTTCACCAGGCGAGGAGGCTGGCCCCCTACTTGTTCCGGCATGACTTAGCCACAGTGGTCCAAGCCACGGTCATCTTGAGGCTAGACTACTGTAACGCTCTGTACATTGGCCTTCCTTTGTTGGTAATCTGGAAGCTCAAGCTAGTGCAGAACGCGGCAGCCCGACTCCTAGCGGGGGTCCCGATTGGCTGTCACATCACGCCAATTCTGCGCGAACTGCACTGGCTCCCAGTAGAATGCCGGATTGCTTTCAAAGTGTTAATCTTGACTTTTAAGGCCTTACATGGTCTGGGGCCAGTGTACCTGTGGGACCGCCTTGTCCCATATCATCCCACTAGATCTTTGCGCTCAGAAGAGCAAAACCTCCTGGTCGTTCCTAGCGTTAAGACCCACCATCTGTCTGCAACTCGTCGGCGGGCTTTTTCCGTTGTGGCTCCAACACTTTGGAATGCCTCGCCCGCCGACGTTCGTGCGACCCAGAGTCTTCTCCCATTTAGGAAGGCATGCAAGACTCTGCTGTTTCGGCAGGCCATCAGAGTTGGCTGAACTGCAGTTTCCTTTACACCTGCCATCTTGCACTGTGTGTCTGCTGCCGCAATTGCTGGACATGCGATTTATTGTGATTTTATCTGCCATTTTTAATTATGGTTTTAACTTTTGATTGTGTGTTCTTGCTGCAGTTTTGTGATATGTTCGTTTCTGCTGTGTTTTTATGATTGCTGTGAGCTGCCCCGAGACACTTGGGGGGGGGGGGAGGGTGGCAGACAAGTATGAAGTAATAAAGAAATAATAAATAATAAATAAAATATAGTGATAACTTCTAGCCTGCATAAGCTCTACAGAGCAGAAATGAGTTCTCAATAAATGTGTGTTCCCTGATATAATGCACAGCAGAGGCTGAAATTACTAGATGTAAATAACATGAGCTACTTGGTTGTGATTGCATTGTGGTATAAAATGCTGTACTGTTGCCAGAGTAAGCCAGTATACAGAAGAGTTAGGCAATAAAATCACATGCCTTGGTCTACAGCTGCGATCAATATCATTATCTTTGTGTTGGCTTTGTGCAGTACAGATGTGTTACACAAGAAGCTTTTTCATGGCAGAAAAGAGAGACAGGACAACAGCCTAAAAGGCATTCCTTTGCATATTGGCTGACATGCCATTGGCGGTAATTAGCATAGCTTTCCAACCAGCTATTGGTTGGAATGGGTTTTTTTCCTGATCCTCTGAAGATGCCAGCCACAGATGCATGTTATTTATTTATCGTATCAGAAGTGGACCAAGGTTACAGTTGTAATGTATTTTTAAAAACACAAAGTTTAAAAACTTGGCATTATATTAAATGTCCTTTGACCAGTAGATGACCACTTGGAGTGCCTCTAGTGTTGCTATAATAAGATCCTCCGTTGTGCATGTGGCAGGGCTCAGGCCGCATTGTAGTAAGTGGTCTGTGGTTTGCTCTTCTTCACACTTGCATGTTGTGCAGGCCCGGATTACGCGATTGTGGCACCCTAGGCCACACTATTGAAGCGCCGCCCCCGCTCCGGGGGGCGGGGCTGCTTGCGGGGGGCAGGGCCGCTTGCGGGGGTGCCCCCGCTGCTCACGCCGGCCCCACCCCTCTTCCTTCACTGACTGAAGGAAGAGGGGCGGGTCCGGCGCGAGCAGCAGGGAGGGGGCGGCGCCGGGACTTCCCTCCGCCCCTCCTCTCTCTCGTGTCAGGAGGGGGCAGAGGGAAGTCCTAGGCCTCCTCCCCACTGATCACGCCAGCCCCGCCCCTCTTCCTTCACTGACGGCGTGAGCAGCAGGGAGGGGGCGCTTCCGCCACTGTGCGCATGCACACTTTCCCCTCCGATTTTTTTGGGATTTTTTTTGGATTTTTTTTCTTTTTGGGGGGGTCTGGATCTGCTGCTCCCCCAAAGGTGCCGCCCTAGGCCATGGCCTAGGGTGGCCTTATGGGTAATCCGGGCCTGGTGTTGTGGACCACTTTGTGGCCCCATTTAAGGTTGGCTCTGCAGCTCGTGGTGCCAGAACACAGTCTGTTCAGCACCTTCCAAGTTGCCAGGTCTTCTGTGTGCCCAGGGGAGAGTCTCTCATTCGGTATCAGCCATGGGTCGAGGTTCCAGGTTTTAGCTTCCCACTTTTGGACTTTCACTTGCTGAGGTGTTCCTGCAAGTATCTCTGTAGATCTTAGAAAACTATTTCTTGATTTAGGGTGTTGGTGTGGCTGATATCTGAACAGGAGATGGGCTGGAGATGCAGGTGAAACATCAGGAGGAAATGCTGCTAGAACACGGTCATACACCTCAGAAACCACACAACACTTCCGTTCATTCAATCTGTTTAGACACCATTTTAAAACAACCAAGCAAACAGTTTCATAACCTAAGGCTGCAGCCAGAGGCGGCCCTAGGTAATTTCAAATGGTAGGCAAGCATTATTTTGGTGCCCCCCCCCCCGGGCCCAAATGCGCATGGGCGGAGGCGGAGTTTCCAGCCGGCGGCGGTGAGCCCCTGCGGATCTGGCGCTCTCGGTGGGCGCCTAACCCACCAAGCGCGTTAATCCGCCTCTGGCTGTGGCTTCTCTTTGTATTTTAACATTAGGGGCGGCTCTGATAATTTGGCTGCCATTTGATCTGTTTCAGCCTTCTGAGGGAGTGGAAAAGGGATAATCTTAGGACTAAGTTGACCATTTTCATTCCAATCATGGCTTTCAAACAATAACAACAACAGCAAGAACCCTCCATTTAGGGCATGCTAATGTTATATTCATTCTGAAAACAAACACAGGAAAGTTATGCAATAATATGGCTACTGAGACAGCATCAGAGTGACTTCCTTGAGGATTCCAGAGCTAAATCGACTGAGATTTAATTAAGGGGAATCCCCCCAAAACGTTGTACAACACATCTGCCATTTCCCTGCAGCCTCACAGCATTTGAAGTGTGACTGTCTAAACTGTCATTCCGAGTATTCTAAAATCTTAGTGTAATTTAAACTGTGTTTTACGCCTTTAGGGATAAATCTTGACGACCCCACTCATCGGGGGATAAAAGAATGGTGCAGCATGTGTATTGTGATCCCATTGGGTGGCTTTCATTCATGGGAGGATTGAAAAGCAAGGCACGAAAGATATTGGAATGACTCTGAATGCCTCTGCTTTTCTGAAATTCTGGGGAATGTGTGAAAAAAAAGTATAGTGATTTGAGCATTCGACTTCGACTCTGGAGTCCAGGATTTGAATCCCCAGTTAGCCACGGAAACCCAAGTCTCTCTGCTTCAGTAGAAGGCAACAGTAAGGCTCCTCTGAACAAAATTTACCAAGGAAACCTTGTGATAGTTTCATCTTAGGTTTGCCATAATTGGAAATGACTGGAAAGCACACAATATAGATTGATGAGTCTATTTCTGATTTCAGTTAGAATCACATGCAGTTCAGCACTTGAAAAATATTATGTGTGTGCGTGTATGAGCGTATTGTTTGAGAATGAATTGGGAGGGAGGGAGGGAGGGAGGAGAGAGAGAGAATGCTCTTACAGTTCTTAGCCTAGATGACACTGGCTTGGCAGGGCCGGATTAAATGTTTGTGGCACCCTAGGCCACAATCTGGAAGTGCCGCCCCCGCCCCGGGGGCAGGGCCGCTTGCGGGTGGGCCCTCCTTCCTACTCACTGAAGGAAGGAGGGGCAGGGCCAACGCGAGCGAGGAGGGGGCGGCAGGACTTTCCTCTGCCTCCTCACTTGCGTCGGTGTCGGCCCCTCCCCTCCTTCCTTCAGTGAAGGAAGGAGGGGCGGGGCCAACGCGAACGAGGATGGGGCAGAGGAAAGTCCCGCCGCCGCCTCCTCGCTCGCGTCAGCGTTGGCCCCGCCCCTCCTTCCTTCAGTGAAGGAAGGAGAGGCGGGGCCAACGTGCGCGAGCAGGGGGTGGCGGGAAGCAGCGCCAGAGGCCCTAGGGCCTATGGCGCTCCGCATGCAGGCGCAGATGCCCCCAAAGACCGAACTTAAAAATTTTTTTTTTTTAATTTTGGGGGGTCTGGACCTGCTGCTTCCTCATGGCTGCCGCCCTAGGCCATGGCCTAGGGTGGCCTTATGGGTAATCCGGGCCTGTGGATGCTGGTCCTGTAGTAACCCCCCCCCCCCAAGTTCTTGATTATGTTTTGATTATGTATATATCTGTGCACACACACGCACCCCTCCCCAAGGGCATTCATTAAAGATTTCCCCTGATCCACTTCTATATATCCTAGGATGCTGAAACTTCACATGTGAAATGATATAAGGCTCTATAAGTTACATGCCAATTTACAACTCAGATCTGATAACTGTCTTGATTTACAGGTGCTGAAGTGTTGTAAGGTTTGATAATGGACCCAGTGGAATACAGAGCAGTAATCAAGTTCCTTTCCTTGAAAGGCTTGAAAGGCTGCACACTAAAGGAGACGTTCAATGAGATGAAAGAGGTTGATGGTGATGATTCCCCATCATATGATGTAGTCAAGAACTGGCATTGTCAATTCAAATGTAGTCAGATTTTGGTGTAAACAGCTCCAATTCCAGGGTGATCCCACTCTGTTATTGATGAACACACCATCCAGCAAGTGGAGGTCACCATTTTGGAAAATTGCTGTGTAACCATTCACCACCTAGCCCAAAATGTCAAGATTAGTGTGGAGTCCATGGGAAAAAAATAATCCAAACCCCTCACATGCAGAAGGTATGTGCTCTCTGCCCCCCCCAGTTGCTAACACCTTTCCAGAAGCAGGAATGAGTTGAATGCTCTCAGGTTCTATTGATGATGTGCCATAGAAACCAGGAGGGCTTTTTCAACAGACTGATCATACAGGATGAAAGCTGGGTCCATCACTATGGTCCTGAGACAAAAGTCTAGTCGATGCAATGGAAGCATCATGACTTGCCGCCGCCAAAGAAGGCACATGCTCAACTCTCGGCAAGCAAGGTCATGATCACAAGTATTTTGGGACCAGCACAAAGTAGTACTGATGGATTTCCTAGCAAAGTGTACCATGATCACTGGGGCATACTATGCTTCACTGCAGGAAGCCATCAAAACCAAGAGATGTGGCATGCTTGCCAAAGGTGTCCACCTTCTGTAAAATGGAAGGATGCTCTTGTGGCTTTGAAATTTTACCGCATCCCCTTTATTCACCTGACCTTGCACCATCAAACTTACACCTCTTTCCAACAATGAAGTTATTTTTGAAGGGCAAGCATTTTTCAGATGATGAGACTCTGATTTCCGAAGTCATAAAGTGGCTTTTGGAGCAACCTGCCGACTTCTACACGTGAGGTGTTTACCATTGCTTAGCATGATGGGAGAAGTGTGTGAGCCTAGGTAGCACTTATGTAGAGAAGGACACATAACTGTGCCAAGTTTCATTGCTCTCAGTCCACAGGGATTGGGTCTGCGGAAATCTTTAATGAACACGCCTCATGTGTGAAGGTGTGTGTGTGACTGTGTGTGTACACACACACCTCTGAAATGTACAAATATATGCATTTCCTACACATTAGTTGATCTGACAACTGCTTCACAAAAATCATTTGTCGTCAGGATAAGGGTGATCCATTCCATGTATTAATCTAAGAAATGCAAATAAAGTTGGTTCATGTAATAGTGAAGACTAAATTAAATTGCTCACACCCCTAGAAATAATAAAGTGTTTTTTTAAGGACTCAGGTCTGTAGCTTATTCTCTCCTTGTCGGGTAACTTTTTTTTAAAATTATGGAGGGATTTAGAAGTTAGTCTTTAACTCCAGTGTTCTCATTTTTATAAATACCTGGTGAGTGGAGCTTGCTAGCTGATGCAACCAGTCTTTTTGGAGATGAAACAGGAGTTCTGTTAGCCTCTTGATCTTTTTGCACTTCTTTCTTTGAGCCTGGCAAAAAAGAGGAAAGAAGAAGATAGTTGATGCTTTAAAATGTACACAATTGAATTGAAATCATAGTTTTAGGAAGATACTGTTATTTTCTATGTGACATACCTTGCATACAATTTATACTCCATTATCACTCACTTTCCCTATACTGTATACAGAGTTTATTTAACATGAGATGGGGAGAAGTGTGTGGAGAAATTATGTTTTTGGGGTGTCTTCCAGTCAGCATGACTGTGTTTAACCCCCTAAATTGGGGACCCCTTTAGGATCAGGAGAGGCAGAATGCCACATTGGAAAACACCTCATCAGAAGGATGTGCATGCTAGTAGTGGGCATACTCTCTCTCTCTCTCTCTCTCTCTCTCTCTCTCTCTCTCTCTCTCTCTCTGTATATATCCTTCTCAACAACAACAATGGGCTTGGCTGACTCAACAGCCAGGCAGGTTGCGGGGCGGTGGCTGTCCTCGCCGCCATCTTGGTAGATGGGAGGAGGCTTCTTCTCCCCAGAAGCGCCTGGGGGTGGCGGGAAGGTTTCCCGCCACCACGCCGGCTATCCAATGGCAGGGCTGGCCCTGCCCTGCCCCCTTACATCAGCCGGCCGGCCCTCGAGTTCCCGTGGACCGGTATTGGGCTGGTGGCAGTGGCACCCAGGCCTGCATGTGCCTTAGGACATGCGTGGGCTGTCCGTCCCCTGACCCAGGGCCCATTTGTTCCTGTTTTCAATAAATGAGTTGTGGCCATTTTCATCCAACCACTTGCCTTTGCATTATTTATCATGGCGCAAGGTGTATCACCCCTGCACACGCAACAACAAAACTTTATTATGGTCACTGACCAGCACAAAATGGAAACAAGCGCCCTGGGAGGGGAAGGACAACTCCCCAGTAAAAGTTATTTAAAATTAGATTAGAAAACAGTTTAAAAATATATTTTACAACACAGGATATTGTAACAGGTATGGAACCCAAAAGGGGGGGGGGGGGAGAGATTGATGGGAGAGGTCGAGGGGGGGGCACAGATAACGGACCAAAAAGAAAACCTGGTCTGCGCCCCTCTTTCCCCCTTTCTCATGCCCCTCCTCGCTCCTTCTCCCGGCAAAGTCTCTGCTCCGTCCCCTCCATCTCTCTCTCTCTCTCTCTCGCGTGCTCTCTCTCTCTCTCGCACGCTCTTTCTCGCATGCTCTCTCTCGCGTGCGCGCTCTCTCTCTCTCGTGTGCGCTCTCTCTCGCTTTCTCTCTCTCGCGCTCTCTCTCTCTTGTGCGCGCCTTTGGAGCGAGTTTGCACCCGCTGCTCTCTCCCCAAGCCTCCCGACTCCTGAGGAGACCTTCAGAGCACAGCGGAGCTTTCCAGCCGGTGGGAATGGGGACCTTGGAGGTGGCGGGATGTTGGCTTAAAGGGGGCATAATTCCAAACTTTGGCCTAGGTTGCAAAAAAGTGTTAATCCGGGCCTGCCTACATTTGAGGCACCAAAATGTGTGTTGGTCAGCATAATATAACAACAATAACCACCATGTTTTATCACAAAGCAGTGAAACAAAACATGGAACATCTTATTTCTACAGCATTGCCTTGAACACGTCTATTCGAATGTAGTTATTATAAAGGCATTGGGGTCATTGTTGTTATGTGCCTCCAAATCAATGCTGACTTATGGGAGCCTTATGATACGCTTTGCTTGTAAGTTTTATTCAGAAGAGCTTTCCCATTGCCTTCCTCTGAATATAGCCTACAGCAGCAAGTATTCGTCAGTGGTCTGGCTTCTAAGTATGAATCAGGCCTGACTCTGTTTATCTTCCAAGATCGGGCAGGATCTGGTGCCTTCAGGATATTTAGAAGTTCAGAAGGTCTTACTCAGAGTTAAATGTATATAGGACTGTAGCCTTAGAAAAGGGTTGGCAATTCATTGCAAGGTTGCAAGGTCAGATTCAAAAGCATATGTCATTTTTGCTATTTACATTTGGCATTTAAAGTACATGTATTTTTGAAGCTAGATAACATCTGGCAATAATGAGATTTTTTTTATATATAAAAAAAACCAAGGGCAAATTGGGCAATTGTTTCAAGTGAAGGATGAACAATGCTCAAACGATGCACTTTTACATCCTTCTTGAGGACATACTCAGATGCCTCACAGGGGAAATGACAAATAAATCCATCACATTACACTGCAGGGGAAACCTTGAACCTGGAACACAAAGCTACTGTCACCACAAATAAAAAATCCTCTGTCTGTGTGTAACATATGGCTTCTGGGACTCCAACTGAGCACAACAATAATAACATCTGCTTTTTTTAGTACTTTGCACTTGAAGCTTTAGGGAAATCAAATGCATGAGGCTCTGGAAAGAAGAAAAGTATGTTTATATAATTCGGTTTTAGGAGGATTAGAATCTCTTTAAAATATTGTAACTTTTCCAGATGTTCATAATGTTTGGAAGAGTAGTTCAAAACTACCCTAGCAACTGCTCTTTTCCAGGTCAGAATGAGAACTCAGGGTATCCAGTTAGGAATGTATGCATGGAGAATCGGCCCTCCACATTTGCATATTTGACTGTTCTGGATTTGATTATTTGTGGATTTGATAAAAATGTTCTCTCAGAAAATTTCTATGCTCTCTATGATAACTCTATGGCCAACTTCTGCCAGAAGGTGACTACAGACATGCTGGATGACCTAGGGATTCCTAGACAGAATACCTCTCTAAGAATATCTAGGTCATCTAGTGCAGGGCTGTCCAACAGGCGGCCCTGGGGCCGTACACGGCCCCCGAGCCCCTTCCCTCCAGCCCCCTAACTTGTTTTAATAAAATACAAATTTAAATAAAACAAAAAAAAAACCCTACTTCCGGGTTTAGGCAAGCATCGCGAGACACGCCAGCCACAGACGGGAGAGGGAGGTTGAAATCCCGTCTGTGGCTGCGTAGTCTCGCGATAGCTGCCGAAATCTCGGGTACTGCGGGATTTGCGGCCGGCCTGGGCACGCGCCTTCTCCTCCCTCGCGGCTGCTTCCAGGCCAGCCCCCATTCCCTCAGAGAGAAAGAGGAGGGGAGTGAGGCAGGGAAAGCCCCTCCTGGCTCCGTCCTCTTCCTGTGGAGGGCCGCCACGCCCGGCCTGAGCTTGACCTCGGCTCCAGCGGGGCTCTTCGGGGACGGCGTTGGCGCTTCAGCCCTGTGGCAGGGCTCCCGCAGTATGGGTAAGGAAGGGCCTGGCTCGAATCAATCAATCTAAAAACAGTGGGATGTTGGGTGAGGGGTCCCTCAGCGGCGGTTTCCTTACCGACGCTTCCTTCCCTCCTCCGCCCCCCCCTTGTTGTGCTGCCTTCCCGCGTGCAGGGCAACGTGGCTTCCTTTGCGCCTGCCCCGCGGCTTGTTTTCCCTTCAGGGAGGGAGGGAGCTCTTTGGGCCTCCTCCACCCGCCTCTGGGAAAGGAGGCCCCATCAAGCCCTGCGACGGCATTGAGGTGTTTGGGTTTTTTTTTGGTGTGTCCCAATTTGAGTGTGGACTCAAATAACTCAAAGGTATTAGGAAACATTTCCCCAAATCCACCAGTGTTCCCATTTGGGTATATTGAGTATTCATGCCAAGTTTGGTCCAGATCCATCATTATTTGAGTCCACAGTGCTCTCTGGATGGAGGTGAACTACAACTCCACAACTCAAGGTCAATTGTAAGTAAATTAGAGCTGGGGAGGGGGTGGAGCCGGGGAGGGGGCGGAGCCAGGGGAGCGGTGGGGCGGGCCAGGGGGGCAGAGCCGGGGCGGAGGCAGACCCTTCGGCCCCCCAGGTGATCAGTGACCGGAATTCCGGCCCTTGGGCCCGTAGAAGTTGGACAGCCCTGATTTAGTGCAATTATATGTCGGTGTCCAGACATAGTCGATGAAAGTTGACAAAAGTATTGTGCTGGAGGACCTACATATTCCTAAAGATGTTCTCTGTAGTTTTGCCAGGAGAATGAAATCAGACGGAGACAAGATGGAGATGCAGAATCTATCAGGGAACCATTCCCCTGTTCCTTTATTGGCATGATCAGTGAGAAGAGCAACATGTTCTGAAACATTTTACTGATTAGATTGTCAGCAAGACATATTGTGCAAAAAAACATATTATGCTGATAGTGTCCAAAGTTGTACAGACAGCATGTTCTTCTGTACTATATCTTTATGAATTGTGATCGCACTTCTGCATAACATGTTATAGTTGTGGAATTTTAATTGCCAGCTGCAGTTGCACATCTTACGAATTGCACATTGGGATTTCACATCACATATTGTGCATAAGAGTTGTGCATCATGTATTGTAGTGCCTTGTACAATGACATTTATTTATTGACCTGTGTTGCATAATACTGGTATTCTCAATGGCTTCTCACACTGACTTAGTAAATAGCAGATATGAGGTTAGTAGGAGACAAGTCAAAGACTGTGATCCGGAGCATGTTTTGAATGTTAAATGCTGCCAGATAGTTCACATGTTTTAGTCATATATTGCAGTTTAATCTAAGTTGTACCCCTGCCTTGAGTCTTGGGGGAGAGACAGGGTAGACTAGAAATAATAATAATAGCAGGAACAACAATAATTTCAGTAGGTCAATACTAAGATGGGGCATGATCATGACAACGGATAGCAGAAATAAGGTGAAGTGAGGTGTGTTATGAAGAAGGTTAGAATACCAATTTACTCAAGAGTTGGAAGTTTTATCTTAAATTACGGTTTAATGTAAATATTCAAAAACATTTAACCTACTGTTGCCTCAATTAATGTAATTTTATTGGTATCTATTTTTATTTTGCAATTGACCAGTAGCGGCTGCATTTCCCACCCTCGGCTTATATTTGAGTCAATAAGTTTTCCCAGGTTTTGTGGTAAAATTAAGTGCCTTTGCTAATATTCGGGTTGGCTTATACTTGAGTATATACGGTGGCTATTTTTGAAGAATTTATCAAAATTTGCCATTCCCCCCCAATATTGAAGATGTTATATTAAATTTATGTTAAAGGAACATGGCAGAAAGCAAAACTGGCAGATTTCCCCATAGAACAGGGCTGCCCACGAAGTCGATGAGTCCAAATGAGGTCGATCGCAGCCGGATGGGGGCGCTTCTGCCCTGCACGCGCGCATCCTGCATGCAGCGCTCCTTCCGCCCATGCAGTGCTTCTTCCACCCACGCGGCGCTCCTTCCGCCCGCGGGGCATTGCGGGAACGAGGGAGCATGAGGCGGGACCTCTGGAGGCCCCGACTCGCGCTCTGCCCTGCCTCTCACTCGCTGGCAGCGGAAGCTGCACGGCTGCTTCCGGATGAGAGAGAGGCAGGGCGGAGCGCAAGGCGGGCCCCCCCGGAGGTCCTACCTCGCGCTCCCTCATTCCCGCAATGCCATGTGGGTGGAAGGAGCAATGCGCAGGCAGCAGGAGCGGCGGGCGGGCGGCAGGAGCGCGCGCACGGTGGCAGAGGAAGATAGATCTTTTTTACTTGGTTATTTTAAAAGTAGCTCACATGCTGAAAAAGTGTGGGCACCCCTGCCATAGAAGATTCACCACAACTGAGAGTCCTGCTAAAGTACTTTAGCCCCCAAGTTGAACATGTTTTCAGAAATCCTCTTAAGATGCAAGGAGCAAAAGTAAATGTGTGGAGAAGTTTCACCGTCTCATTTTAAGTAGCCGTGCTTGAATATCTGAATAGCATTTATTTAATGTACAAGTGGAATATAACCAAGCTAAGGAATACATGTTATAAGCTATTAATAGCAAACAAATGCATTTTCCAAAACCAGACACCCAAATGGATGGCATGGTTTGCCCTCCTAGAGGGAAAGGCAGTCACGTTTGATTTATTATTTTCCTCCCACCTCCTATCCTGATAATCGTGAGTAGTCATGCCCTTCATGAATAATGAACCGTTGCTGCACACACTATTTGAGAGACAAAATGAGAAAAACAAGATCCTGTGGGGAAAATAATAAATCCACCTCCCACTAGAGAATAGCTTTGTATCCTATGATGCACAAGACAGGGGAAAAAACATGAATAAGTAAACAAATATGGACTAAAGGCAATGTGTTTGCTAGTTCAGGAACATTTCTATTTTGGCTCTTTTCTATTTCTTGACTACTTTGACCTTTTTGCAGGTAATTATTTTTGTCCTTTTCCAACCAAATGTGACTTATTTTTCCAAAAACTTTGTAATTACTGTTTTAAAAACAAGTTTTTAAGAGTAAAACATTTCCCCTGTTTTTAAGACTATCCACGTGTATTAGGCCTTGTTCGAAATGGCCAAGAGAGATGCCTATTGATCTGGTACAGAATGGTTAAACCCTTCACCAAAATGATATTGCACTGCATATCCTTCCCACATTGATGTTTTCCCTAATTATGGAGGGAAACGGGCACTCTTCTTGGTTTCAAAGGAGAATTTCCAGTGAAAACAACGGGAGACAGGGCTGATTAATTTCTGCTTCATCATAGTCCTGATGAGATGACACCAAAGTCCTTCAGGAAAGAGACCCCTATAGTTGCTAATGCTTTTAAGAACTGGGTTGAACAGCATCAAAGAAGCCATTTTCAGAAGAGAAATGACATTGGGAGGACAAACACACATATGAACGTCTGCACATGCATGCACACATACATACACAAAATCCACCCAGATGTACAATCTAATTTTCTATTTTTGTAGTATAACATAGGTTTGCCTTTGGAAAATACATATACTCTTTCTCTCTCTCTCTCTACACACACACACACACACACACACACACACATATATATATTTACTTTGCTTCTATACCGCCCCTCTAAGCCCGAAGGCGACTCAAGGCAGTGTACATATGGCAAGGACTGCCCAAGATAAACATATCAACAGTTACCAACACAAACACATCCTATACAAATTAGCAATTAAAATTAAACACAATATCAGCGTCTCATTATTAAATTGATTTCGAAGAGAGAGAGAGAGAGAGAGAGAGAGAGAGAGAGAGAGAGACAGACTACATATGCATTTTCCAAAGGCAAACCTATGTTATACTACAAAAATAGAAAATGGGATTGCACATCTGGGTGGATTTTGTGTATGTGTGTGTGCATGCATGTGCAGACGTTCATATGTGTTTTTGTTACACACACACACACACACGTGTATGTATATATATATATATATAGAGAGAGAGAGAGAGAGAGAGAGAGAGAGAGAGAGAGAGAGAGAGATTAGATGCCTGCTTACGTAGCATGTTTAGATGTAGACAGGGACAATTTGCAGGGCTGCCCAGGAAGTTGATCACGATCAACCGTCCCGAGTCGCCTTCAGGCTGAGAGGGCGGTATAGAAACGTGACAAATAAATAAATAAATAAACTGGTTCATCCCAGGACCGAAGGAGGTTGATCCCAGCCGGATGGGGCACTTCTAGAGGGGACGGAGCCATGCCGCACCAAGCCCTGCCCGCTCCCCCAGCTTCAGCGCTACCACAGCTTCTTCAGCCTTGAGGAGGGTAGTGCCAAGCCAGTAGTGGCTATTGATGCCACCACTGGCTTGGCACTACCCTCCTCTAGCCTAGAGAAGCTGTGGTAGCGCTAAAGCCAGAGGGGGAGGGGGCAGAGCCAGGCTGTGCAAAGCCCCGCCCCCTCCCCTGGCTTCAGCGCTACCACAGCTTCTTCAGCCTTGAGGAGGGTAGTGCCAAGCCAGTAGTGGCTAGCTATGCCAGCACAGGCTTGGCACTATCCTCCTCTAGCCTGGAGAAGCTGTGGTAGCGCTTAAATCCAGGGGGCTGAGCCAGGCCGCATAAAGCCCTGCCCCCTCCCCTGGCTTCAGTGCTACCACAGCTTCTTCAGCCTTGAGGAGGGTAGTGCCAAGCCAGTAGTGGCTAGCTATGCCACCACTGGCTTGGCACTACCCTCCTCAAGCCTGGAGAAGCTGTGGTAGGGCTAAAGCCAGAGGGGGGAGGGGGCGGAGCCAGGCCACGCAAAGCCCTGCCCCCTCCCCTGGCTTCAGCGCTACCACAGCTTCTTCAGCCTTGAGGAGGGTAGTGCCAAGCCAGTAGTGGCTATCTATGCTGCACTGGTCATTATCTGTCGCCCCCCCACTACCCTAACCCGACCCCCCAATATCCATGGATTCAGGCTTGAAAATATTATAAAATGAAATCCAAAAAAAATAAAACCAATGTTTTGCCATTTTATATCAGGAACACCACAGTTCACATTTCAACTGTGATGTTGGAGAAAAATTCCGAGAGTGCCTTGGGCCGCAAGAAGAACAAACCAGTCCATACTCCAGGACATAATGCCCAACTGCTAACTGGAGGGAATGATATTAGAGACAAAGATTGGCCACATAATGAGAATACAGGAAAACTTAGAGAAGATAATGATACTGGGGAAAATGGAAGAAAAAAGGGCCCCACCAAGGGCAAGATAGATGGATCCTTGAAGTGATTGGCTTGGCCTTGAAGGAGCTGAGGGTGGCGATGGCCAACTGGGAGCTCTGGCATAGGCTGGTCCATGAGGTTACGAAGAGTCAGAAACACTGAATGAATAAACAACAACAACATAAGGCACACCATTTTACTATTTTAGTGAATCTAATGAGAGTCAAGCATCCATGGATTTTGGCATCTACAGGGGATCCTGGAACCAAACCCAAGTGGATACCAGGGCCCACTGTACTTCAATTGCTTTGGGGAAGAAGAGTCTTAGGCTGATAAGGCAATGGCACAAAACTTTTTTTAAAAAAACCACCAAAATATTTCTAAAATAATCTTTAAAGTATCTAAAAATGGTCAGTAATTGCATCAGTAAAGTAACTTTGCTTTAGGTAGAAAGGAGTAAATGACTGTTATGCCAGTGTAGGTCATCAACTATTTGACTATTGAATAGTCATAATCAATTGTGACTTGGTTCATCAACAAGTATGTAAGTTCTGTTGATTCAATGCATTTTCTTTAGTTGTTGCTAACAGAACTCTGAGTCCCAAAGCTCTGACTTACCCTGAATGGTTCTCTGGCTGTCTTTACGACTCACAGCAGTTTCTGGTGAGTATTGTGGAGTTTATTTTGGTTTAAACTAGTGTCCCACTTTTTCGCATAGTCAAGGAACACTCTAGTTTGATGGAAACTCCGGAGTATCTTGAGATTTCGAGACAGTCAAGGCAGTGGGTTCAGGACTGATCTACTGTCGAGACTGGACAATGATGCCATCACCCTTTTCATGCACTCATCAGTGCAAGGAAGGGGGGGGTGAATTGTTGGGTTGTTGTAGGTTTTTCAGGCTGTATGGGCATGTTCTAGAACAGTGTTTCCCAACCAGTGTGCCGTGGCACACTACTGTGCCGTGAGTGATCATCAGATCAGGTGTGCCATGGGAAATTGGAACCTCCAATACGCTTTCCTCCCCCTCCTGCCGAATGCTTTTTCTTCTCCACTTGGGCTCCCTTCTTCCCAGCCTCGCTCTGCTCTGGGGCGAGTCTGCGCAGTAGCACCCGCACAGGTCACATCTTCCTCCCTCCCCCCTCCCCTCCTAAACACGCTCACGCTGCCCCCTCAGATCAAAATGGCGGCAGAAGCGGCAGTGTAGAAGAAAAAGTAAGTGTTCGGGAAGAAAGGGCGCGAAGGGGAAAGGGGAGGAAGAGGTCTCTGTCGAAAGCTGGCATGGGCAAACTTGGACCTTCCAGGTGTTTTGGACTCCAACCCCCACCATACCTAGCAGCCTCAGGCTCTTTTCCTTTCCCCCTCAGCCACTTAAGCAGGAAAGGACCTCAGGCTGTTAGGAATGGCGGGAGTTGAAGTCTAAAGCACCCAGAGGGCCAAAGTTTTCCCATGGCTCTTTTAGGGACCTTAAAGTGGTGAGCCTCCTTCCATCAGTGTGATTCTGAATAGAAAACAAACAACAACATTGTTTGAGTCCACAGTGCTCTCTAGGTGTAGGTGAACTACAACTTCCAAATTCAAGGTCAATTCCCAAGCAAACCCTTTCAGTACTTTCTGTTGGTAATGAGAGTTCAATATGCCAAGTTTGGTTCAAATCCATTGTTGCAAGAGTCCAGGATGCTCTTTGATTGTGTGCTAACTATAAATCCCAGAAACGGTAACTCCCAAATGTCAAGGTCTATTTTCCCCAAACTCCATCTGTGTTCACATTTGGGCATATTGAGTATTCATGCCAAGTTTGGCCCTGATCCAACATTGTTTGAGTCCACAGTGCTCTCTGGATATAGGTGAACTACAACTCCAAAACTCAAGGTCAATGCTCACCAAACTCTTATAGTATTTTCTCTTGGTTATGGGAGTTCTGTGTGGGAAGTTTGTGTCTTTCTGCTATTCCTGCCAGGATATCTATGTTGTGTTCATCGAAACAGGTCCAGGTTTCACACTGAGTGTATAAATACATTTAACAACATATGAACTATATGTATTACTGTGTTAGAGTGTCATTTTGTGTCATTTTGGTTGGTGGTGTGCCCCAGGATTTTGTAAATGTAAAAAAAATGTGCTGCGGCTCAAAAAATGTTGAAAAACACTGCTTTAAGGTGCTGCTTACATCTATTGACCAAATTTCAGGTCCCAAAGCCATGCCTTTACTTTCTTCCGTAAAGTTAAGAGAGGAGATCGACCTTATGTCAGTTGGGAGTGTGTTCCATAGGCGGGGAGACACCACCGAGAAGTCCCTGTCCCTTGTCCCCGCCAGGCACATTTGAGCTATCGACGGGAGCGAGAGCAGGATCTACCCGGATGATCTTCGCTTTCGATGTGGGACATAGGGGCAGATGTGTTCGGACAAGTAAGCTGGGTGGCCACAGTTAAGGCAAGTTACACCAATCACTGGAGCCAGTATGGTGCAGTTACTGGAGCTTTGGCCTATGATTTAAGAAATCCCTACTTAGTCAGGAAAACCCACTGGGTGGCTTTGGGCAAATCATATTATCTCATCCTTACAAGAAGGCAGTGACAAAACCCTTCTGAATAAATCTTTCCCCCAAAAGGAGCTATCCGATGAGGGTTTGATCCAACTCTGTGCTAAGCTAGAATTGACCTGAAGGCATGTACTATAATGACAAAAATAACTTGAAGGCATGTAATGACAACAATATCAACAATGAGTTTCAGTTGCTGGGAAGTACATAGTGGGCCAAAAGTCACAAAGGTGTCAATTGTTTCTATAGCTTTTGGAATATTTTATTTTCCCTGTTGGCACAAAGCAGATTCTATATGTGATGTAATGTAATTTTCCTCTATATGTTATGGTACTGTAATTAAAAATGAATAAATAAAGTAGTTATTAAATATTGAAATCCCTTCGTGACTTTTGTCCCACCCTGCATAATGCAACCCCGCCAACAAAATGTCGCACTTCCAGAATGCTGAAGAGCGTGCAAAAAGCCCTGCTGGATCTCTCCAACGTCTAGCATACTCTTCCCATTTTGGTTGGTGGTGTGCCCCAGGATTTTGTAAATGTAAAAAGTGTGCCGCGGCTCAAAAAAGGTTGAAAACACTGTTCTTAGAAGCATTCTCTCCCAATGTTTCGTCTGCATCTGTGGCAAGCATCTTCAGAGGTTGTGAGGTTTGTGGAAACTAGGAAAATTGGGTTTATATATCTGTGGAAGGTCCAAGGTGGGAGAAAGAATTCTTGTCTGTTGGAGCTAGGCGCGAATGTTTCAGTTGGCCACCTTGATTAGCATTTGATGGCCTGACAGCTTTTAGGTATGGCTTCTTACTGCCTGGGGAATTCCTTTCTTAAGAGATGATTAGGTGTTCCTGATAGTCTCTTGTTTGGAGTTTCCCTGTGTTTGAGGTTTTTTTTTATTATTTACTGTTTTAATTTTACAGTTTTTTTAGTAGTGGTAGCCAGATTTTGTTCATTTTCATGGTTTCTTCCTTTCTGTTGAAATTGTCCACAAGCTTGTGGATTTCAATGGCTCCTCTGTGTAGCCTGACATGGTAGTTGTGAGAGTGGTCCAGCATTTCCGTGTTCTCAAATAATATGCTGTGTCCAGGTTGGTTCATCAGGTGCTCTGCTCAGGCCCGGATTAATAATAATAATAATAATACTTTAATATTTGTGAGTCGCCCTCCACCGGCGGTGCTCCGGGCGAATTCGCTCCAAAGGCAGAGGAGAGAGGGAGAGAGGGAGAGGGAGAGGGAGAGAGAGAGAGAGAGAGAGAGAGCAATGCCAAGCCAGTGGTGGCATAGCAAGCACAATGCTGGCTTGGCAGTGCTCCCTCAAGGTTGCAGAAGCTGTGGGACAGCTGAAGCTGTGGGGAGGGGGCGGAGCCATGCCCCGCCATGCCCCGCCCCTCCTCCCGGCTTCAGCTGTCCCACAGCTTCTCCAGCCTCTTGAGGGTCTTGATTCAGTCTTTTGTCCTTCCTATAAAATTATCAGCTGTATAAGTAAAATACTTCTCCCTACATTCTCTCACTGGGCATTCTTGGTGTAATTTATTTCAAAACAACCTAGGTCACCATAGGTAGGAAAAGGTTTGAAGTCACCAACAATGACAAGAAGAGACAAGTTCTATTCCCTCCTTTCCTCCCTCTGCCTGTTTTCCTCTCCTTCTCTTGGTTTCTGATCTGTTTCTGTTTAATCTTTGACATGCTGGCAAAGTATGCTGAATTGAGAAAGTTCTAAATATGCATAAGAGAATGGTGTAATACAATGGAATCTAATTAAATTTACTCATTTCATAGAATGGAAGAAAAGCAATCAGCTCATGTCATCAAAACAATTTGCATGGCAATTATTTTCTAATGCTGTTGTCCCATGCTAGGCGCTTCCTCTTCTTTTGTCTTCTGATGGCCGGAATTGCAGTAGCGCAGCAAAATGATAAGATAACCAGTTGTGTTAATTAAAGATGATTTGTATCCCTCCGCCTAATTTAGATGACAAGCACATTTCATGAAAACACAGTGTAGCATCTACATTACATTTTTTTGTTTTGCTTTAATTGAGAAGGCAGAGTAAAAATCCTCCTCCTTCAGGAAAACCCAACACATGAAATGTACTTCATAGACTATATTATTCTCATTAGTATAATGGAAGCTGTGCTTTTACCAATCCATTTTCTATTTAATGTTATAATGATGTGCGGAACCCTTTTAAAAATATGGTTCCTGCTTGTAAGTAAGTCAGTAAGGGTTTCCCCTTGACATTAAGTCTAGTCATGTCCGACTCTGGGGGTTGGTGCCCATCTCCATTTCTAAGCCGAAGAGCCGGTGTTGTCCATAGACACCTCTAAGGTCATGTGTCCAGCATGACTGCATGGAGCACTGTTACCTTCCCACTGAAGCAGTACCTATTGATCTACCCACATTTATTTATTTATGTTTCAAACTTTTATACCGGCACTGCCCAAGGGCTCGGAGCGGTTTACAGAGTTTGACACATAACAGACAAAAGCACACAAAAGAGAGTATGATTACATAACAGAGAAGAGTAGATAAAAGAGTATACAACATTGAAAAAGCCGAAAGGGAGACATGGGTCCGAGATTCAACTCAGGACCTCCGGGGCTGAGACAGTCGTCTAGCTGCAAAATCTGTCAAAGAGTCAAAGGGAGGGAGCTGAGGAGCTCCTAGCGAGTCACCGACCATACCCTCTGATCTCGGTAATTTGAAGGTGTCCGACCTGCGCCAGCTTCCAGCGCTCAGGCCCCAGAACGTCCTTGACTTGTGTACCCCCGGCATCTTCCATCCTGGGAGTCTTAGGCGCTCTATGGTAATGGCGAGTCGCCAGTCTGCCTTGTTGCTGGGTGGCCCAGGAGGTAACCTGGCGCTCCTCTGGGGGGCCGGAAGTTGCCTCTTGGGTACTCCTCTTTCTTCAGTGGCATTTCCGGAGACGCTTACGTGGTTTCTTCTGTGAGAACGTTGTGTACTTCCGGTGCTCGAAGGATGAAGACATCCGGTTAGCTCCAGCATCCTCAAGGTTGGTCTCCATCTTCTGTCAGCCCTCATCGACCCACTCCACTGCCCTAGGGAGACCACGGCAGCGAGGGTGGAGGGTCTCGAGCGCAGGCCAGGATCCTCGTGATGTCCAACAACGGCATCGAGGGAGGGCGGCCGGTCTGGTTGAGACCGCTTCCCAGCGACAGCCATCGCCCGGGTATAGGGCTGGAGCTAGGGTCCAGGTACAGTTCAATTTTTGCGGGTGTGGGTTTGGGGCTGAGTGGTGCTTCATCGCCCATCCCCTTCTTCTGGGCAGGGCTCTGTTCGGGGTCACCTCCCCCAGTCGATTTCTCGGCGCCGCTGCTTGCAGCGTCCACTCTGTTCACCCTGTTCTCTTCTTTGTCTCCAGGGTTCACCATTGGGAAGTCCCAGGACTGGTCCCAGTCCAGCCCTGGGTCCAAAGGGGATTCCTGGTGGAAGGTGTCTGGGGTCGCGGTTCCAATTTCAGCATCAGTGCCATGCGGGGCCAGGATGCCCATTCTCATCAGCAGGTCCCCGAAATTTCTTAGGATGTTTTCGAACTGCTAGGTTGGTAGAAGTGAAATTCCAACACTAAAGTCACTCTTAATTTGCACTTTGTAATTATAGGTAGTCTCCTGTTACAAACTTCTTTTTTTTACAAGAGGCGGATTGATTTCAGTTCCTGACATCTATATAAATAGCCTGTGGTAGACATGTGATAAAGCTAAAAGTTATTGGAGACAGATTCAGGAAGCATCTCAAAAGATCCTTAAAATCAAGATCCAGTTGAAACCAGAATAATTTTAACTTGGAATTACTGACAGAGATATGGACTTGGACCAAAAACTGAAAAATAAAAAAACTTCCCCCAAAACAACATTGGTTAACCAAAGTCATAGATATTATGGACATGGACAAACTGAAACCATTAATATGAAGAGAAAGCTAAGAGATAGCCAACTGGCAACTATTTAAAGACTATATGAACTCAAAGAAAGAGATGTTACAAATATGAATGTAGGTTGTTGTAGGTTTTTTAGGCTGTATGGCCATGCTCTAGAACAGGGGTGCCCACACTTTTTCAACATGTGAGCTACTTTTATAACAACCAAGTTGCAAAGATCTACCTGGCGCGCGCGCACTCCTACCGCCGCGCGTGCTCCTCTGATGCGTGCGCTGCTCCCGACGTCACCAAAGAGGTTTTAGTGGGTGGGCTCTGGCGCTCTACTCTTGACATGGTGTGGTGACGTGACCGCCCATTGGTTGCTCCTGGGGGGGGGGGCGATAGCAAGGTGAAGGCGCGCGCAGGGATAGGATGCGAGGCTGTGGGAGGGAGGGAGTGTGTGTGTGAGTGAGAGAGAAGGCCTCGCCGGAGGAGGATGGTCCCCACGGTGGGGCTACAGCTGACGAGCGCACCCTCGATGCCGGTGAGTGAAGCCTGGATGGGGCCCCAGTGCCACCAAGGGCCGAGGCGAGAGAGACAGGGTGGAGCGCGAAGCGGGGGCCCGTCCAGGCTTCACTCACCGGCGTCGAGGGTGCACTCGTCAGCTGCAGCCCCACCACGGGGACCATCCTCCTCCGGTGAGGACTTCTCTCTCACACACATACACTTCCTCCTCCCTCCCTCCCTCCCGCAGCCTCGCATCCTATCCCTGCGTGCGCCTTCGCCTTGCTCCCGCCCTCCCCAGGAGAAACCAATGGGCGGTCATGTCACCACACCATGTCAAGAGACGAGTGCCAGGGCCCGCCCACTAAAGCCTCATTGGCGGAAGAAGCCCCGCACGGGCAGAAGACGTCGGCAGGAGCGCACGTGCAGTGCTGGGTGCGCGCGCGCAGGGCAAAAGCACCCCATCTGGCTGAGATCGACCTCATATGGGCTCGGGATCGACTCGTCGATCGCGATCGACTTCCTGGGCAGCCCTGCTCTAGAAGCATTCTCTCCTGACGTCCTCACAACCTCTGAGGATGCCTGCCATAGATGCAGGAGAGAATACTTCTAGAACATGGTCATACAGTCCAAAAAACCTACAACAACCCAGTGCTTTCAGCCATAAGAACATAAGAACATAAGAAGAGCCATGCTGAATCGGACCTCAGCCCATCTAGTCCAGCATTCTGTATCACACAGTGGCCCACCAGTTGACGGGGATCGAGCAGAAGGGAGGGCAAAACCCTGACCTGCTCCCGACCCCCCACAACCAGTACCCAGGGACATCCTGCCTACCTCAACCAACTCCGAGGTGGCACTTGAATGTCCTTTTCAGTAACTACCGATACACTTGAAAGCCTTCGACAATATGAATGTACTTGGTAAATCCATGGTAGATATTCCCAATAAAAAAACTAAGAAAAGGAGAAACACATTAAAGATGAAAATACACGATACTGAACATAAAGAGAAAGATTGGAAGACACCAACTTTTCCCTCCCCCTCTCCCTCCTCTTCTTTTTTCCTCCCTCTCCCCCTCCCTCTTTCCATCTCCAGCACTCCTGGAAATTTTAGCAACACCCCCAGAGTAGTAACCCCTGCAATTTGTCCTCACTGTTTTACCTACCCTGTACTTCCAATACCCAGGGCCGGATCTTATGTTACGTAAAGTAAGTGCCCGCGAGGGGCGCCATATTTTCAGGGGCACATCGGCCATGAAATGCCCCTTCTCTGTCTCCGCCCCCGTGGAAGGCGGCCCTCCCGTGTCGCACAAAATGCAGCGCGAGCAGGCCAGAGCCACCCGCAGCAGCTCCATGAGGCCGGAGACCACATGTGCGGAGCCTCCACCTCCGGCCAACAAACGTTCCTCAGTTTCCGGCCTCTTGGAGGGGGTGCATGCGCACCAGAGGCGCATGCACAGAACTAGCTGGCTCGACGCATGTGCCCTCGGCGCGCATTACTCACCCTCCATGAGGCTGGAAACTGAGGAGGAGGATTTGGCGACTGGAGGTTGAGCCTTCACCCCCAGCTGCCAAACCCTCCTCAGTTTCCGGCCTCGGGGAGGGTGCACATGCATGCCAGAGGCACATGTGCACAACTAGCTGGCTCCGCGCATGTGCGCCCCGCGTGCATGCACACCCTCCATGAGGCCGGAGAGCAAGGGGGCGCAAAAATAATCTTCGTTTACCATATTTAATTACCTTAGTCCGGCCCTGCCAATACCCCCTTTGATTTTACCTATATGTACATACTGAAAATGCCTAATACAATTTATCAAAAAAGAAAAGTTTATTTTGGGGGACTACAACTTCCAGAATTCCTTAGCCAGAATTGCTTGAAGCCATCTGATTTCAATCGATCAGTCACTTTACTTATATCCAGTCTTTTTCCCAAGAGTGGGAGTCAGAGTGGCTTTCCATCTGAAAACCTTCGTTTGTTTGAGACTTCGCAGTTTCACGTAATAACTCTCTCATAACTGATATTTATCTTTTATTCCTGACAGGCTGCTGTCATAGCTGACAGCTGGAAGGGTGAAGGTGAACTTATTATTCCTTAATGGTTTGTTGAAAGATTTTAAGATGGGAATTTCCCAATTCCTTTCTGTTTCCTGCTCCCTTCCTTCTTCCATTATTGCCCTCTGAAGGCCATGGTTGAAAAAGACAAAGCTAAAGTGGCCACAAAGTTTTGCCCAAAGGCCAATTTCGAGCAATATCACTCGTTTTCTTTCAAATAGATTACATTATCTCTTCATGGGAATTCAAAATATTCATATCATTCCCTGCAGAATCACTTTGTTATGGTTGATGGTGTGCCAGGTTCACCTCTTTAACCTGCACTTAGATAACTGTCACAATTAAATATTAGATATGACACGAAAATAAATTGCAGCGGCCATTCAGCATTTGTCAGCCAGGACCAGAGCGATTTGCGCTGAAGGAGTAAACCTTGTATTGGCTTCTATTTTTCTCAAGCTCATCTTTTCCTCCCAGTTTGATAAGGAATTAATTCCAGAACCATACATTTGTGTTTTGTTACACCAAGGATTGTGAAGAACTGACAGGCAAAAATATGAAGGAAGGATGAGGAAGGCAGCAGGGAAAAATCACAAAAGATCCATTAAAGCAGTGTTTTTCAACCTTTTTTGAGCTGCGGCACATTTTTTACATTTACAAAATCCTGGGGCACACCACCAACCAAAATGACACAAAATGACACTCTAACACAGCAATACATATAGTTAATATGTTTTTAAATGTATTTATACACTCCGTGTGAAACCTGGGCCTGTTTCGATGAACACAACATAGATATCCTGGCAGGAATGACAGAAAAACACACATGAAGGTCTTGCTCAACAGCTGGGAGTTATAGTTCACCCGCAATCAAAGAGCATTTTGAACTCCACCAATGATGGAATGGAATCAAACTTCCCACACAGAACTACCATAACCAAGAGAAAATGCTATAAGAGTTTGGTGGGCATTGACCTTGAGTTTTGGAGTTGTAGTTCACCTATATCCAGAGAGCACTGTGGAGGGGAGGGAGGAAGACGTGGGGCGAGTCTGCGCAATAGCGCCCACACGGGTCACGTCTTCCTCCCTCCCACAGAAGCGGCAGCGTGAGCAAAGCGAGGCAAAGCAAAGCAAGCAGAGCGAGGCTGGGAAGAAGGGAGCCTGAGTGGAGAAGAAAAAGTGTTGGGCAGGAGGGGGAAGAAAGGGTATTGGTGTTTCCAATTTCCCACGGCACACCTGATGATCGCTCATGGCACACTAGTGTGCCACGGCACACTGGTTGGGAAACACTGCATTAAAGGATGTGATTTGCCTTAGATGTGGCCCGTTGGCAGGGAATCTGAGAATGGGAGCCTCAGATTACCTGTGGGCTGTAAGTTAGTTATTCACTAAAATATTATTATTTTCTACAAGTGCCTTTGCTTCCCATAAATTAAGAAGCAGAATGACAGTATTAAAAAATGACTCTCTATCTCTTTTCTTTTTGGTTGTTCATAAGAGAGCTATGAATACATTACGTGGCGTATCCGGGCACCAATACAAATTACAGCCATGCTTGCCAGCTACAGTCTCTTCTGGTTTAACGGATTATTGCATTTTGTACCAGCAACATATTGTTCCAGTGACTTTCCTTGTCTGAAATAGCTTATCAATACCATACAGCACAATAGGCAACCAGATGTGCTCCAGATTGACTTGACAAATCTTATCAGACACAGAAGTTTAGCTGGTGTATGAAATGTGTCCTCCATAGCCTTCATAAGTGAGACAAACAGAACTGAGCTCTGTGAGACGAAGGGCGCATCGACACTGAATGCAACTTGACATGACTTTAAATGTCATGATTTAATGTTATAGAATCCTGGCCCTTCAACAACAGTTCCATTGAAGATATATTTGGGGCCGCAGTGGCACAACGGGTGAAACTATTGAGCTGCTGAACTTGCTGACTCCACGGGGCAGGGTGAGCTCCCGCTGTTAGCCCCAGCTCCTGCCAACCTAGCAGTTCAAAAACATGCAAATGTGAGTAGATCAATAGGTACTGCCTTGGCAAGAAGGTAAACAGCACTCCATGCAGTCATGCCAGCCACATGATCAGGAGATGTCTACAGACAATGCCGGGTCTTCAGCTTAGAAATGGAGATGACCAACATCCAGAGGCGGATTAACGCACTCGGCGGGGTAGGTGCCTGTCGAGAGTGCCAGTTCCGCAGAGGCGCACCGCCGCTGGCTGTAAACTCTGCCTCCACGCTGGCTGGTAACTCCGGGAGGCGGAGTTAGCAGCTGGCGCAGAGGGGCGGAGTTTTCAGCATGCAGAGCCTCCACGCATGCTGTAAACTCCGCCTCCACGCATGCGGAAATAATGTTTGCCTACCATTTGAAATTACCTAGGGCCGCCTCTGGCAACATCCGCAGAGCTGGAGATGAAGAGGAAGCCTTTACCTTTATCTGTGTGCCTGTGTTTCATTGTTTCGAGGCACTGTTTGTTTGCCTTGTGTCTCTGTATATGCTGGAATCCACCATGAGTCCCCTTGGGGCAGAGTTTCTCAACCTTCCCAATGCCGTGACCCCTTAATCCAGTTCCTCGTGTTGTGGTGATCCCCAACCATAACATTATTTCCATTGCTACTTCACCACTGTCATTTTGCTACTGTTATGAATCATCATGTCAATATCTGATATGCAGGATGTATTTTCATTCACTGGACCACATTTGGCACCAATATCCAATACGACCAAATTTAATACTGGTGGCATTGGGGGGGGATTGATTTTGTTGTTTGGGAGTTGTAGTTGCTGGGATTTATAGTTGACCTACAATCAAAGAGCATTCTGAACCCCACCAATGATTATATTGAACCAAACTGGGCACACAGAGCACCCATTACCAAGAGAAAATACTGGAAGGGTTTGGTGAGCATTGGCTTTGAGTTTTGGAGGTGTAGTTCACCTAAATCCAGAGAGCACTGTGAATTCAAACGATGATGGATCTGGACCAAACTTGGCACGGATACTCAGTATCCTCAAATGTGAACACTGGTGGAGTTTGGGGAAAATAGATCTCGACATTTGGGAGTTGTAGTTGCTGGGATTTGTAGTTCACCTACAGTCAAAGAGTATTGCGAACCCCACCAACGATAGAATTGGGCCAAACTTCCCACACAGAACCCCCATGTCTTGAAGGGATTCACTTTCATGAGCCTCCCTCCAGCCTCACATGCTCTCTCTCACCCACACATGTGCACCATGCTGCCATGCGCTGAAAATCACTGCTCTCCCCTGCCCACTTGGTGTCTCAGAAGCAGTGCTCCCCTTGGCTGAAAGGCCAGCTGAGAGGCCAGCCAATCACAGCAGGAGGAGGGCTTGCCGTCTGTTTCCAAAAAGGAAGAGGACAGGTGGAGAGATCTTCAGCCTTCTCTGCCAAAGGGGCACCTTAGACCATCAGAAATATGTGTTTGCTGATGGTCTTTGGCGACCCCTTTGAAACCCCATCGTGACCCCTCCAGGGGTCCTGACTCCCAGGTTGAGAAACGCTGCCTTGGGGAGATAGGACAGAATACAAAGTGTTGTTGTTGTTATTTCTGCCATACCAAGATTATATCAAAACATCAGTAAATAATACCGATCCTAAATCCATCACTCATAAATGAGATTCATTTTTCATATAATATATTTAAGATGACCAGGGAAAAATATAAACATTAAGTTCTAAGTCATAGAGTCATAGAAAAGAATTGGGAAGGGCCGCATGGGCAATTGAGTCCTATTATAATGTATTATTATTTTACAGTCATGGCTTCAGATGTAATAGTATCTAGAAAAACTTTCAGATCTCCTTTCATAAGAAGGAAGGCAGAAGGAAAGTAATTTGGAAGTGCTGTAGGGCAATTTTTCATTACTAATGGATTTTGTAATCAAGTGGAAACATTCAACTCTCATAGGCAGTCTAGAGAACAAAGCTCCAGATGTCTCCATACTTGGCCATTTTCATTACAAAATGCAACTCATTCCAGTCCTCTCAGGGATCCTATTAAAGCCATGTAGTCTTGCCTTGGCATTTCTCAGTTGGGTTTGTTTTTTTGCAACATGTCAATGATATCATCCAAAAGTCTGAAACAAATTGGGTCCCCCTTGTCTTAGTAAATAGGGGAGGACTCTACTGAAGATTTATATGGTATTATGTTTAAAAAATTCTACTAAGGATTTCTAGTCATACGTGCCATATAAGATGGGCTCTGTTTTGGAGATTTTTAAACAAGAGGTTGGGTGCCTACTTTAGCAGTAGACTCTTGTTCAGCCATAGGATTTGACTAGATGGCTCTTGAGGTACAGTACAACCTCTTTATCCACAGAGTCAGGGATCGAAGTTTGGTCCAGATCCGTCATTAGTGGGGTTCAGAGTGCTCTGGGTGCAGGGTGAACTACAATTCCTGCATGGGCAGGCCTGGATTAAGACCTTTTTGCACCCTAGGCCACACTTTGGAATTACGCCCCCTTTCGCGCACCGCCACTCAGGCCCTGCCCCCGGAGGGAGTGACGTCGTTCGGGCCCCACCCCCAAAGGGACTGACATCACTCAGGCCCCACCCCCGGAGGGAGTGATGTCGCTCAGGCTGCACTCCTCTTCCCCCCCTCCTTCTGAGACCACGGCGAGTTGTCCCAGCGGCAACTGCTCGGCGCCCTTCCACGCGGCGCCCCATTCACGCAGTGCAGCTGCCGCTGCCTTTGGGACAACTCGCTGTGGTCTCAGAAGGAGGGAGGGAGGAGGAGAGCAGCCCGAGTGATGTAACTCCCTCTGGGGGCGGGGCCTGAGCGACATCACGGGCTGTGATGTTGCTCGGGCTGCACTCCTCCCTCCCTCCTTCTGAGGACATGCCAAGTTGTCCCACAGGCAGCGGCAGCTGCGCTGCATGAATGGGGTGCTGCGTGAATGGGCCACCGCGTGGAAGGGCACCTTGCTGCTGCCGCTGGGACAACTCGGCGTGAGTCATCGCCATTTTTTTGCCTCGATCTGGCGCCCCCCTCGGCTTACGCCCATAGGCCACGGCCTTACTGCCCTAAATGATCATCCGGGCCTGCGCATGGGTAGGTTGGTTCTTCCCCCCAACACCTCCAGTTGGTCACCAGGGTTCTGTGTTTGAAGTGTGGTCCAGATTCGTCATTGATGGGATTCAGAGTGCTCTGGATGCAGGGTGAACTATAACTCCCACATAGGTGGATCAGTTCCCCAACCCCCTCCAGTATGTTATGTTGGTCATGGGGATTTTGTGTCCCAACTTTGGTCCAGGCCCATTATTTATGAGAGCCGCAGTAGTCTCTAGATGTGGAAGAAAGTCCTATCATTCGTGATCTATCCTTCCCCAAACCACACCAGGATGTAAAGTGGATCATGGGGTCTGTGTGGCAAGTTTGGTCCAAGTTCGCCATTGGTGGGGGTCGCAGTAGCCTGTGGGAGTCAAAGCGAGTGAAATACTGCAAATCCCATCATCTGTGGCAAGTGTGGTCCAGATCCATCATTGGTTGGCTTCACAGTGCGCTCTGGATGTAGGTGAACTACAACTTCTATAAATCATGGTGAATTCTTCTGAAACTTCTTGTTAGTTGCTGATCAATGGCTTTAGAGGGTTTTTAAAAAAAATACTGGTAGCCAGATTTTGTTCATTTTCATGGTTTCTTCCTTTCTGTTGAAATTGTTCACATGCTTGTGGATTGCAATGGCTTCTCTGTGTAGTCTGACAGATATATAAGCCCCATTTTCCTAGTTTCCAACAGACCTCACAACCTCTGAGGATGCCTGACATAAATGCAGGCAAAACTATACTGTGATATTTTTTCAGCCCAAATAAATGGCACATATGATTAAAAAAAAAGAAGATTTGGTACATCACAGACCAACTACGTTGCCAGCTTGATCAAAGCGGATTGGCACAGCTTGTGTTATTGGACCTCACAGCAGCGTTTGATACAGTCGATTATGATCTTTTGACGCATTGGCTTGCTGTGGCCGGAGTGAGGGGGACAGCCTTAAATTGGCTGTCCTCTTTCCTCTGCAATCAGAAGCAGCGAGTGCAAAGGGGGGGCTGGCCCCAGAGGGATTCCTGCTACCTTGTGGGGTCCCTCAGGGAGCCACACTCCCTCCCTTGTTATTTTACATCTATATGCGACCACTCGCTCAACTGGTATGTAGCTTTGGGCTGGAGTGTCACCAGTACACTGATGACACCCAGGTCATTCTGAGGATGGAGGGCTGGCCGGACTCCGTACCCGATAATTTCCATCTGTGACTTGAGGCCGTCACTGGATGGTTGCGAGCCAGCAGGTTGAAGGTGAATCAAGCGAAGATGGAAACCGTATGGCTTTGCCGTCTGGGCGATAGGGATATCCAGTTGCCGACCCTTGATGGCGAGGCATTACACCCATCATCATCAGTAAAAAGCCTTGGAGTCCTTTTGGACCCCCTACTGTCAATGGAGGCTCAAATCTCCAGTCAGCAGGACCGCATTTTTCCACCTGCGTCTAGCAAAGGGCTGGCTCTCTATCTGTCCCGGAACGACCTGGCCTCAGTGATACAGGCCACGGTCATCTCAAGACTTGACTACTGTAACACTCTTTACATTGGCCTTCCCTTGACTGTGATCCGGAGACTCAAACTAGTGCAGAACGCCGCTGCTCGACTCCTCGCAGGGAAGCCTGTGAGTTGTCATGTAACACCTATACTGCGGGACCTGCACTGGTTACCAATTGAATTCCAGATCACTTTCAAGGTGCTAGTTCTTACTTTTAAGGCCTTGCATGGTCTGGGGGCCAGTGTATCTAAAGCAGTGGTTCTCAACCTGGGGGTCGAGACCCCCTTGGGGGTCGTGGGACCATTTTCCGGGGGTTGCGAAGCCACCTTGGTTGGCCTCGCCCCTTCTGCCTCTCCAAAATGGCTGTCGGCTTGTGTGCGAGCCAAACAGCCAGGCGTTCCTGGTTGGCTCCTCCTCCTCTTCCTGCAGGGAGTCAGGAGGAGGAGCTTGGAGGCAAAGGCACGCACGGGAGAAAGCTCGCCTCTCGCCCCGCCAACTTTGGAGGGGGTGAAGGGCGAGCGCACAGGCTCCCCACATGGCCGAGGCCATCCGGGGAGCCTTTTTTGCTCGCTTCCCACCCCGCCGACCTCGGAGGGGGCGAAGGGCAAGCGCACAGGCTCCCCGCATGGCCGAAGCCATCCGGGAGGGGGTGGGGCTTTGCCACCCTGGCATTGGCAAGTGCGTGGGGAACAGGTCCTGGGAGCGCACATCCACCGGTCCCTGGGAGTGTGCTTCCATTTCTCTTTCCCTCACGCGCTTGCCAACGCAGTTGACGTAGCAACAAAAAAATAGTTGGGGGTCACCACAACATGAGGAACTGTATTTAGGGGTCACAGCATTAGAAAGGTTGAGAACCACTGATCTAAAGGATCGCCTGTTCCCATACAATCCCCTGAGATCATTGTGGTCAGAAGACTCGAATCTTCTTTGCGTCCCCAGTATTAAATCTTTCCGCCTAACGGCCACCCGACGAAGGGCATTCTCCATCATAGGCCCAGTGCTATGGAATTATTTGCTGCTTGAAATTCGGGCTCTGCGAGACCTAAGCTCTTTCTGCAGAGCATGTAAGACTCACTTGTTCAGACAGGCATTTGACTGATGTTTGAAATTTTAATCATTGTATTATTGCTTGATGTTTTGGTATTCTTCCTTGTAAACTGCCCCGAGTGACAGTATAAAATCGAAGAAAGAAATAAAGAAAGAAATACAGTGGGCAATATGGAAATTTGCGATGAGTGAGATTATAATGATGTTGTGCCCTTCACTTATTACACAAGAAAACAATTAATAAATTCAATAATCCCTTTTTGATAGCTCCATTAATGGTACAGAAATATCCCAGGTTAATAAGCTGTCATCGCATCCTTCTCCCATATGCTCTTTTATTAATCACCCAGAATTCTCTTCTGTGGAAAAGCAACAAATAGTTTGAGAATTAGATTATTATAATATTGGAGATCAGTTTCATAGGATTCCCTGATGAACATATATTTGCAAAAAACAATGAATTAGGCATGATGGCTCTTATCTAGCTAGACAAGCATCATGTGTGTATTTATGAATTCAGTTTGTAAAAGGTGGGCCTCTGAAGAGTTTTGTAACTGCCTGTTGGAAGGATTAAGCATCTCTTGACAACCGGAATCAGATATGATGCTCACTGATGCTGAATGGGGAAAGACAAGGATTCTCATGTTTTAAATAATTACTAAACAATGTTGAGATAATGTATATAAACAAATATTCTACAGCTGTTCGTAAATATTACCTGATCCAATGAAGGATTTCTAAATTCCTTAAAAATACTATCTCTATTCCGTTGGAGGGTGTAAACTTTGTCTAGTGGTCTATATGTAAGGAAAAATGTCCTCATGTACCCATATTGTAGGATAGGAGACTATCAGGGAAGTCCTGGTACATTCCCTCTTTATAAATTTCACCAAGAAAAATCCACAATATGGGTTTAGGATTTAGGTTTAGGATTGCCATAAATCAGAAATGACTTGAAGGCACACAACATCAAAAATGTGTAAAATGAGAATTGATTTGATTTACCAACAAAAACATTGCATTTACCAACAATTTTGCAGCAATTTCACTGGCTGCCAGTGTAATTCAGGATTACTTTCAAGGTGCTGGTGTTAACCTTTAAGGCCTTGTATGGCCTAGGGCCGGTGTACCTGAGGGCCCACCTTTCCCCATACGTTCCCCAGAGATCGCTTAGGTCGGAAGAACAAAATCTCCTTGATGTCCCTGCTGTCCAAACCTACTATTTGTCATCTACCAGACAAAGAGCTTTCTCGGTGGTGGCACCGACACTCTGGAATGCTTTGCCTGCTGAAGTGCGATCGATTAGAGAACTATCCTCGTTCCGGAGGGCATGCAAAACAACCCTCTTTCGGCAAGCATTCAACCTGAGTGGTCCTATGTAATATTCTTAATTTTTAAATTTTAACATATTTATATTTGTTGATATTTTGTTGATTTCTATATCTATGCTTATATGTTGTTTTAGCTCTGTGTAAACTGCCCCGAGCCTGTGGGAAGGAGCGGTATAGAAATCGAAATAATCTATCTATCTATGTACAGTATATAATAAAAGTCAGTGTTTGTAGCGGTGCAGTGTTGTGGTGGTGCGGAGGGAGGAATATGTGCCAGCGTTTCGATTGGTTGCCACTGTAGGATTATTTGCATAAAGGACACTGATTGGCGAGCCTCAGAACTCCAACACTCTAAGGCACCAGACAGAGGGCTTTGGTTGCCACTGAGAGACAATTTGCATAAAGGACTCTGATTGGCCAGCAAAACAGAATGCAACTGAATGCTTGAGTTAGCCAAATGACAGTTTTTTTCGGTTGGAAATGGAATGTTCATTTTCTGGGAGGTGCGGAGGTGCCAAGGAATATACGACAGCGTTTCGATAGGTTGCCACTATTGGATTATTTGCATAAAGGACTCTGATTGGCCAGCCTCAGAATTCCAACATTCTACGGCCCCAGACAGAGGGGATTGGTTGCCACTGAAATGGTATTTGCATAAAGGACTCCGATTGGCCATCCACAATCAAACATTCTAAGGTGACTCAGAGGGAAAAGGAAAGGCCTCAGGCAGTCAGACACTGTGGCCCACAGCAGTGACGGATCAGGACCAATACAGATCACAATTACAAATGACCACTGGAAGCCACATAAACATCTAATAGGAACCAACCTTGGCACACAATGCCTTCCTCAAATAACCCGGGCACCGCTGGGCCCCCAAGCTAGTAAATAAATAATAGAACATTATATGTTCCTGTTGGTAAATGAAAAGTTAGTACCTCGAAACCATAGAATCTCAGCATTGGAAGAGACCAAAGGGCCATCCAGTTCAACATCCTACCATGCAGTAAAATATAATCAAAGCACTCCCGAGAGATGGCCATCCAACCTCTGCTTAAAAACATCCAGAGAAAGAGACACCACCACGCTCCCAGGTAGCATGTTCCATTGCTGAACAGCACTTACCATCAGACAGTTCTTCCTAATGTTTAGGTGGAAACGTTTTTCTTTCCATTTGAATCCATTTCTCCATATTCTAGTCTCCAGAGAAGCAGAAAGCAAGCTTGCCCCCTCCTCAATATGACATCCTTTCAAAAATGTAAACACAGCTGTCTATATCTCCTCTCAGCCTTCTTTACTCCGAGATACACATACCTAGCTTCCCCCTCAGCTATTCCACATAGAGAATTGTTCCAAACCTTTGATCATTTTAGTCACACTTCTCTGGACACGTTCTAGCTTGCCAATATCCTTCTTGAATTGTGGTGCCCAGAACCAAAGTCGAATAGAAGGACTATGACTTCCCTCAACCTTGACACTATTATTCTAGATTAGATTAGCACTACCTTTTGTAACTTGTGCTGTTGAACTATTGGCTCATGTTCAGTTTGTAGTATACTAAGATTCCTGGTCCCTTTCACACATATAGGATGGGTAACACCTCAAGACAGCTGTTACCCATCCTATATCTTTGCATTTCATTTTTATGCCCAACGTGTAGTACAGTACATTTTGTCTCTATTGAAATTAATTTGTTAGTTTGGGCCCGGTTTTCTAATCTGTGAAAGTCATTTCGGATTCTGATCCTCTCCTTGGGCATACTTGCTATCCCTCCCAGTTTGGTGTTCTCTGCAAATGTGATAAAAATGCCCTGCATTCTGTCATCCAGGTCGTTGATAAAGATGTTGGAAATCAGAAGTATAACGTAACCCACATCCTAGGAGCATGCAAATATGCTACATGCATACATATAGTACAAGGGCGGGTCAATAAGTCCGTGACTTTTTGAATTTCCCGCCTCTTAACTGAAAGGGCAACACTGCTCCTGTCAACAGGCATCTGTCAGTTGATTCCTGTCAAAATTTGAACAAGCTGCATCATTTAGTTTGTGTTTGACAGCCATTGATAGCAGACTACCATGTGATTTGAGGAGAAAATGGAAAAAAGTGGATTTCATGTGCTCATTAAGCATTATTTTTTGTGGAAAAAACCATCACTCAAAGCAAGGCTAAGCTTGATAAATACTATGGGGACTCTGTACCATCAATTTCAATGGTAAAAAAGTGGTTTACTGAATTTTGTTGTGGCCGTACAAGCACGGAAGATACTGAATGTTCTGGATGCCCAGTCTCTACACCCGAAACAATTGGAAAAAATCACGATGTGGTGTTGGCCGATCGGAGATTGAAAGTGCGAGAGATTGTGGAAGCCATAGGCATCTCACATGGCTCAGTGGTTTCAATTTTAAATGATCACTTGGGTATGAGAAAGCTTTCCGCAAGATGGGTGCTGCGTTTGCTCACAATCGACCACAAATGCAATTGTGTGACAATTTCGCAGGAGTGTTTGCCGTTGTTCAAGCACAATATGGACAAGTTTTTGAGCCATTTCGTAACCGTGGACGAAATGTGGATCCACCACAACACACCAGAGACCAAACAGTAGTCAATACAGTGGGTTTCTCGGGGTGAATCAGTGCCAAAGAAGGCCAAGCTGGGTTTGTCAGCCAATAAAGTCATGGCGGCCATCTTTTGGGATGCACGTGGTATAATCCACATTGACTACCTTCGAAAGGGTAAAACAATCAATGGCAAATATTATTATGCCAAATTATTGGGTCGATTTAATGAGGATTTGAAAAAAACCTGACCGCATTTGGCCAAGAAAAAAGTTTTTTTGCACCAGGACAATGCAAGGATGCACACATGTGCAGTTGCCATGGCAACAATCCATGAATTGGGATACGAATTGCTCTTTTGTCCACCCTATTCTCCGGATTTAGCCCCAAGTGACTATTTCTTGTTTCCAAACCTGAAAAAATGGCTCGGCGGAAAGAAATTTTGTCTCCAATAATGAAATCATTTCAAAACAAATATTTTGATGACCTCGACAAATCTTATTTTTTGGAAGGGATTGAAAAATTGGAGAAATGTTGGACAAAGTGTAAAGAGCTCAAAGGAGACTACGTTGAAAAATAAAATGATTTTTTATCCCAAAACCTGTGTTTCATTCAAAAAGTCACGGACTTATTGACCCGCCCTCGTAAGTTAAATAAAGGCTGGGTTGCTATGAGTTTTCCAAGCTGTATGGCCATGTCTATCAGTTCTGATATCAGTGTAAGAAAAACTCACCAGCAGGTGCTATGGCTGTCTTCGGTGCTGGAAGTAAACTCTTGCGGGCTGCCGGTGTGTTATGTGATGCCTGTGGTGGAGTCCTACCGGTTCCCTTGGGTGCTTCTTTAGAAGTCTCCACTGCCTTAGGAGTGATTTGCTCTTCATTCCCTAAGTTTGAACCTGTGGGAGACCAAAACCAGACTAATTAGAACTTCATAAAAAATACATGCACATTTCTAAACTTGTACTTGCAATTATAATACCTAAGGAAGAAAAGTTTGTTTCACTTAACGACTTGGATAACGACAAAGTTACTTTTTAGGTACTTCAAAGGCACCAACTTGTACTTATTAAGAACCATATCATGCTCTTTCTTCGTTCTATTCAGTCTTCAGAAGACCAATGGAGAGACGTGAGAAAGGTTCTCACTATTTCATTAAAAAAATTGAAAGGGCCACGAGGAGGAAAGACTCTTACTTTGATAAGAGCAATAGTGCTCAATGTAAATGAGGTACTCTTCACAGGTGAATTTATTTATTTATTTATTTTTTATTTATTTACATAATTTATATTCCGCCCTTCTCACCCCGCAGGGGACTCAGGGTGGATTACAATGTAAACATACATGGCAAACATTCAATGCCATAGACCAGTGTTTCCCAACCTTTTTTGAGTCGTGGAACACTTTTTACATTTGAAAAATCCTGGGGCACACCACCATTCAAAATGACACTCTAACACAGTAATACATATAGTTAATATGTTTTTAAATGTATTTATACACTCAGTATGAAACCTGGGCCTGTTTCGATGAACACAACATAGATATCCTGGCAGGAATGCCAGAAAGACACAAACTTCCCACACAGAACTCCCATAACCAAGAGAAAATACTAAAAGAGTTTGGTGGGCATTGACCTTGAGTTTTGGAGTTGTAGTTCACCTATATCCAGAGAGCACTGTGGACTGAAACAATGTTGGATCAGGACCAAACTTGGCATGAATACTCAATATGCCCAAATATGAACGCAGATGGATTTCAGGGGAAATAGACCTTGACATTTGGGAGTTGTCGTTGCTGGGATTTATAGTTCCCCTACAATCAAAGAGCACTCTGAACCCCACCAATGATAGAACTGGGCCAAACTTCCCACACAGAATCCCCAGGAGGCAAGAGGAGGTCTCTACTTGGGGAAAGGGAGGCGGGTCTTTCCAATGCATGGAGAGGGAGAGACCAAGTAGACGACAGGTGGGGAGGGGGGTCTTTGCAATTTTGAGCCTTTATAAAGGTAGGTTTCTTAAGGTTTTTATACTTCAACACACTAGACTTTCCCCCCCTCCCCTTCTGGAGGTTCCAATTTCCCACGGCACACCTGATGATCGCTCACGGCACACTAGTGTGCCCCGGCACACTGGTTGGGAAACACTGCCATAGACACACAACATATAGAAACAGACACTCAGAGGCAATTTAACATTCCAGCTTCTGGCCACCAGGGGAGTTATCGCGTTCCTTCATTCTTTTGCATACTTCCTGGAGATTTTATGGCCTCGTAAACCAGTTAAATTTGCCTCCCCACAAAGTGGTACCTACATTTCCTACTTGACAGATGCAACTGTCTTTCGGGTTGCAAAGGTCGACAACAAGCTACACAATTTGGTCGAGAGCTGTGTGATACAAGAGCTGACTTGTATCACACATCCAAGGTATCTTGGATGTGTGATACAAGTCTAAATACAAAATTAATTTATTATTCATACACATATAAAAGTATATAGCCTGATTGTAATTGTACACAGTATTTTTCATAATTTTGTGCATTAAATAAAGTTTGTATAAAGTAAATCAGAAAGAAAAAGGTGTCAAACTCAGCCATACTTGCGGACAATTTTGGAGTGTTTTGGATTTTGGAATTCCACATAATGGATATTCAGTCTGTACTATATTTCCATAACACAAATGCAATGGTAAAGTTGCTGTTCTGGGTCTTCAGTCTTTTCTTATGAATATTTCCCAGAATTGGAGAATAAATTATTTTTTTAAAAAAAAATTATTTCAGCTTCAGTCTGTACATTCATTTGATCTCATTTTCATATTTAATCACAAACTGTTCACTTGTTTTAATTGCATCTCTCAGATACAACAATTACCCTCGCATATTCTCTTTGCTTTCAACATTCCCCATCTCAGAAAATAATCCCTGCTAAATTATTTGCATATACATGGAAATAAATCTGTTAAAAACATTTTCTTCAAAGGCCAGGCTTGGAGTAGATTGGATTGAAGGATTACAATGTTTTGGGGTGGGGGGATGTTTGCAAACCGACTGGAGAAGAATAAAGAAAAGGCAAGAAACACACAGAATGGCATTGGGAGAATGCTGTATGTATGATCACAATAAAAAAATAAAGGAACAAAATGCTGTTTGTGGGATTAAAATAAGAGCCCTTCGTCTTTTTCTTAAAGAGATTGCCATCTTAAACATACATATTAAATTGGGTGGCTACGGGATGGGATATAACAGTTTGGTTCTGTATCTTTCAAGTTCTAACACAAAAAGGTTTTTTTGGGGGGGTAATTGCTAGAGTATGAAACATTATTTATAAAAATGACATAAGAGCCTGTATTTATTTATTTCGTTAGTTTTGTATTTATTTATGAACTGCATTTATATCCCGCCCTTTTCACCCTGAAGGAGACTTGAGGCGGCTCACAACAGGGCACAATTTGATGCCATGAATACATATCTATTATATAAATGGGTTCACGTCATGTGATGTATACCTCAAACAAAGAAACCACACAACGCAGAAACACAATACTTGCCAACAGAAATAGGCCTCAAGCAAGGTACGTTTGTAGCAAAGAAACTTTCCCCCCCAAAACCTAAAAGGCCCCCAAAACAACGAGTAAAAATAAAACTACATTTACCAGCATCCTCCGGGGCAGCCAAAGACTCACCCAGCCTCTACATTCTGAACAACATGATTGGCTGCCAATAAGGGCGGATTTGCATAACTGCTATAACCATAGCAACGCTGGCAAGAGCCATCCAAGGCTAGGATAGAATGCTGAGAGATTTCAGTTGGTGTTTGAGGGTTAAACTGCCAAAACCAAACTCTGAGGGAGCAATTCTCCAGCAAATTCCTACCCACACAACACAACACAACTTCCAATCACAACCCATCCCACCAACCTTACGGGACCCCGTACACACAACACCTACAAACACCACAAACTAAAAGCATTCCTTCCTTCCACACAGACATAAACTGACCCAAAAGACAAGCCATGCCTTCTAAAAATAACAGCATTGGACGACACACTCACAACGCTACATACATCAAACAAAAAAGGGCAGAACAAACGCCAGAACAGAAACACACTGCGCAGCAGAGACACAGACAACAGGTCACTGCACGACGCACAGCTGAGAACCAAACATGCAAAGAACTGCACGACAAGAAGAAGCGCGCAGCCAGGAACAACAAAGATGCAGAAATGCAACACAACAGCAGCGCGCAAGGAGCGCAGAAACATGACGTCGCAACACAGAAAACAAACTTCAAAAACACCACAACCAATTCCACCACCTAGCCTTCAGATACAACGCTGCAGAAGACTACAGCATGGTGCCAGAGGCCGACATTGGCACCCTAACGCACATCTGCACACACTGCAAAGCCCTGAAATACCTAGCAGAAACAACAGGAATGTGCTGCCTAGCTGGTAAAGTCTCTCTACCACCACTTGCCACTCCTCCACAACCACTACAGACTTTTCTGAGTGGACACATTCCAGAATCAAAACACTTCCTCCGCTATATAAGACAATACAACTCATGCTTCCAGATGACATCATTTGGAGCACACATAGAAAGTGCGCAATTCATGCCTACATGACCCCACCAAGACCGTAAGTAACATCATTCCCAACCCTTACATCTCGCATCTCCTAAATAGGGCACAGCAACGCGTGCCAAGTACAGCTAGTATAGAATAAAACAGCATATACTTTAAAAGCATCAGGACTGTGGCGCAGCTGGCTGGGAGTCAGCTGCATAAGATCTCTACTGACCAGAAGGTCATGAGTTCAAAGCCTGCCCATGTCGGGGTGAGCTCTCGACCAATTAGTGTAGCTTGTTGTCGACCTTTGCAACCCGAAAGATAGTTGCATCTGCCAAGTAGGAAATTTAGGTACCACTTTGTGGGGAGGCAAATTTAACTGATTTATAAGACCATAAAAATCTCCAGGAAGTATGTGAAGAATGAAGCTATGCGACAGCTCCTCCTGGTGGCCAAAAGCTGGAATGTTAAATAGCATCTGTGTCTTCGTCTATGTATGTTGTGTGTCTATGGCATTGAATGTTTGCCTGTATATGCACATTGTAATCCACCCTGAGTCCCCTGCGGGGTGAGAATACAATAAATGAATTTAATAAATGCCACAATACAATAAATGAATTCAAAGTACAAACAATAACACAATAAATTTCATAAGGCATAGAAATACAACAAACAAGGTTCGAACAAGGTATTTGAGCTGCCCCATGCTAGTAAAAAATACAGAATGCCCAGATTTGGGTCCCTATATTCCTCAGTATTAGAAATAATAATATTAAATTACGTCCTTCTATCACATCCAAACTCAGTTGCCAAAGGCTGCCTTGCTTTGCCTAATGGTAGGACATCCCTGTTATACAGCATGCCCTCTAAAACCCTAATGAAAAGCTTACCAAGCAAAAATGTGTTTGCCTACCAGTGGAAGCACAACAGGGCAGAAGCCAGCTTACCTTGAAAAGGAGTTAAAGAGTTTAGGAGCATTCCCTTAGAAGGCCCTGCTAATGAGCATACCACTTTTGCTGATGGGCCACAACTTATATGGAATTGTGATTATGAAAGCCAATTGAGCATCTTGTATGTATGTGGACTTCTTTCTTTAGCTCACTCCATCTCTCTAGCCAATTGAAATTCAAAGACTAAAATCACAGAAGATGCCTTTCCAAAGTAAATGTTTTATTATTACTATTTCATAGACTCATAGAGTTGGAAGAGACCTCATGGGCCATCCAGTCCAACCCCCTGCCAAGAAACAGGAAAATTGCATTCAAAGCACCCCGACAGATGGCAATCCAGCCTCTGTTTAAAAGCCTCCAAAGGAAGGAGCCTCCACCACACTCCAGGGCAGAGAGTTCCACTGCTGAACAACTATCACAGTCAGGAAGTTCTTCCTAATGTTCAGATGGAAGCTCCTTTCTTGTAGTTTGAAGCCATTGTTCTGCGTCCTAGTCGACAGGGCAGCAGAAAACAAGCTTGCTCCCTCCTCCCTATGTAGAAGGCATTGAATGACTTAAAAAAAGACAAAACCCTGAATACGACTTCTTTGCTTATCTGTTATTCACTTATTTCAATGCATTACATTACATTTCAATTTACAAATCCGACTGAATTCCAGCATACAAGTCATTCTTCTATTTGAAGTGTGAGGTGTCAAGGGAAGTTACATAATCCCTTTTGAGAAAGCTCTTTCATTACCCACAAGAAGGGGGGGGGGATCCAGGTTATGTAGTATATAATGCAATCTGGAATAAATACTCATCATCTTTGAAATTACAGCAAACATGTGGGGTTAGTAACATATTAGTATAAAAAAGGAATGGCCAACTGAAATATGACCTATATATCTACACCAAGCAAGAGAATCTTGAGAAATGCCATTGTATCCAAAGTGATGTCAGTCGCCCATGCATGTGTAGGTCTGTGTACAGACAGTGTAACAAAAGCAGACTTCAAAAAAGAAAGAAAATGTTTAAAATATTGCTCTGTCTTCTTGAAAAGAGGAAGCATCCATACCACAATGAGCAAATCATAGAGCAAAGTCAGTGGCAGATAGTAGCTCCCATGTTAGGGTGATATGTATCCAAAATGGCTTTTAGTCTGAAACATTCACCGATAAGGTTCAGCACCTTGGACAGTCCCCTTGAAGTGTAGTAGGGGTGGATATCTTCAATTTAAATACTTTGAAATCCATTATTTTTCGGGTTTTTTAAAAAAAAAATTCAATGTTTTTTTGACCCTGGAGGCCCAACCAGGAAGTATAATTTCTTTACTGAACCTGGGATGGCAATTTTTCTTAAATTTTTGTAATAGATCGTATCTTCCCCTCTCCGTTCTCAGCTGACTCCCTTCTCCTCTCGCCAGCTCAGAGATTCTTCTAACAGGAATATCAATCTTCTCCAAAATTGCTTTTCATGGTAACTTTACAGACACATCAGAGTTCTGTGCTACCCTTCTGCATGCTCGGAGGAAGGAGGAAAAGCGCGCGCTAAGGCTTTTTCCAAAACAGAAGCCACAGACCCGAGCAATCGATTGCCAGAGAGAATGGATCGGATCCATGGCTCTGGCAATCGATTGCTCAGGTTTGCAGCTTTTGTTTTGGGAGAAGCTTTAGCGCGCGCTTTTCCTCCTTCCTCCGAGCAGGCAGAAGGGCAGCACAGGACTCTCATGTGTCTGTAAGTTACCCTGAAAAGCAATTTTGGAGAAGATTGATATTCCTGTTAGAAGAAGCTCATAGTGTATCTGTGAATTTATCTGCATTAATTGATTATTTGTTGATATAGCTAGCTTCTATGATGTTGTTAGTGGGTTTTAGGACTTATTCAGGCTTGCCTTCCATTCTTCCCTCCCAGCTGACGTCACGAATAACAACAAATATTTGTTATTAATAACGTTTTAATTACGAATTTTTTGGAATTTTTTGGTATTTCAATTATTAATCACCCCCCTCCCCCAAATAGTAGTTTAGATTCAAAAATTGTATGGATCAACCACCCCTAGTAGAAAGCTTCACAGTATGAATTAATTGCTCCACTGACATAAAAGCCACCAAGTACCACTATTCCCTTGGGGGTTGAGAAGAGCGGGGTAAAATACTGAAATAAATAAATAAATAAATACTGTGTTGTGTGATGATGGCCAGAAATATTGTTTTCATTACCCACCATCAAGTTGATTCCTACTTATGATGAAGAGACCTTTAAGTCATCAGAAGCCCAGCTCAGATCTTCCAGACTCAGTTCAATGACTTTCTTGATTGAGTGAAACCATCTCTGTGGCCTTCGTCTTTTCCTACTACCTCACCAAGCATTACTGCCTTGCTGATTAATCATGACTTCTCATGATATATCCACAGTATGACAGTCTCAGTTTACTCATCTTGGATGGCAATTAGAGCAATGAAGAAACAAAGTCTCTCAGCTCAATATGAAGCAAAGACAGGAAAAATATGGATTAATGGAATCCACCCAGGGCCGGATCTTACGTTACGTAAACTAAGCACCCATGGGGGGCGCCATAGATTGCTAGATTGACAGCAATCCGTAGGAGGGCATTCTCCGTGATTGCACCCACGTTATGGAATGCCCTCCCCACTAAAATGCGTGCCATCCAGGATTTGCTCCCCTTTAGGCGGGCGTGCAAGACCTACTTATTCCAACAAACACAGGCCACCGTGGTCAACCCATTGAATTATACTACACGGAGGAAGATTAGTCATCAGGCTTGGAGCAACGACTCACAGCTACCCTGCCATTGTGGTTTACCATTTCCCTCGTGAGGGAGCCTGTGTTTGTGGCCATCGGGCCGTGGATTACAATTACCTTTTTTGGTTTCATTTTGGCCATCGGGCCTTGGATTACAATTACCTTTTTGGTTCCATTTCATACACACGGAATCAGTTTATCTTCAGCTATTTCAGCGTTTATTCTCGTCACTCCTTTTTCATATGAACTAGTGACTTCACGGTCTTCTACTTAAAATCTTGACCATTGTACAATTGGAGTGATCTTGAATTTATTATTTACGTCTGTATCCACTACATATTGGCCTTACACGGGTATGGGTAACGTGAGTATCGTTACTGTGATTATCTACACCCATATTGAATGTACACCGTGTATTTTTCTTCAGATGTTTATGATACTTGATGAATGTGAATATTGTTCTATATTACTTATTGACAAGTTATAAAACATTTGTGATTAATTTCTGTCCCTTTGATCTTATTGTCTAGTATTGAATAGAAGTTAGTAACGTTTTTTCTACTTCTTATTAATAATCAAAGAGCCTTGCTGTTCTGTTATTGCTGTGCTGAATTACAAATTTAGAGATGGAACAGTGGAGATGAAGGGGCCAAGAAGAGTTTTCAGAAGAGCGGTAAAATATGCTCAGTATGTCTTCTCTTAGGAGCCAGGCTCAAAACTCTGACAAGGGAGGGAGCGATAAAGCAGAGTGATCATTTTGTTCTGAAGGCACCTAATATAAGTGACGGATTTCTCCAAGTCAGAGTTCACACTCTGTCATTATTGCAAAGGGATGTACATTTGCAAGGAAACACCTGCGCAGCATCCCAGAGTCATGATAAGCATACAATTGAGGGATATGGAGCTCAATCTCTCTCTCTCTCTCTCTCTCTCTCTCTCTCTCTCTATATATATATATATATATATATATATTAAGCATGGTTTCGAATCCAAAATGGCGATTCTAAAATCAAATGGGGGGGATTTTTTTTATTAGTAAAAGAAAGACTTACAAAAAATTTTCCAAAAATTTCTAAAATGTAACTTAAGTACTAACGAAATTCGTTAGTAATTCGTATGACTGAGCATGCGCATTCAGATGGTTTTGTTAAAACTCCCAGAAATCCTAACAGCTGGTAAATTGGCTGGGATTTCTGGGAGTTGTAGGCCAAAACTTGAATAAACCACACTGAATTCTAGATGGGACTCTCCAAATAGGAAGGAGGGAGGGAAGGAGGAATGGAGGGAGGGGGGTATTCTATTCTTGGAAGCAGCAAAAGAAAAGGAGGAGGAGCCCCCCTCGCTCCTCGCTGCCTCTCTCTCACCCCGATCCTGAGGGAGCGAGGGCCCAAGTTTGCCCAGGCTGAGAGGAAAAGGAAGAGGCCTGAGGCTGTGAGGAATGGTGAGAGTTGAAGTCCAAAACACGTACCTGGAGGGCTGAAGCTGGCCCCTGCGATGGGGCATGGCAGCAGAGCAACGGGGAAGAGAAGCATCTGAGAGAGCGCAGGGAGAGAGAGGAGGAGAAGCGCGCGCGCGTGTGTGAAGCTGGCCCCTGCGATGGGGCATGGCAGCAGAGCAACGGGGAAGAGAAGGAGGGGGGGGGAAGCGTGGAGGACTACACTTTCCAGAATGCATTGCCTACCTAGCAGCAGCGTCACTTCCAGTTCCCCATAGAAATGCGGGGAAAAAGAAGAAGCTGAATGAAGGCGGGAAGGAAATGAGGGGAGAAGACAGGGAGAAGTGAGTACGTAGTACAATAATTAAGAATTTATTACGATCATAACGCAAATTGTTGGCCTCAAGGACCGTAAAAGGAAGTCTACTTCGGGTTCACGGCAGCGATCCGTAAAAGCTCAAAAGTCCCATTACATACGAATCTCTTACGAATCCTTTTAATTTCCGTTTCATTTTTCTCATGCCTAATATATATATATATATATATATATATATATATAGAGAGAGAGAGAGAGAGAGAGAGAGAGAGAGAGAGAAGACTCTATCATCTTCAAGATGATCCACATATTTTGCAAACTTCCTTCAATCCATTGCAAAAGCACCATCTAAATTGTATATGTGAATCACAGTGAAATTTTGTTGTACTAAGGAAGAAATATGCAAAATAGTTTATTAAAATAAAAAACACACACACACATACATATAGTATCTTAAATACAATGTATTAAAATCATGATTACTTCACAGTAAGATGTTAACATTAATCTTAAAGGCTTCAGCAGACACTGGGGTAGAATATATCTCTTTGTGTTTTCTATCTCTCATCGTACTTATTTCTACAGTTGTTCCCAAGGGAATGAATGACTCTGAGAGTACAACATTCAAAATCCCAATTCCACTGAGATAAAAAAGAAATAATTTGAAGTGCAATGAATCTTTGTACTACATTTTATATAATTCCTTACTTTATTATGACACAATATTCTGCACACCCCACATCCAGTTATTACTGGCAACTACAGTAGACTCACTGAATTGATGAGAACTTGGCAATTTTGCACTTATAGAAGTTGGATTGATTTATGGGGCCCACTCTAATTTGTATTAGATGTAGGATTAAGATCATCCCGATTTGTGCTTCTCCGCTTTTTCAAATGCCTCTACAATGTTCCATTGTCTTTCTCCTCCACTTGCTTCCACCTTTCTTATTTGTTTACTTCATTGCTGCAAACTGAGTTTGAAGTGCAACAGTAATTCACACTCAATTAATTCAAATGTGGGGAGAGGAGAAGAAGGGGAGGAACTTGCTATTCCCAGTAGGCTCAGGAAGGGTAAACCGTTGCAGCCTCTCCTAGCTTGCTTGTTCCTCCTCATTAATGACTTTCCCCATCTTGGCAATTGTTTGGTCTCATAAGTATCCTAGTTTCTCCCATGAAATACTGGACAGAATAATTTCAGCCCATGCACAGTAGTCTTCTAGAACAGTGTTTTTCAACCTTTTTTGAGCCGTGGCACATTTTTTACATTTACAAAATCCTGGGGCACACCACCAACCAAAATGACACTCTAACACAGTAATACATATAGTTAATATGTTTTTAAATGTATTTATACACTCGGTGTGAAACCTGGGCCTGTTTCGATGAACACAACATAGATATCCTGGCAGGAATGGCAGAAAGACACAAACGTCCCACACAGAACTCCCATAACCAAGAGAAAATACTATAAGAGTTTGGTGGGCATTGACCTTGGGTTTTGGAATTGTAGTTCACCTATATCCAGAGAGCACTGTGGACTCAAACAATGTTGGATCAGAACCAAACTTGGCATGAATACTCAATATGCCCAAATGTGAACACAGATGGAGTTTGGGGAAAATAGACCTTGACATTTGGGAGTTACAGTTTCTGGGATTTATAGTTAACACACAATCAAAGAGCATCCTGAACTCTTGCAACAATGGAATTGAGCCAAACTTGGCACATTGAACTCTCATTACCAACAGAAAGTACTGAAAAGGTTTGCTTGGGAATTGACCTTGAGTTTGGAAGTTGTAGTTCAACTACACCCAGAGAGCACTGTGGACGCAAACAATGTTATGTTATGTTATGTTATGTTATGTTGTTGTTTGTTTTCTATCCAGAATCACAATGTTGGAAGGAGGCTCACCACTTTAAGGTCCCTAAAACAGGCATGGGAAAACTTCAGCCTTCTGGGTGCTTTGGACTTCAATTCCCACCATTCCTAACAGCCTGAGGCCCTTTCCTGCTTAAATGGCTGAGGCGGAAAAAGGAAAAGGGCCCAAGGCTGCTAGGAATGGTGGGAGTTGGAGTCCAAAACACCTGGAAGGTCAAAGTTTGCCCATGCCAGCTTTCGACAGAGACCTCTTCCTCCCCCTTACCCTTTGCGCCCTTACTTCCCCCTCCTGCCGAACACTTACTTTTCTTCTACACTGCCGCTTCTGCCGCCATTTTGATCTGAGGGGGCAGCGTGAGCGTGTTGAGGAGGGGAGGGGGGGAGGGAGGAAGACGTGACTCGTGAGGGCGCTACTGAGCAGACTCGCCCCAGAGCAAAGTGAGGCAAAGAAGCAAGCCCGAGTGGAGAAGAAAAAGTGTTCGGCAGGAGGGGGAAGAAAGAGTATCGAAGGTTCCAATTTCCCACGTTACACCTGATGATCGCTCACAGCACATTAGTGTGCCACGGCACACTGGTTGGGAAACACTGTTCTAGAAGTTATTGACATGCAACTCCGACATTCCTCAGCATTAGTTATGCTATCTAAGACTGCTGGGAATTTTATTCCAGCACCATCTGGAGGGCTACACAAGTTCTAACCCTTCAACTACAGAAATCCGTTTTCTATGTGGTTTTAAATCATGGATCAGCAACTTTGACAGATCCAGTGAACAATCCTCCTCTCCTGAACATGCTCATATTCTCTCTCTCTCTCTCTCTCTCTCTCTCTCACACACACACACACACACACACAAACCAGACACATAAACCATTTGCTGCACTGTCAAAAAATGCCAAGTGTGGAAGATCTCTTTAAATAAATAGGAAGCGCTCATTTAAAGTGTGCAGGATGTGTGTCCCCCGGTTAGTGGCCAAATTTGTCAGTAAATGATGATAAATGGAAATATCTTCTTTAATTTAAAAGGGGTTTCCTGGTTTGCTGTCAAAAAATTTCCTCAGTTCAATGTGCCACCAAGTTTCGCTTGCTGCTTGTATATATGTGTTTGAGAAGCTAGAGACTGCAAAACTAGTATCAGGTGTTGCATGACATTCAAGGCCTGTAAACCACTCAATTACACTGGGACTGTGGCGCAGCTGGCTGGGAGTCAGCTGCATTAAGATCTCTACTGACCGAAAGGTCATGAGTTCAAAGCCAGCCCGGGTTGGAGTGAGCTCCCGACCAAAATTGTGTAGCTTGTTGTCGACCTTTACAGCCCGAAAAACAGTTGCATCTGTCAAGTAGGACATTTAGTTACCACTTTGTGGGGAGGCTAATTTAACTGATTTACGAGGCCATAAAAATATCCAGGAGGTATGCAAAAGAATGAGGAAGTGACAGCTCCTCTGGTGACGAGAAGCTGGAATGTTAAATAGCCTCTGAGTGTCTGTGTATATATGTTGTGTGTCTATGGCATTGAATGTTTGCCATGTATATGTACATTGTAATCTGCCCTGAGTCCCCTGCGGGGTGAGAAGGGTGGAATATAAATACTGTAAATAAATAAACTGTATAAAAGCAGCAGCAGTAGCAGCCAGTAACCACCTCCTTCATCCTTTCTTCTAAAGCAGTGCTGTCCAACTTTTGCCGACCCAAGGGCCGGATTTCTGGTGAGTGATCACCTGGGGGCTGAGTGGCCATGCCCCCGGCCATGCCCCCAGCCATGCCCCCGGCCATGCAGCTCCACGCGGCTCCTTCTCCCAAAGCGTCACAATAGCCTTGGAAGCGGGCGATTTCACTCACTTCCAAGGCTGTTGTGACGCTTTGGGAGAGAAGGAGGAGCCATGGGGAGCCTTCCGCGGCTCCACCCCCTCACCCAAAGCATCACAACAGCTGTGGTGACACTTTGGGGGAGAGGGAGAAGCCGCGAGGAAGCTCCGCGGCTCCGCCCCCTCACCCGCAGGCCTGGATGGCTCGCGGGGAAGCGCGCCCGGTTCTCGCTTCCCCCACGAGCCATCCAGGCTTGCGGGAGGGTTTTTCGTCCGGCTCTCGTGTCCCTCTGGTCAGAGGGATGCGAGAGCCGGGTGAAAACTCTCCCGCAGGCCTCCCTGGAAGGCCTGCCTTCCCGGCCTTCCCGGTGCCGCCGGTGTCCCAATCGCTGCGGCGCCGGGAAGGAGAAGGAGGGAGGATTCCTCCTCCTTCCCCGGCGCCACGGCGATCGGGACACCAGCGGCGCCGGGAAGGAGGAGGAGGAGGAAGGGAGGATTCCTCCTCCTCCCCTCCCTCCACCCCCGCCGCTGCGAACCTGGATCGCAGCGCGGCGGGAAGAGAGGGACGGAGGGGGCAAGGCAAGGAGGGGGAGGAGCTGGCTCCCTTCCTTCTCCCTGCCCCCTCCTCCTCCTCCCCTCCCCTCCCCCCGCCGCTGCGAACCAGATCGCAGCGGCAGCGGAGAGAGAGGATGGAGGGGGCAAGGCAAGGAGGAGGAGGAGCTCTCTTCCTCCTCCCTGCACCACCCTCTTCTTCCCTCTCTCACCGGCGCTGATGCGATCCGGTTTGCATCGGCGCTGGCGAGAGAGGGAAGAAGAGGGCGGTGCAGGGGAGAGAGCTGGCTCACTTCCTCCTCCCTGCCCCGCCTCCCCCGGCCGCCATTTTTAAAAAAATTAAAAATTGCGGCCGGGGGCATAGCGGGGGGCCGTGTCCAACAGGCTGGGGGGCTGTGTACGGCCCCCGGGCCGCCAGTTGGGCAGCCCTGTTCTAAAGCGAGCCCAGCTCTCCCTTCCTTCCTTCTTTCCCGAAGCACGCTCTCCTGGCGTTTCTCCTGCATCTATGACTAGCCTCCTCGGAGGTGGTGGGGACTCCCTCCCCTCCAGAAATACCCCTGCCCTGCCTCTTGCCTTCGTCTTCTTCCTCTTCTGTGTTCGGCCTCCCTTCCTGCCTCTTCAGCTCCCATATCTGACCATGAGAGACTTGAATCCCTTTGGAAGAGCCAGACAGCTCAGTCCTGCCTCTTGACTTCCGGGCTTCCTTTCCCCTCCTGCCTTTTGAGCTCTGCTCTCTGGCCTTCACAGGCTGGAATTCCTTTGGAATAGCCAGAGATTCACAGAATCCCAGAGTTGGAGGAGACCTCGTGGGCCTCTTTCACCCAATATGCAGGAAAATTGCCTTCAGAGCACCCCTGACAGATGGCCTCTGCTTAAAAGCCTCCAAAGAAGGAGCCTCCACCACACTCCAGGGCAGAGAGTTCCACTGCTGAACAGCTCTCACAGTCAGGAATATATAAATACATTTAGAAACATATTAACTATATGTATTACTGTGTTAGAGTGTCATTTTTGGTTGGTGGTGTGCCCCAGTATTTTGTAAATGTAAAAAAATGTGCCGCGGCTCAAAAAAGGTTGAAAAACACTGCACTACACCATGCTGGCTCTTCCCATCAGCCTTACATTCCCTCACTCCCAAACGACAGCTGACAAAAGTTAATCTTTGGAATAAAATTTCCAGAATTGGCCTGGCTTACCAGGGGGATAATGGAATCTGTAGCCTTAAGCCAACTTTTCCAAGCTCCTTCCCAGGCATTGCTTGCTGTGTGTTGGATGGAGAAACAAGTCACATGACAAAGCTTCCTGTCTCAGCTTTGATTTTGGCTCTAAAACTCTTGGCGCACAGCTGGTTCCCCAAGACATTGCGAATGTCACCCTGGTGCTCGCTGGCACAAGAGCAAAAGCGTCATGCAAAATTGTAGCAACTTGAGCAGGTGTACTTGAAATGAAGCAGGTGTGTTGAAATGTCATGCTCCACCCCCTAAATAAGGACTGCTGACATTCTCTAAGAAACCCCCTTTCCGACTAAAAATCAAGCGTACAACTGGCATACAGGAACAATCAAAATACGGAAACGGCTTTTTGGCTGCCATTTTGACATTCCTGGGCGGGACCCAAATTCCCCCACATCTCAGTTCTCTATCGTGCTATACATCAGCATCCATCTGTTAGCATGGCACGGTGCCTGCTTCTAAGCCTCCATTCTAGCCTGAATAGAGCAGATGCACCAATCAAAAGATAAGGAGTCACATCCCTTCTTTAAAGAGCTCCTCCTGTTTGGCCAGATACACCCAATTAGAGCTATAAGCTTATGGCAAAGGAAGACATCTGCTGAAATTATGGGCCCCCAACAGCCATCCATTCTTGCTGTTCCCATGAAGGAATGATGTTTTTTCTGAAGGCATGAACAAAGCTCCAACTTAGGGGTGTTGCCTTTTTACAATTTCCAATCCTTACAGTACATGTCGGAAAGTTTGAACCCAAATCCATTAATGCCTGCTTTCCACAGAGCTGGCAAAAGCCATTGCAGGTTGCTAGCAGTTATCTTCTAGCTCAGAAGGAAAGGAATACATTGAATTTGCATTTCAGAGATATATTTTATACTGTCATAGTTATCTACACCAGTGTTTCCCAACCAGTGTGCCGTGGCACACTAGTGTGCCATGAGCGATCATCAGGTGTGCCGTGGGAAATTGGAACCTCCAATACCAGACCTGGGCATTTCGCGACCCACCGGTCGATTCTGACTGGGCTGCGTAAGGGCCCCGGCAGGCACGCAGGCAAGCAGAGCGGCCAACGGGGGGGGGGGGGGGAGCAAGCGCTGCCGCGGAGCATGCCTTCACTCTCCTCCTCCCTTCCCTTCTGCCTCGCGCGCTCCCCCTATCTTGGGCTCCCCCCCCTCTATATTGCTTCTGTGTGTGAGAGGGAGGGGAGGGCTGGAGATGGCCAGGGGGCATTTGTTACTGCTCAGGGACGTGTAGCTTGTGGGCCTGGGTTGGAGGCATGTGTCCCTTTAAGAGCGCAAGGCCGGCCCTGGGCGCATGGGATAGGCTGCCTTTGGCAGGGATGGACTGGGAGGAGCCCCCTGCACCTGAGAACTCTGGCTGGGAAGGAGAGGTGAGGAGGGGGCCCCGGGGAGGAGAAGGAGGAAGCCCGAGCAGGCGCCTTCGCAACCCGTGCTCCAAGGAAAAAGAGAAGTTTGGAAAGAAGAGGGTAACTGGTGAGCTACAACTCCCAAACTCACGGCCAATGCCCACCAAACCGTTTTAGTACTTTCCGTTGGTCTCATGAGAGTTCAGTGTGCCAAGTTTGGTTCAATTCCATTCTTGCTGGATTTCAGGATGCTGTTTGATTGTGTGCTAACTATAAATCCCAGAAACTGTAACTCCCAAATGTCAAGGTCTATTTTCCCCAAACTCCATCTGTGTTCACATTTGGGCATATTGAGTATTCATGCCAAGTTTGGTCCTGATCCAACATTGTTTGAGTCCACAGTGCTCTCTGGATGTAGCTGAACTACAACTCCAAAACCCAAGATCAATGCCCACCAAATTCTTATAGTATTTTTTCTTGGTTATGGGAGTTCTATGTAGGAAATTTGATTCCATTCCATCATTGGTGGAGTTCAGAATGCTCTTTGATTGCGGGAGAACTATGACTCCCAGCAACTACAACTCCCAAATGACAAAATCATTTTTTTGGCTGATGGTCCTTCCTTGGGTTAGTATTAGTATGTTTTGTGGCCAAATTTGGCAGCAATTTGTCCAGTGGTTTTTGAGTTATGTTAATCCCACAAATGAACATTGCACACACACACACACACACACACACACACATATATATATATATATATATATATATATATATATAGAGAGAGAGAGAGAGAGCACAACAGCATGTGTGTCTTTCTGCCATTCATTTATGCACAGACTGGTATTTCAACCAATATTGTTGTTATTGCGAGCGCCGAGGGGCATTATTGTCACTGCCCCTTTACAGTGTGTACCTTGTGCCTTGCTATTCAATATATTTGATATTTTTGCTATTTTTGACATTTTGTAGTCTATTCTTGTGTATTTTCTGCCATTCATACCAGGATATCTATGTTGTGTTCATCGCAAAAGGCCCAGGTTTCACACTGAGTGTATAAATACATTTTAAAACATATTAACTACATGTATTACCATGTTAGAGTGTCATTTTGGTTGGTGGTGTGCCCCAGGACTTTGTAAATGTAAAAAATGTGCCGCGGCTCAAAAAAGGTTGAAAAACACTGATCTACACAGTGGCAAACTAAACAGGATGGGGTTCTGTTGGACCGAGTGGTCTGTTGGAGTCAAAGCTCATAGGGTTAGGAAATTAAACTTTCTGAATAGCAGGAATGATCATACAAGCTTTACAACAGACCTCTTCCTGGTGGAGATGAAAACAATTGGACGTGACCTGTTTATATGGATGAATCAGCCCTAAATACTGGGAAGAACTTCTTTACTGCGATTGCTGTTTGAAGGTGAAATGTAATGGTGGCAGACTAACCATCTTTGAAGGTCTTTAAATTGAGGTCGGGAAAAAATAGCAGCTGTTGGACTTCATTGATATTAATGAATATTTAAGTACTTTAATTTTGTATGTCTGCATGGCAAAGGGATGGACTGTATGTCCATCGTGGTTCCTTCCAATCCTAAGATTCTACAGTATGATTGCCTGAATTTTTAGATCCTCCTTGAAGATTTAACAATAGCATGCCTGCAGTCACAAGTGACAGTAAGCAACTGCCCTTCAAATGACACTATTGCGTGTGTGGGCATGATGCTTCATTGACCAGCTCCCTGATCTTGATTCAGCTAAAGGTCATGTTACTGCTTTATTCCAGGTTTCTTACAAATATCTCTGAATATCTGAAGTTTAGCTTGGCTTTTTATAAGACACACGAGCATCCTATGTATTCACCCACCAACAGGGCTGGGCCCCTTGTGATGGTATTCCTATTCTACTTGGCTTTTGGGTCAGAGGACTGTGGACATTATTACCTGTTAGCCAGGGGGGGGAAATCAGCCGCTATGGGACTTTTTCTTTATGTCTGAGTCAGATAGACAGAGAGAGAAATGGGTGTTGAGTTTTAGTTGAATGAAAGCCAAAGTGAAATTTATTTATTTACTTAATTTCTATTCTGCCCTTCTCACCCCACAGGGGACTCAGGGCGGATTACAATGTACACACTACATTTAGACACAAAAACACACAAGACAGACAGAGGCAATTTAGCATCTGGCCACCAGGGGGAGTTATCGCACTCCTTTATTCCTCAGCGTGTTTCCTGGAGATCTTTTTTTATGGCCTTGTAATCAGTTAAATTTAGCGTCCCCACTAAGTTGTACTTTAATTTCCTACTTGACAGATGCAACTGTCTTTTGGGTTGCAAAGGTCGACAACAGGCTACACAATAGGTCAAGAGCCCACCCCGACCCGGGCAGGCCTGGAACTCATGACGTTCTGGTCAGTAGAGATCTTATGCAGCTGACACCCAGCTAGCTGTGCCACATTCCCGGAAATCTATTAGTTGCTAGATTAGATTGATTTAACATTTCCTTGAGGCCATTACAGCGGACAAGCCTCTAGTCCAGGCATAGGGAAACATTTTTGTCTTGGGGCCCCATTGCAGGCCCAGGCAGGAAGGCCAGGCAAGGAGAAATGGGGGGGGGGCAGGCTCACACTGGGTGGGTGCGAGCCCAGGAGGGGGAGCGTCCAGGAGAGGATTGGGCCAGGAGGGAGCGGGGCAGGGCATGGGTCATCCTCAGGTTGTCCTCCCATCATAAGGATGGGGCTGCTCGCTGGGCTGTAGCACAGCTGGTTAATCACCAACAGCAATAGATTACTGCCAACCGGAAGGTGGCAAGTTTGAAGCCCGAGTCAGATTGATCACTCGGCTGTTAAGCCTAGCTCAATGTCCACCTAAGCAGCTCATAAACAACTGAGCTGTGAGTAGAGAAATTAGGCAGTGCTTAAAGCAGGAAAGTATTTTACGACAGTATAAAAATGCCGGTGATCAAAGAACAAGAAGGAAATACTACGATCAAAAGAGCTCAGCATCAGAGTGTATAAAGCAACAGCACTCCCCTGTGGCCAGAATTGAGGATTACCTCCAGGTGCCAATGTTGGAAATGCTGAAATACCTCTATCTGTTTGTCTTGGATCATGCCCGGATTACCCATAAGGCCAACGAGGCCATGGCCTAGGGGCGCAAGCTGGGTGGTGCAGATCACGGACCAAAACCCCCCCTGGTCTGTGCCCCTCTTTCCCCTTTCTCATGCCCCTCCTCACTCCTTCTCCGGCAAAGTCTCTGCTCCGTCTCTCACTCTCTCTAATCACTCTCTCTCTCTCTCTCTCTTTCTCTCTCTCTCTCTCTTGCTCTCTCACTTGCACTCTCTCTCTCGCTTGCTCTCTCTCGCTTTCGCTCTCACTCTCTCGCACACTCTCTCTCGCGCTCTCTCTCTTGTGTGCACTCTCTCTCGCACGCTCTCTCTCTCTCTCTCTCTCTCTCTCTCTCTCTCTCTCTCTCTCTCTCGCTGGTGCTATCTCTCTCGTGCGTGCCTTTGGAGCAAGTTTGCACCCGCTGCGCTCTCCCCAAGCCTCCTGACTCCCGAGGATACCTTCAGAGCACAGCGGAGCTTTCCAGCCAGTGGGAATGCATGGGGACCTTGGAGGTAGCGGGATGGTGCCGACTCGCCTTTCTCTTCTGCTCCAGAGGCACCATGGCGAAAGCCAGCCAAGTGTGGGTCTGAGTGATGTGTGTGTGTGTGTGTGGGGGGGCGTAATTCCAAAGTGTGGCCTAGGGCGCAAAAAAGTGTAATCCGGGCCTGTCTTGGATGTCTAAAAATGGCATTGAATGTTTTGTGATCCACCCCGAGTGCATTGTGATCCACCCCGAGAAGGATGGAATATAAATACTGTAAATAATAATAATAATAATAATAAATATCCTTGTTGGGAAGAAGACAGGACTGCCCTGCTTCTCCCCCGATCCTCCTCCCCATCCCCCTCCCCCTATTCTCTTGACATTAAGCTTGGAAGAGGGCGAGACAGGTGGCAATTGAGAGTGCTCTGGAGGGTTCTCAGTCACCACGTGCCTTCTTTGAACCATCCATCCAATATAAAGATGGGGCCGCTCACACAGTCCTTATGCCGGGAAGAGGTCAAGAGCACACAGTGACTGAGAGTGCTCCAAAGGGTTTTCAGCAGCTACATGCCTTTCTCCCCCATTTTGTCGGCATAAGAATGCGGCAGGATGCCATGTCCTTCTGCGAAGAGGACAGGGAAAATGAAGAGGGCCTGAGGTTAGCACCTAGGGTGCCACATCCGCCCCCCAGACTTTCATTTGCCCATGTCTGCTCTAGCCAATTAAGATGGGAGAGGCTTTCCTAGTACATGACTTGGTTTGCTAAAACCAGAATGCAAGATTTGAGGTTATCATGGCTTGTCATTGAACAAGCGTCTGAACAAAGTTTGGGAACCTTTGACCCTGCCCATTGATAACAATGAGTTAGGTACAGATTGAATTATGGAAAAATAGGTTTTCAGAAATTGGTGGATTCTAACATTTAATTCCCATTGATTTCAATGAATGTGCTATAAGCATCAGAAAGTCTTAATCCACATCAAAATTTTAAGAATACCCAGTTCTGTGTGCAAATGGAGCCCTTGGATCACAACTTTTAACAATAATCTCTAAAATTAAAGAATTATGGCCTAAATGCGAATATGAAGCTCGTAGTTCCAATGAGAGAACATCTATTTAACCAAATATGATTTATATAAGTGTTAATATAACATGTTAATATAATATAACAGCGCCTCACATCCTGCTTTGCAGCAGCTGCAGAGCTGTTTGGGCTGGAAGTCAGCCTGAAGAAAACGGAAGTCCTCTACCAGCCCGCACCACAGGAAGAACACCATCATCCCCACGTCAGCATAGGCACATCTGTGCTTAAGTCTGTTCAGCAGTTCACCTACCTGGGAAGCATAATCTCTTCAGACGCCAAGATTGATAAAGAGATAGATCACAGATTATCAAAGGCATATAGTGCATTTGGAAGGCTTCACAAAAGAGACTGGAGCAACAAGCACCTGAGGCAAAGCACCAGAATCAGTGTGTACAGAGCTATCATACTGTCTATTCCCCTATATGGGACTGAAACATGGGTCAACTATCGCCAACACCTACGACTCCTCGAACGCTTTCATCAGCGTTGTCTTCGCACAATCCTAAATATACACTGGACCGACTATGTGACAAATGTCGCTGTCCTTGAGCAAGCAGGGATCACCAGCATTGAGGCCATGCTATTGAGAACACAGCTGTGCTGGGCAGGGCACGTCCATAGGATGGAGGACCACCGCCTCCCAAAGATACTACTCTATGGTGAACTCGCCACGGGTCAGCACAAGAGAAGCACCGCAAAAAAGAGATATAAGGACTCCCTGAAACAACATCTCAGACTCGGCCAGATTGATCACCAACAATGGTCCACCCTGGCCTCACATTGGGAAGCATGGAGACGCATTATCCACAATGCTGCGGCCTCTTTCGAGAAGAGACGCCGAATGGGTCTCAAAGAGAAACGACAACGCAGAAAGAACCACAACTTGGGAACAACATCACCCAAGGAGACTTTCTGCTGTGCTTTCTGCAACCAAACTTGCCTATCTCAGATTGGCCTTTTTAGTCATCAACGCGCTTGTAAAAAGCGTGGGATGAGTCCTTCCTGAATCTTCGTTCGCAAAGTAATGCTGAGAGAATATAACATAATAACTGATTCAGGGCTACTACAATAAGGTTTGACAATAGGATTTAAACTACTAATACGTTAAACCCGTTATTCCGCTACATAACAAGCCAATGAGAGTGGACCATATTTTCACAAGCTGAGATTCTAGAAGGGTTTTTTTTTTGGTGGTTGCATTTATTAGTTTGAAAGCAATTCAGTGTCTACAATAATGAATTTAGCTTCTTAATCTGCCGTTGCCTTTGGGAGGGGAAAGGTGCTAACATTATGAAGAGGCATCTGTATAATTACATGGCTCCTTAGCTGAGCTATTTTTCTTAATTAGGACATTGGCTGATAAATGCATTTGCCCATTTATCGCATATAAAATTGTAGTAGGGCATTAAGTAGAAATATCCTATTAATTTCAGCTCTTTGTAAATTTGAGCAGTTAAGACCTTGAGAAGACTATTGACTGCCTGGCACTTAAGACCTTCAGAAGATTATCGGCAGGGGGAAAAAAAACATTTCATATATTAAAAGCATGGGATCATTCAAGTAGAAAGGTTTCTGATCTTGTACAGCCCCACCATTGCCTTTCCAAACAATACCAAATAAATGAAGATAGAAAAAAAAACCAGGGCTCAATTAAGGAATGGATTGCTTTTAGTGTTAGGAAAAAGTATTAGAAAAAAGTATGATTTATTCCCTTTTTAACCCTGAAAGAGCTTTTTTTTTTTTCATATGACAGGTATGTTTAATCACCTATTCCAGTGTTTTTCAACCTCTTTTGAGCCACGGCACATTTTTTACATTTACAAAATCCTGGGGCACACCACCAACCAAAACGACACAAAATGACACTCTAACACAGTAATACATATAGTTAATATGTTTTTAAATGTATTTATACACTCAGTGTGAAACCTGGACCTGTTTCGATGAACACAACATATATATGACTTCCTCTCACATATTTATACATGGTTATCATGTCTTCTCTCAGCCTTCTCTTCTTCAGGCTAAACATGCCCAGCTCTTCAAGCCGCTCCTCATAGAGCTTGTTCTCCAGACCCTTGTGAAATTTCACCCTGAATGAAACTTGCTTCCAGTTAACTATGGATGTCATGAAGCTGTTCAGTTCTGGGGGGAGGCAACTCTCAAAAATCCAGTAAAATAGTAAAAAAAAAAATCCCAAGTCCAAGAGGCTCAATTTGTTTCTTGAAACCTGTGAATGCTTCAGCCTCCCAATGCTCCCAGATTCGCTTACTGCCCAAGTCACCAACGTGGAGCTTCCGGCTTTGGCTGTTCTCGCGAGAAATCCAAGCCAACGCGAAAACGCTGACTCAATCACTTCCGCCCAGTGCGCTCCTTTTGCGGAGGGAGGAGGGAGGCAGCGAAAGAGGCCACACAGATCTATAAAACATATAGAAGAGTATCGGGAGGCTGAAGCAGCCCTGAGCGGGAGCTGGAACCATACTGAGTCAAGGCTCCTGAAAGCTTCCTCAAGGCGGGCCTGGCCCTGGCATTCGGCTGAGCCCTTCCTTTGCCTCGGGGAGGATCTTTGGGGAAGGAAATAGGGAGAAAGAGTTGCTAGGAAGGGGAAGGGTGCCAATTTCCCACGGCACACCTGATGATTGCTCACGGCACACTAGTGTGCCGCGGCACACTGTTTGGGAAACACTGCTAGATCAAAAACATCTGGAGAGATCCAGTTGCTCATCCCCTTCTACTCCCATGAGCTACTTTAAACTTAGCCTTCTACCATTATAACACATTTGGGTGGCAAGACAATCCAATTTCTCTTTTCCCTTACTTTTTTCCAGCATGAGACTTGAGAAGATTAATCCAATCTGCTTGCTGGTACAAAGTCAGTGCGACGCGATTTGACAACCTTGTCTTAAACTGCAATGTAAAAGTTTTTTTAAAAAAAAAGAATAAATCATCTGAAGTGGTTTAGATAAGAAATGATCATTGCCCGCTCTCATGCTCTACGCAATCATAGGTGAAAGTACTTGCAGTTGTGCAAGGGATCGCAATACAGTGCTAATTAATTAATGAAACCCACCTTTATCTTGGAACAGCTTTCATTTTTTAAACAGTTTGTGGCATATACGGCTGTCTGCCTGGAGGGGAGAAGACGTCGCTATGCAATGAGTAATTCATGAATTTAGATAGGAAGGGAATAAATTGTTTTGTAAAATATTTATCAAATGCTACTAGGTAACAATTTGCCATCATCTTTTTAAAAAGGACAGAAATAATCTGTCTTTAAAAATATTTTGGGTATTTTACGCACCTTACAGAGCTTGTGGAAAAGTTCCCTATCAACTTGGCCAGCAACATTGAAAGAACAGTATTCATGTCTAGAAACAGCCTGGTTTCCAATATAGCTCACAACCTCTGAGGATGCCTGCCACAGATGTGGGCAAAACGTCAAGAGAGAATGTTTCTGGAACATGGCCATACAGCTTGGAAAACTCATAGCAACCCAGCCTTTATTTAGCTTACGAGGGCAGGTCAATAAGTCAATGACTTTTTCAATGAAACACAGGTTTTTGGATTAAAAACTCATTTCATTTTTCAACGTAGTCTTTTTTGAGCTCTATACACTTTGTCCAACGTTTCTCCAATTTTTTTATCCTTTCCAAAAAATAAGATTTGTCGAGGTCATCAAAATAGGCATTTGTTTGTGAGATGATTTCATTGTTGGAGTCAAATCTCTTTCCGCCGAGCCATTTCTTCAGGTTTGGAAACAAGAAATAGTCACTCAGAGCTAAATCCGGAGAATAGGGTGGATGAGGGAGCAATAAGTATCCCAATTCATGGATTGTTGACATGGAAACTGCACATGTGTGCACCCTTGCATTGTTCTGGTGCAAAAGAACCTATTTCTTGGTCAAATGCGGTCTTTTTTTCCAAATCCTCATTAAATCGACCCAATAAATTGGCATAATATTCGCCATTGATTGTTTTACCCTTTTGAAGGTAGTTAATGTGGATATACCGCGTGCATCCCAAAAACTACTCTCAAAAGGAACAGTGGAAAAGCCAGGTTTTCGGGTGTTTTTAAAAAGTCTCCAAAGTGGGAGCTTTCCTATTCTCTCTGGCCAAGGAATTCCAGAGTCAGGGAGCAACAGCAGAAAAGGCCCTTTCCCTTGTGCCCACGAAACAAGTCTGTGAGACTGGCAGGGGCGACAGGAGGGCCTCCCCCAAGGAGCAGAGGGTTCGAGCTGGTTCATGGAGGGAAATCTGGTCACGAAGGTACTGTAGGCGGGCCCCAAACCGTTTAGGGCTTTATAGGTGATCACCTGAACCTTGAATTGGAACCAGAAAATAAATGGCAGCCAGTGCAGTTCTTTAAACAGGGGGGTTGACTGCTCCCTGTAACTTGCCCCAGTTATTAATCTGCCTGCTGATAGTTGGACAAGTTGAAGTTTCAGGGCTGTCTTCAAGGGTAGCCCCACGTAGACTGCATTGCAGTAATCCAGTCTAGAGGTAACCAAAGGCGTGGACCACCATGGTCAAGTCAGACTTCACGAGGTATGGTCGCAGTTGGTGCACGAGTTTTAACTGTGCAAAGGCCCTCCCGGACACCACCGACACCTGAGCATCAAGTTTCAGCGCTGAATCCAGGAGGACTCCCAAACTGCGGACCTGTGACTTCAGGGGGAGTGTAACCCCGTCCTGCACAGCTCATGACAAAGTCAAAACATTAAATATTTTGATTTAATTTCTGTTGATTATTGTTTTAATCTTACTGCTATTGTTTAACATTGTATTTAAGGTTTATATTGTATTATTTGTGGCATTAGATTGCCTTTGTTAGCCGCTCTGAGTTGGGGTAAAAACGCTGCAAATAAATAAATAAACAAACAAATAAATAAATAAAACCATCAAGTCTTAAAGATGCTGTTATATTCCTTCCCCTCATTCCTCCTTTATAGCCACTTTTCAAGATATTTGGGAAGCATTCCCACCATTTCTCACCTTTATCTCATTAAATGTGAAGTCTAATATGCCTATAAATACAATTCCATACAGACCGTAGTTAACATTCCTTTTGTATCTTAAATAAGTTGACTGTTGCCTAAGAAAACCCTGCGAGTCCCTCATGCGGTACAGCAATTATGCAGCAATTACAACTGCCAGCCAAACACTTTGCACTTTCAGCAAATCTTTTCGTATCTCAAGGAACACAGAAATAGCAAGATAAAGATTTGGCTGTGGCAGCAGCTTCTGGTACATCTGGAAAAGTTTCCAATTTTAGCAAAAAGCAATTGGGGCTTCATCAAAACTGTTTCATGCGCTCTCATCCTCGAGTCTCCGGAAGTTTCAACCAGATGTCCACATTATTTGCTTCTTTAGCTGTTTTTTTTAGTAGGACTTTCTATTTGGATGCAACAATCCTGAGCTTAAGCACCACACACAACTGCTACAGTAAGTGGCCCATGTCTTTAAAAAAAGTAATAAAGAGAAAAGTTACTTTTGTAAGACTACAGGTCCTAGAATCCCTCTGGGGGATTTGAGGTGCAACAATAACAACAACAACAACAACAACAACAAACTTCAGTGTTTACTAGGTTTGGAAACAGAGTGCTTAATTAATAGAGCTTTCTTGGCTTTTCTTCGCTAACGAAGATTCAGGAAGGACTCATCCCCCGCTTTCTACAAGCGCATTGGTGACTAAGGCCAATCTGAGATAGGCAAGTCCGGTTGCAGAAAGCACAGCAGAAAGTCTCCTTGGGTGATGTTGTTTCCAAGTTGCGGTTCTTTCTGCGTTGTCGTTTCTCTTCGAGACTCGTTCAGCATGTCTTCTCGAAAGAGGCTGCAGCACTGTGGATATTGCGTCTCCACGCCTCCCGATGTGAGGCCAGGGTGGACCATTGTTGGTGATCAAACTGGCCGAGACTGAGATGTTGTTTCAGGTAGTCCTTATAGCTCTACTTTGGGGTGCCTCTCTTGCGCTGACCCATGGCGAGTTCACCATAGAGTAGTATCTTTGGGAGGCGGTGGTCCTCTATCCTATGGACGTGCCCTGCCCAGCACAGCTGTGTTCTCAATAGCATGGCCTCAATGCTGGTGATCCCTGCTTGCTCAAGGACAGCGACATTTGTCTCATAGTCGGTCCAGTGTATATTTAGGATTGTGCGAAGACAGCGCTGATGAAAGCGTTTGAGGAGTCGTAGGTATTGGCGATGGTTGACCCATGTTTCAGTCCCATATAAGGGAATAGACAGTATGATAGCTCTGTACACACTGATTTTTGTGCTTTGCCTCAGGTGCTTGTTGCTCCAGTCTCTTTTGTGAAGCCTTCCAAATGCACTATATGCCTTTGATAATCTGTGATCTATCTCTTTGTCAATCTTGGCATCTGAAGAGATTATGCTTCCCAGGTAGGTGAACTGCTGAACGGACTTAAGCACAGATGTGCCTATGCTGACGTGGGGGTGATGGTGTTCTTCCTGTGGTGCGGGCTGGTAGAGGACTTCCGTTTTCTTCAGGCTGACTTCCAGCCCAAACAGTTTTGCAGCTGCTGCAAAGCAGGATGTGAGGCGCTATTATATTATATTAACATGTTATATTAATACTTATGTAAATCATATTGGGTTAAATAGATGTTCTCTCATTGGAACTACGAGCTTCATATTCGCATTTAGGCCATAATTCTTTAATTTTAGAGATTATTGTGGTTCTCCATCCTAGAGACGTGCCCTGCCCTGCCCAGCGCAGCTATGTTCTCAATAGCATGGCCTCAATGCTGGTGATCTCTGCTTGGTCAAGGACAGCAACATTAGTCACATAGTCGGTCCAGTGTATATAATAATAATACACTTTATTTATATTCTGCGCTTCTCACCCCGAAGGGGACCCAGAGCGGATTACAGGTAGACATACTTAGCAGACAATCCCTGCCGTTTCCACATACACACATATAGACGAACAGAGGCAAACTCTGGCCACCAGGGGGAGCTGACGCACTCCTCATCTCTCAGCGTTCCCAGCGTCCTTTGTTGTTCCTTCCACATTCCTCAGCATTCCTAGATTTCTTTAATTGCCTATTGTACTCAAGGCTTAGCTGGACCTTAGTAACCCACTCACGACACAGTCTCTGCGGTTAAATGCTTTATTTAGAATAAATGAGATAGAAAAGGTAAAAGTAAAAATCAGTAGAACCAATAAAAGGCCAAAAAGCAGTTCTCAACTGACTGGCAAGTCTCTGGAAGTTGCAAAGGATAGAGTCTCTGGAAGTTGCAAAAGGATAAAGTCTCTTGATGCCACAAAGGCTAATCCACAGGCCCGATAGCCTGACTTGGTAACAAGGTCCCCTCAGTGGAGCTTGGACAAGGTAGTTCAAAAGTTGGCACGAGATAAAGACTGAAGTCCCACTTGGGCCTTTATAGGTTTGTCTCTACCTAACTCCGCAATGCGCTGACTTCTCCTGGGCCTTCCCACGGGAACAGAAAGGGAGTCTTTCATCTATCTCCTATCTGCAGACTTCTGGAATTCCATCTCGTTAGTTGGGACAGCTGTGGAAAAGGGAGGCTGCGAGCTGACTCGGCTCCAGGTGTTATTATCTCTATGGGAAAGGGCCG